>JAJOZX010003392.1:72500-150000 GCA_023014485.1 Bathynomus jamesi | reverse complement strand
TTAATGCGAGGTGTCCATATGTTAATATTTATATATAAATCATTAAATATTAGATCAAATATTTGAATTCTGGGCTGAACCTTAGAATAGATGTTCAGAATTATCTTCTTTCTTCTCAATATTCTTCTCCATTCATTTTCTCTCAGAATTACGCAATCCCCTTTCGAGCATCATTAATGCTACACAATCTCGTATCTTCATCGACGGGTCTTTCAGAAAGCGTCCTACTACTGCCACCATTATACGTAAGAATCTCTAATTGTTTGTAGGTTTCCCTATACCCGCTCACCCGCGCTGCCCCATTAGCAGCAATTACCTGCAGATTACCAGCCCCTAAAAGTCTCTCAACCCTATTTGTTAGGGTTGAAGAAACAAGGAAACCAGAGTACCTGTCAGAGATGAGAGACTATTCGATCTGAAGAGGAAGTCTGAACTTTTAAATAAGTTTCTTTCCTATTTTTATTTTCGACAAATATGATAGAAATCCCTTAAGATTGAATGACAGATAAATCCACCGATATATTTTCAAAAATAATTACGTCCTCGAGATATTTCGGTTTGTTTGTTTGTTTGTTTGTTTGTTGGTTGGTTGGTTACCGAGTTATTATTTTATTGATTGGGGTATTAACGATTATTGGGCGTTTAATCTACGGATAAAGTAAAATGTTAATTTACGATAAAGGCTTTAAGCGTATAGATCAGGAAATCAAATGTCATTTCAAATTAAACGTAAATATTACGTTTGCGGAACGAAGATTTAGTTTGGATCCCCACCTATACATATACAATATTACACACTTCATATTGGGGGATATGAAGTGAAGAATCAAAATAGAAAATTACTCATTTTAATCTTTATAAAATAAATTTTAAGACATTTTAATACTTTGCGTCAACATCCCACGCAGCAGCTTTTTTTTAAGTCAATGCACACTCCCGGAAAAAAGTTTACCTAGAATAAAAAATTCCGTAGTACAGTAGTAACATCCAGAAAGCTAATTTCTCCACTGTGTGGGAGCGAATGCACCGAGCCAAAATAGAAACGAGGGTAAGTGGTCGGCTCAACACCGCCCAGTGCCAGCGGTTGGGAGCGAACTAGAGCCTCACCGCCTAGGGTCCGCAATCGTAACCACTGAGGTACCGGACGCTCACAAAATTTTTAAAACTCGTAGCAAACTACTACTCATTAATCGGTAATAGTTTTTTCAAATTTTATTATCCACGAAAAGGAATAAAATATCTGAAGAAAATCTGAATAGAGTATTTCCAATTAATTTTTACTTCTAGGCGAATATTTTTCCCATCTACATACGTAGAGAGTTTCGGGGTTCTTTGTACAGAACCAGACACGCCTTATAATAACTTTTATTTATAACTTAGTAAAACCAGAATACTCGCGAATGATTTTAAGGCATAAAAAACGATATATAATGCGCGCAATAAACGTGAACGCCACGTATAAAAAATATTTTTATACGCTGCAGTGTACGCTGATGCGAGATTATAAACGCATGACCTACGAGTCATATTTTTTAAATTTTAAAATTTTTAATCTCTTACGCTCGTTAAGGGAGGGGGGAAGGGGAGAGGGGAGTTCCATTAACAAGTTTAAAGCTTTTCTTTTTACCTTATACAATGATTACGCAATTTTTATTTCACCCGCGTTAGGTTTTTAATTCAAAAACTCTTAACTCAAATTACTCCCACTTTATGCTACTTCAGGTTTTTACACTTCGTTATTTGTTTTAGGTTAGGTTGGATTAACAACCTCAAAAGAGGATTTCTTACGAGAGAAAGATATTCAAAGCTTTACGTGGGATCAGAACCACGGGTCACTACATAGTCTGGACGCAGAGGACGGTCTCCCATCTAACTACTATCCAACCCCCACCCCCCAGTGTCACTTAACTTAGCTGATCAACGATAAGCGTTGTTACGACATTGGCTACGACGTAGCCTAGCTACGCATGGCTGGTCAGGGACTTTGCACAAGAATCTGTCCAGCTGGTTCTTGAAGTTATTCAGATCGGTGTGCTAGAGATTCCTCACTTCTTTTGGTAGGGCATTGAAAAACTTTGGGCCTCGTATTCTGAGGGTATTTTCCATCCTCGTTTTCATGGCCCCTTGTCCCACCGCAGCTGAGAGAGTACAAAATCTGCCTCTTCTCTCATGCCAGTTTGTTTCTATTTCATTCTAAGGTTAGGGACAGAGCCCTCAAGTGCTTTCCATATGTATATTATTGTGCACCACTCGCGTCTTCTTTCGAGAGAGAAGAGTTTCAGGAATTGTAGTCGAGACCAGTAGTCTTCACCGTCCGGTTCCTCTATCTTAGACGTAAAAGTCCTTTGTATAGTTTCAATGTTCGCAATGTCTCGTTTTCTGTATGGGCTTGTGAGTGCTGAGCAATACTCAGTTATTGGTAGGACTAAACTCTGCCATAATTTGAGCAAGTTGTTTGCTTTTCTGCTGAGGAAGCTCCTCCAGATGATTCCCATTATTTTTCTAGCCGTTGTAATTTTGATGTTATAGTGCTCTCTGAATTCTGCATCCGACGACATTATTACTCCAAGATCCCTGAATTGTGGATTTGGTGTTATCTGTTTGGCTTGCAGAGTTTTGTACCCTTTATTCTGCAGCTTCTTGTTATTACCATATCCTAGAAGTTGAAATTTTTCTTTGTTGAACTTCATATTGTTGTCTTCTGCCCACTGGAATAATGTTTCAATGTCGTTCTGTAATCTTTCCATGTCACCTTCGTTCAATATTCCCTTGCATACTGTAGCTTTGTGTCATCTGCGAAACATGATACAATACTGTCATTGATATCTGCATCAATATCTGCAATCATTATTATGAACAGCAAGGGAGTTAATACTGCCCCTTGTGGGACAGAGCTCTCTCCTTTCGAGACTTCCAATTTGACTCCATTTACCACCACTCTGTGTTCTTTGCGTCAAGAAATTAAATATTCATCTTCCTAGCTTTCCAGTAATTCCTGTATTCTTAAGTTTGTGTGGTATAATTCTATGGTCACATTTATCAAAGGCTTTACCAAAATCAGTATATATTACATCTACGTTTTGTCCTCGACACAGTGTTTCCAATATTTTCTCCTGGTGGTCTAATAGCTGCGATAGACATGATCTTCCAGCCCTGATACCATGTTGATTTGGGTTGTACAAGTTCTTTTCTTGTAGGTAGTAGGTAGTTTTGCCTAATTGTACGTTCAAAGCACTTTATAAGGTGGGAGGTGAGAGCTACCAGCCGATAATTCTTGGGCATTGCTCTGTTACCACCTTTGAATAAGGGGGCAATGTTCGCGTTCTTTAATGGAAGTGGAATTTGTCCTGTGTCGAGTGATTTCCTCCAGAGTACGTATAGCGGTTTGGCAATACTATCTTTACATTTCTTCAGAAACGTGGCACTCCATACGTCTGGCCCTGGTGCCGAATTGTCTCACATCTGTGATAGAGCCTTAATTACATCTCCCTCCGAGAACTCGGAGTCCATTAGTAGGTTTGTGTCAGAATTTGTTCTTGGCTGATTTGTATCAATGTCAAAAAATTCGCCTGGGTTTTCTACTTTCCTCTCGGACTTAGGGGTGCTAAACACAGTTAAATTGTTCCTTAAGCAGTTCGGTCATTTTTTTTGGGTCATTTGTGTGTTTGGCCTCCCCCTCTATCAATGGATCAATACTCTCTTTACACTGCATTTTCCTTTTCGCAAACATGTAGAAGTATTTTGGGTTATTTTTTTTTGTTTTCTGCTATCTTGTTTTCCTCCTCGATTGTCTTATGTATGAATGTTTGCTTTAGGTCCATTTCTATTTCGGCTTGCATCAGTTCTGCATCTGTGGAGATATTTTACGGTTTGCTTCCGTTGTCTAAATAGTGTCCTGATTTTTCTCTCGAGCTTGCTACGTTTTCTTTTTTCTCTCTCTGGAACATGTTTCAGTAATATAGGTTTGGTTTCAGTCTCCATTATACCTGTAAGGGGTTCCAAAAAACCTTAGTCCCCCCATTTGCAGCTTACATGTTTACTTATATCGAAATAGTTTTTAGTGATTATAAAAATATATAAAATTCTTTATTTATTGCAGGTATTAAAATTACTCTAGCTGATAAAGTGATAATATAATGGCTTCTCAATTAATTGGTGATTCGGAGAGGCAACGTGTGATAGATCGCATACGAGCAATAACATTTCGGGAAGCTCGTGATGCTGGAGCCACCTTTATAATACGTTCATGGGTTGCCAAAAAGTTGCGAAGAAGTGAGGACTTCGTCAAAAGAAATTGGAATAAAACTTTGGATGAATGTGAAATGGATACAACCAAATCTGGGCGCCCAAATTTGCCACTCTCTCAGGAAACAAAGGACATCATTGAAAGCGGTACTCGTAAGCGGAAAAACAGCTGTGATCGAAGTGTTGAGAGGAAAGATCGTTAGTGATGACTGGTGAGGTCATAGGCAAGGTTTAAAGCCTTGGCATGAACTTCCAAAGCCAAGAAAAACTCAACTTAACATCGATGACAGAATGTGGTTTGCCCATTATCTTGAAGATTGGGATGTGGATGATTTCATGCATTTAGCTGTCTCCTATGAATTTTTTGTTTACGTAACACGTCGGCCTAACTACCAAAATGATCGAGTGTGGGCCACAACACCAGATGAAATCGATGACAATGAACATTATCGCGAATTATTAAAAAGTCCAGACTGTGTTGGTGTGTTTGTTTTGTTCACTGCAAAGAAGCTCATGTGGGTGCTGAAGCCAAATGGTCAGAGTTGGGATGGACAGTATTTTCGTGATATTATTCTATCTCAGCATGTTATTCCTTTTCTAAGAAACCCAAACAATGTTATGGCTGTCGATCAGGTCACACTCCTGCACGATAAGGCCCCCTGCTTTAAGGCATTAACCACTCAACAGTTGTTGTGGAACCATGATATCGATTTCTTTGAAAATGAAGAATGGCCAGGAAATTCTCCTGACCTGAACGTCTGTGAACACATTGGATCAGTTATAAAGGACAAGGTTGAATGTCTCTTGTTTCAAGAACCTGCAGCAAATCGATTTTCGAAGGATACAATGACGCAACACATTGAAACTGTTTTAGCAAATTTGCGTAATGATCAAGATCTATTCACGTCACTTTTGGCAAGCTACCCAAAGCGAATTCAGGCTGTCTTGGAAGCCAATGGCGGGAACACCAAGTTTTAATTGTTTCTCATTAAATGCAGGATTAAATTCTCTTTTGTAAGGTATGTTTAGTTTTACTGTACCTCTAATGGTTTAGGCCAGGGGTTCCCAAACTTTTACCACCAAGGACCCCTAAATATTATTTCCGTACGGACATAGACCCCCCACAAAAAAAATTATGAATTCAGTTACAAACTATAGTATATTTCATAAACATAGATAGCTTTTAAATTAATGTAAAATTAAACATTCTACGCTCATTAAACCAGTTTAATAAACACTTACCGAATGTCTAGTGTGAAATGGAAATTTATTTTAATATAGTTAATGTTACTATTTTTCCAAAAGCTTAGAGACCCCCTGGAAGCTTCCTACAGACCTCTGGGGGTCTGTACAGACCACTTTGGGAATCCCTGGAACTTTAGGCCATGGGCTGGGGGGGGGGTAAGGTTTATTGGAGCCCCGTATTTGTTCTGGAGTCTTCTCGTGAAGTAGCAATTCCCAATTTACTTCCTTTAAATCTTTATTTACACTTTCCCAATCTACTTTCTTTGAATTTATGTTTAAGCCTTCAAATATTCCTTCTGACACTCTGGGATGCGTTTTCGGACCTCTGGGTGCTAACTTTAGTTGTATATCGATTAGGTTATGGTCGGAGAAATTTGTGCGCGTTATCTTTTTATTTATTATTATCTCATTGTTATTTGTCAAAATTAAATCCTAGTGGCTTCACAGATTTCCTAAGTAAGGGCGTAATGTTCCATCATATCTAATAGCATTATTGTTTGGGTTCTATCATCTTTTGTAATGTTGCCATGAAACGTCAACATATATGACTTCGTCATTTTTCTTCCATGTTATGAATGGGAAACTAAAATCTCCGCAAATCTGAATATTTGTTGCTGAAGTTTCAAGAAATTTTGACATTTTTGTATTTCATTAGTGGCAAATTGGAATTCACTTTTTGTGGTGTTTGGTGGTCTTTAGACGTCCATAATGGTTAGGTTCAGTTCTTTTACTTCTAAAATAATAATTTCGACTGTGCTGTTTGATTTGTTTACATTCACCTCACATGTGTACGTGTTTTTCACGTAGATACAACACCCTCCCCTTCGTCTAGCCACTCTATTTGCTCTGTATATGTTGTAGTCCAGCAATGCTATTTCAGTATTCTCGATGCAGTTTTCACAGCTTTTCGCATTTATGTAAGTGTGTTTCCGTTAGGCATATGATATCTATGCTGGTTTCCGTAGCTAAATTTTGCAAGTACTGTATTGTAATTTGCAGTCTGCATGATCAGTAGTAGAGGCCTTGTATATTTATGTATAATACATTTACTGGGTTTCTAATCTTCGTGTTCGATTTTCCTAAATAATGGTCGTTTCCTGGTTGATGTCGGTTCCTGTTTGGTGTTATTGGTTGGGCCGCTGCATTTGGAAGTACAGTATTGGGGTTGCGGCCCTTGATACCACTGTTGTTGTATTATTGGTGGGTGGTGTTGAATGAAAGGGTAATGTACGTAATGTTGTGATGCATATATTTGCGACGTTCTGTCTTTTCTTGTTAGAAGGCAAGTTGCACTTCTTTTATCCTTATTTCCTCTAAAAAATGTTTCATTACTCTTGTTATTACTTCTATTTTGAATATGATCTGTTCCTTCCCGTTCTGTTCTTTGCGTACCATTTATGTGAAAATACTGGCATTTTTTCTTCGTGATTGACTGTCTGCACATACGAGGGTGGAAAAAGTTGCAGTTTGGTTCCGTACCTGCATCTTCCATTCGTCATCATATAGAAGCATTTTTGGGGGTGACTGTACATGCAGTTTGAGCAATATTTGCACGAACCTGTTTTATAATATTCACAAGTGGCCCGTCGTCTAAATTCCCTTCGAGTCTTATGTGATTCGATTTCCTCCTCCTGCTCCGCCACCACCACTTCTCTACTCAGTGTTTTTTTTGTCTCCAACGTGTATCTGGTATCTCTCTCATTTGCAGGGGGTACTTCTTCATCTGAGTCTGCTTTCGCACCTCCTTGTAGTGTGTTGTCCTTATCTCGTTTTCGGTTGTGTCGGCGTTTTCTGTTGTTCCCTGGTTTTCTCTCGGTAAAACTGCTGCACTTTGTTCTTCTATTTCAGCATTTTGTATTCCCTTTGTACTAATTTCCTATTGTTTTCCATGCACTTGACGCAAAGGAAACCATAAAGGCCTATGATTTTCTTATTTATTCTATTTATAATTTTCCTGTCTTTTCCAAGTTCATGCATTCGTAGTGTTCAAAGGTATTGCACAGAATGCATTTTAAGCCCGTGATCTGGTCTGCTTCATTTCTACAATGCAGAGCTGGTGCGCAGCGCATTTCATTAAACATAATCCAGGTCTATTCAGCTTTCTGAATTTCCCGAAATTTACACACTTCGTATTTTTTGTCATTCTTTCCTTTATTTTGCCTATATATATATATATATTATATATATATATATATATATATATATATATAATATAATTTGAATCAAACAAGACTGGAAGTGAAGTTCACCAGTTTAATCAATGCAAAATCTGTTCAACATTGAACGATTGAGCCAGTTCTTGAAACTGCCTAATTAAAGCTCTATAATTAATACTTCGAGTCGATGTTCTTCAGAAGAGAGAGTTGGATCTCCTCTTAGACCTGAAGAGCACAAGCTCAATTAGGAGGATTTTAAAGTTGCAAATTAATGCAAGATTTCGCTTCTATAAGCGGGAGAAGCATAATAGGAAATTTAACAGTGAGGAATATATATATATATATATGCATTTAACTGCAATGACCACGCAGTATATAAATGAATAGAAACGACGTAAATAAGGAGCGACTCTGGACACGGGGAAGAGAAATAACGAATAAATGAAAAATGAGGCGAACCGCCCGGGAATCGAACCCAGGGCCTTCCAACCGGCAATTGGAAGGCCCTGGGTTCGATTCCCGGGCGGTTCGCCTCATTTTTCATTTATTCGTTATTTCTCTTCCCCGTGTGCAGAGACGCTCCTTATTTACGTCGTTTCTATTCATATATATATATATATATATATATATATATATATATATATATATATATGCGAATGCAACGAGTCTTTTGCTTATAGTGAGGTTCTGGATATAATAGGCTAGGTGTAGTTTAGGGTGGAGGAAAAAAATTTTCACAATTTTTGTAGGGGTACCCAAAAGTTAGTCTGTGGTACCAATAAGAAATCTGTAAAATATTAGCCACCTGCGACATCAACTTCACCCGCGCAAGGAGGTCAAAGATTTTGCCTTTCAGGTCCCCCCCACCCAAAATTAAGGAAAAATTAAAAGATTTAAGCGTATCTTCCGTTGTGTTTGTACTAAGGAAGATAATTTTTGTTTCATTTGATTTGTATATTTATGTCCTTTAACTTTACTCTCATACACTTTTTCCCATTCCTCACAAATTTAGAAAATTTGGTATTTCATGAAAAATACTAAAAAAAAAATTAGGAGTTTTTATTGCTTTCGTTGATTGGTTGATGTTAAGCGTCATTCATTGATTCAGGTTTCTTTTAGAAGCTCATAAAATAGCCGCATGGCTTTAAATATATTGGTTTATTGGAGCGGCTCTCCGCTAATTTAAGCTAGATACGAGTCATGCATATCTCGGCTTAAATTACCCAGAACTCACCATGTGGAGGTGGCTGCTCTCTGAGTTCCACCCTAACCCACCCACCACAATAATTTAGATACTTCTTATTCAATTTTGTAGTCTCTTGGTTTCAAATGATTTCATTATTGCTCGAGATGCAATTTTGGTTTTAACGTACGGTAGTCATCTCTCCTCTCACTTCCATAAACTGCTCTTGCCGCTTCTGTTACAAGTTTGATACTCCTCCTTTCTACTGCTTGTGTATGACAAGAGAATTGAAAGAGTTTTAATTTTTCTTCGCAGTGTTCTCAGCCAATGATGTCAACTCCTCTTTGGTTAAGTGTTTTGTCAATGGTGGCTCAAGCCTCATGGGACTATCTGTCCAAAATATAATATCAGTGTAGTCAAGTGCATGGAAATTTAGCTTCGGTACACTGAACTCGCGAATGCTTTTCATTTTTTCAGCTTGAGATCTTGCTACTTCGATCCTTCGTATTGCAAATTTTCGAATGTTTGGTCGATTAGCAGTAATCATTGCAAGAAGAAGGTTCTCATTCTGAATCTCATTTGTGAAGGTCCGGATTAATTAATGGCTTTGTCGTGAGTTTAAACGGCTCACTGCTTTCGTCCGTTTCGCTGGAACTTGAAACAGTTGCAGCAGTAGCAAATTCTTTCATTCCTTTCGAGATCCGTGCTGTATATTCCTCATACTTTTGTTTAGCCTTTTTCTCCCCCCCCCCATCTTTTTGGCGACCTCTTTATCTACGGATCCAATCATCATTTTTCGAGACATTCAATTCAATGGTCATAAGGAAATCCCTTTCCAGAACAGGAACTTTTCGGTCGTTCTCACAACGACATGTCAGGAAGTCTTCACATTTACAAGAAGCTATATCAAAGAGCTTCAATGAGTCAAAATTAAATTTTTGAAGCAATGCTTCATAGGATGCTTGGTCTTTCCGCCCTTTAAATTGTTTCAAGACATTTTGATATTTTTCGCACAAACCTTGGATGCGCTGCGTTATGGTCTTATGATGGCTAGTTGGAATAGAAGCACGATCCCATACAGTTTTTACTATTTGGGCAACGACTGTAGCAACATCATAAATTTTTGGATTAGCTTCTCCTGACTTAATTCTTTCCTGTCTAACATAAAGGAAACACTGAAGTATATCTTCGGACGAAGGCAAATAAATCAGTGAGAGATCTTTTGGTGGTCCAAAGATTGGATTCAGCTGTTGAGTATTCCTTTTTGCGGATTCATTCGCGGCCATGGAAGCCATGCCTAATTTTGCTTTGTGCGTCGGAACGGAACGGAACGGAACGGAAATGGCTATTTTAAATCTTATGGAATATGTAAATATAGCTAAGGAAAACAAAGACATAATGATATCAATATCTATAGATTTGAGTAAGGCGTTTGATGTAATAGTGTAGACCATAATATTCTACTTAATAAATTATATTGTTACGGCTTTAGAGGAGCAATCAGTGATTGGTTTAAAAGTTATTTGTCTAATAGATATCATTTTGTATCATAAATAAGGTTTGCTCAACTAAAGCGCTTGTCAAACATGGTGTGTCACAGGGCTCAGTTCTGGGTCCACTGTTATTTTTATTATATATAATGCTATAATGTTATAATGTTTCAGACCAACAAAGACCCTAGGATCCACTCATGGCTGGTCTACCTAACTGTGTTCGCAACCGTGCACTGTGCACGTCCTCCGTGGTGGCGGAGGGGACCCACAATCCCACGCGGGTTCCGAACCACAAAGTCTTAATTTTATTACCTTAAACTATACCCAATCTATCAACATATGCATCTAATCGATTTTTAAGCATGTTTATAGACGTACTACTAATTACTTCTACCGGCAAACTGTTCCAGCTATTTACTATTCTACGAGTAAAAATGTTTTTGGCAACTGCTGTCTCGAACCTTCTACTTGTCAACTTACACCCGTTATTTCTAGTCCTATTATATTGAGATATTTCGAGAAAGCTATCTCTATCTACATTATCGAACCCATTCATAATTTTGAAAACCTGGATTAGATCACCCCTTAACCTTCTAATCTCGAGTGTAGTCAATTTTAACTCCTTAAGCCTATCCTCGGGCGACTTTGACCTAAGCGACGGAATCATCTTGGTTGCTCGTCTTTGAACTCTTTCGAGTTTGTCTATATCTTTTCGCATATGCGGATTCCAAAATTGGATCGCGTACTCCAAATGGGGTCTAACTAATGATTTATAAAGAGGAACTATAATATCGCGAGATTTGTACTAAAAATTCCGAGCTATAAAACCTAACACTTTGTTCGCTTTATTGACTGCTGCTGTACTTTGTTTCGCTACTTTTAAATCACCAGTGACTATCACTCCTAAATCTTTTTCCTGCTCTACGCTTGTTAACTCCTTCCCTGACAGACTATAACCAAAATTACCATTACGCGAACCTATATGTAAAATTTTGCACTTATCGACGTTAAATCTCATTTGCCATGTGACTGACCAATCAACGATTTTATTCAGATCTTCCTGGATTTTACCTCTATCTTCGTCATTAATCGCCCTACCACCCAGCTTCGTGTCATCCGCAAACTTTGAAACTGTACTGACTAGGCCGACATCTAAATCGTTAATATATATAAGAAAAAGCAAGGGCCCAATACAGAACCCTGAGGAACGCCACTCGCTACATTAGCCCAACACGACTCCGCTCCATCAACGACCACCCTCTGTTTCCTACCTCGCAACCATCTTCTATCCAATTTATTACTACACCCCTGATTACATGAGCCTTAGTTTTTTCAATGAGTCTTTTGTGCGGCACGGTGTCAAACGCTTTTTGAAAATCTAAATACACTACATCAACCGCCCGATGTCTATCGTAAACGTCAACCACGCTTTGAAAAATTCTAAAAGATTAGCTAAGCAAGATTTGTTCGCCTAAATCCGTGCTGCGTATTTCTAACTAGTTATGAATTCTAAGTGTTCGACTATACGATCCCTAATTACACTGGTATGCATATGAAATTTTTTTGTCTGCTGTGAGGGTTTTTTCAACTCATATTATATAATTCGACCATGTGAATTCGAAAATGACATTGGTTTTCCTCAATCAGGTCAGGTTTTTTCTCTATTGGCCATTTATTATAAGTCCAATTTTATCCCCAAATTTATTGATTTTTTTAGCTTAAACACTGTAGATACGAGTAATATTATAAGAACACTCGTGAAAAATGAAAACATTGTGTGAATAAATACTTTTATTCATACAATGAATATGGAAAAAAGTTTATTGAGGAAGGAATGAAGTTTTTTTGGCTTTCCGTCTGTGTTTTTCTTCGGGCACGTCTCGCTTCAAACACCAGCAATAGTCCGCCAGCATATTGATATCCCAGTTTCCCTGGTACCTCTCTTCCATTATTTTGATATCTTGTGAAATCGTTCACCCTGTTCCTCACTATAATCCCCGCAATTTTCAGGAAAATAGTCCAAGTGGGACCACAAAAAGTGCATTTTTATGGACATGCGCGACCCATGAGCTTTGAAAGCTTCCATCAAGTTTTCGACAATGGACTCGTATTCTGGACTTCTACGCTTGCCAAGAAAATCAGTGACAACTGATTTGAATGCCTGCCAGGCATTCTTCTCAGTTGGAGTCATTGCGTTTTCGAACTGAGTATCCTTGATCAAAGTTCGAATTTGAGGACCATCAAAAACCCCAGCATTTAGTTTAGCATCAGATATATGAGGAAATTTACTCTCGAGATATCGGAATGCTGAACCCTCCTTATTCATTGATTTGACGAAATTTTTCATCAAGCCCAGCTTAATATGAAGTGGTGGGAGCAAAATTTTTGTTGGTGGTACAAGGGGCACTGAAACGACATTATGCGACCAGGTTCAAAATTCTCTCTGGATGCCCATTCACGCTGTGCATAGTGCTTCTCATCCGCTCGGCTATCCCATTTGCAGAGGAAACATGGGTATTTCGTGTATCCCCCTTGCATTCCCAATACAAATGCCACAATCTGAAAAAAAATGAAAATATTTAAAGAATTTAGAGAATTTGTTCTATCAGATAAAAAAATCTATGCATTGGACTGTATCACTTCTGTGGGGAAGTTAAGTGTTCTTATACGCTCTCAAATAACCTTTGGAAAAACAACATAGTCAATAGCAATAGTTTACTTATGATATTAGTATTACCTTCAAATCTCCACAGATCCTCCAGTTATGTTGGTCGTATACGAGAGCATCCAGTAAAATTTTCATGTTATCGTAGCTCTCAGTAAGTTGTACGGAATGTGCTACAGGGACTGATGCAACCCTATTCCCAATGTTGAGAAGTACTGCTTTCAAACTTCGTTTAGACGAGTCTATAAATAGCCTCCATTCTGATGCGTTATATGGCAGGCCCAAGGATTCGATTAGCCCCTCAACATTGCAGCAGTACACTAAGGAAGAGGTATTTTCGTGCACTGCAAAAAACTTGCGGAATTCTTCCTCTCGTTTCCTATACCAGGAGAATGTTGTTCCCGGAGCCAGCAAGTTGTCCTCTCGAAGTCGTGAGCCCAAGATCTCGGCAGCTAATTTGGAAAGTCCTAAATCCCTGGTAAGATCATTAAGTTTGGCCTGGTTGAGAGGCCTCGGCTCATTTGAAGCGGTATTTTGAGGTATATACGACTGGGACTGGTCATTGGCATTGGTCATTGATTCATCATCAGAATCATCGAAGTCCAGGGTTTGAGGTGGGTCGGGTATTGGAATTCCAGGACCATGGGGTACAGGTCTCATAGCAGAAGGAATGTCAGGGTATACAACAATGTGTTTATTTTCTTGTTAACTCTGAAAATAGAAACACAGAAACATGGATATAAAACTTGCATATGAATAGAAGAAGCATTCAGACAGTGGCGGCTCGTGAGGGAAGGCTGCGGTCTGTAAGATATGAAATAGGTCGATGGAGTCTGTATATTTTCTTTCTTTTTCATTCATATTGTCCCTTCGGGGACAATATGAATGAAAAAGAAAGAAAATATACAATCATTGTACATGTAAATGTAACTTGTATAACAATATGTATGTGTAAATGTATTTTCTATAACAATATGTATATGTAAATGTATGATTACCATTATGGTGAATATTATGCTATATATGGTGAATATTACATTATGGTGAATATTATGTCAAGTTTCATACGAGGATTTCAAAATATTTAAGAAAAATAAATTTATAAGCCCACCTTGGAGGTTTGTCATGCAGAAATAGCAATCTGTCACGTGATCCTTTCCTTCTCTCCAAATCATGGGAATTCCAAAAGGCAAAGATTTCGCTCTGCCTTTGCTCCATCTTCTCAAATTTTCAATGCACGTCTTGCAGCACATATGAGGGGCGAAATTTTTGTCCTGGTCCCCTAGCTTAATTCCAAAGTATGCTCTATACATTGTCTTCACAAATTTAGTGTTTGGGACTGGTTATTTGGCATGGTAACCGTCCACATATGTAGCAGAATCTATTGGGATCATTTTTACACGCTCTATTCATTATGAAATATTTTATCTATATGCCTGAAAAGTAAAAAAAGATATTATACAAGTGAAACAAGTGATGATAGATGTTACTGTTCCAATTCCGCTTTGACAAAATCACGAAAAATTATATTTTACTTATGAGGCCATAGCCGGATAACCTGAGCTGATTGAGAAAAACGGATTGCAGATTCGAAATCAGCAGGAAAAACTCTATAAGAATCACTTACAAAACCCTTGACAGCAAAATTGATGCATACCAGTGTTATTGATAACTTCATAATGTTTGCAGATGATACAACTGTCTCTTTTTCTTGCAAAGATGTTAATACAGCTAAGAATATATTTCATTCAGAATTCATCACTGTAATGAAATGGTTGACCACCAATAAACTCTTCCTAAATACCAGTAAAACAAATTTCATGATTTTCACTAATGTTAATGAAATCGCCATAAAGGAGTGTACTGTAACAAAATTTCTTGGTGTAATGCTAGATAAGAATTTGCAATGGAGTGATCATGTAAATTATATCGCGAAAAAGATCAAGGAGCGTTGCTATAATGTTTAAACTTAGAAATGTAGTCCCTAAACAAGTTTTATTGACAAATTATCATACTCTTGTTCTTCCTTATATAACATACTGCACTCTTGTTTGGGGAAACTCCGTTAACAACGTATTAAATGGTATCTTTGTCATCCAGAAACGAGCAATAAGGTTATTATCTGATGCTGATTTCCTTGATCACTCTAGTGCATTATTTAAAGAGCTAAACCTACTAAAGTTCAACGATATAACCAAACTGGCACATTTTATTTTTATTTACAAGTGTAAGAACAAAATCATTAATTTGCAATGGGTAAATAGATATTTTGTAACTCATCAAGAAATCCACTCGTATCAGACCAGAAATAGATCAAAGCTTGTTATACCTCAATTTAGATTGTCTTCATCTCAAAAACTATCCATTTTCATTGGATTGAAACTATGGAATGACTTGTATGCCGATATAAAAAATATTGTGAATGTAAATTTGTTTAAAACCAAGTTGAAATCCCGATTAATAATGGCATACTTACAAAAATCTAGGATTAATGTCCACTAATATTGTTTAATATTGTCCATTAATATTGTTTAATATTGTAATACATGTTTTAACTATTAATAATACCTATTTATTTATTTATTTATTATTGTTAATTAATAACAACTAGCTGCTTATTTTTAATAAGAGCCCAGTAAAGCCTAAAGCTTAAGGGCCAAATTAAATAAAATAAATAGTCGAGCTTCAAAATTATTCATGTCATTGTAAATTGAAAAAATATATTTATTTTATTATTATTAATAAAGGTTATTCTATTCTATTCTAAATAGAATTAGACTATATTAGTGACTGTAAATGTTTTTAGCGAATCAGATTCAATATTATATAAAAACTTATCAAAACAATCAAATCTGAAAAAAGAGATATAAATTATAATGTAAAATATAAACAACAAACCCTAAATAATATAATTATGAAATAATTTAAGTCTGTGAAAATCTAAACAAATGGAAACCTTAAAAATGGTGTAAAACATCCACTAAAATTGAGAAACTCAACGAAAGGTAAAGATTCCTATTTTTTGTTAGTATTTTTCATGAAATACCAAATTTTTTTAATTTCTGAGAGAAATGGGAGAAAAGTGTATAAGGGAAAAGTTAAAGAATATACTGTAAATAGACAAATCAAATTAAACAAAAATGATCTTCCTAGCATAAACACAACGGAAGATACGCTTAAATCTTTGAATTTTTCCTTATTTTTTGGGGGGGACCTGAAAGGCAAAATCTTTGACCTCCTTGGAGCCGGTGAAGTTGATGTCGCAGGTAGCTAATATTTAACAGCTTTCTTATTCGTACCACAGACTAACGTTTGGGTGCCCCTACAAAACTGAATTCTAAAAAAAATTTTTTTTCACTCCACCCTAGTGTAGCTGTCCCCTAGATCCTGTCCCAAAGCTGGATATCCAATCTGCTTTGCAAATAGCTGGTGAGGGAAGTTATATTTCCAGCGTCTTCTCCTCTAAGGTCATTAGCATCTCTTCCGTTGTCTTGTCCTTGTCTTGGCCTTTTTTTTAACATTAAAATTAACCAACTGGTTAGGTCAACTAAATGCCCGTGTAGGTCAACTGAACGCCCTTGACGATTGGTTAGGTTAAGTCGTGATATTTTCGTTAGTTTTAATGAAAATATCCCGACTTATCCTGACCAATCGTCAAGGGCAGACAGTTGACCTAACCGGGCATTTAATAATTTTCCCGTAGGTTCCGATTAATTTCGTTAGTTTTAATAAAAATCCGACTTAGCCTGACCATTCGTCAAGGGCGTACAGTTGACCTAACTGGGCATTAAATTAACCTAACCGGGCACTCAGTTCACCTAACCAGTTGGTTAATTTTAATGTTAAAAAAAAGGCCAAGACCAGGACAAGACAACAGAAGAGATGCTATTGACTTTAGAGGGGAAGACGCTGGAAATTGTGAAAAGAAATTTTCAACAGTCAACTTGTGTAATAGTTGTACTCTGTTAGTCATTTCATGAAACGACTGAAGGTTTTAGTAATTTCATGAATTGAATGAGTGAAACAGTTGCTTCAAGAAATGGCTAAAATTTTCAGACATTTCACGAAATAACTGATTACACAGCTTGACTGTAACACATACGCGCGCGCGCGCGCGCGCACACACACACGAGATGCCCTCCCAGCACTCTCTGCACACACCCGAACCTATAGCCCGGAGTAAGCCGACGAGGCGGAGACGTCGGAGTGAGTCGCCAGACCCTCCGGACTTTCAATTTGTCTCTCCCTCTTCCCCTAGTGCTAAGACGACAGATCGGACCTTCACACCACTCACTTCGCCTATGAGGACCAAACCACCCCACCGAAGAAGTACCATCAATCTACCCCCACAGACTCGGACAATAGTTGCCGAAGTACATGACCCACCCCCCACGGCGAGATCCAATCTGGACAACATCCTCTCCCCGAGGATCCAGTGGATGCGGCTCTGGCGCAGCTACACGGTGAGGGGAACTCGGCTGCGCCCGTGAGTCTCATGGACCTGCCCTTGCCTCCTGGTGCCATTTTTTCTACCCCTCCACGAGAACACTCTGGTTCATCTCCTCCCACCCCCACTGTACCTGCTCCCCTAAAATCCCCGGCCCACACCCTGTCAGCCACTCTGAGCACGTCCTCCCTCCCACCTGCCGGGTCCTTCTGGCACCCCCTATCGCCACCTGGGGTCCGTCGTGAGACCCCAGACAGGCGGGGAGGTGCCAATTTGGGAAATAAAACGCCCCCCCATGGCCCGAACACAAAAGCCCATCAAGAAATTTCGCACCATCGGAGCCCACGACGATCTCCAAGCTGCCGTGATCCACGCCTCCGGTCTCGCTCGGCCGACTCGACCCCGCGGTCTCCGCGGAGATCGACTGGCCGACCGATTCCTTCTCTGGTGAACGGCAGATAGCCAGCCATACTCCTGACCCATTCTTCGCCTTCGCGAACCTCAAATCTACCTTCACACTCCAACCTCTTCGCACCTATACCTTTACCCATCCCCCATCATCAAATAATGGGTCCCCCGAAAACTACAATAGTACCCTGGAATTGCAGAGGAATATTGCCACTTCCCGTCCGGTGTGTGTCTGTCTCCAGGAACTCATCCTGGGGACCAGACCCATGCCCTGCCCGACTGGATATTCTTTCATCACCACCCCTTCTCCTACCTACACTCGAAAGGGGGCTGCCATTTTCATCCACCACGCAGTCCCCTTCTACAACCTCCCTATCCGATCCCCGTTACAGGGCTTTCACTGGATAGACAGTACACCGTCTGTTCAATATACCTCCCTCCACACACTCAAGTCTCCCGCGATGACCTGGTGGAGGTGGTACAACAACTCCCCAGGCCCTTTCTATTACTGGGCGATTTCAATAGTCGCCACCCCATGTGGGGAGACACACACTCCACCTATATGGCCCCGACCCTGATCAACATCATGACCGAGCTCTCCTTTGAGTGCCTCAATGATGGCTCTCCTACATTCTACCATGCCACCACCTGCACTCCATCCTGTATAGACCTGTCCTTCGTTTCGACCGATGCCCTCCTAGATTTCTCATGGCAAGTCCTCCAAGAGGATTATGGAAGTGACCATTTCCCAGTTCAACTCACGCTCAATTGGCCCGACCAGACTGTTCGGGTACTGGAGAAATGGATTACTGCAAAAGCTAATTGGTCCCGCTTCCACGACGATACATATACAACCCGAACGACTGCCAACTTCCTATTCTCCGACGAGTGTATCGCATACTTCGAATCAAACATGGTAGCGGCTGCGTGCTCTAGCATCCCGCGATCCTTCACCTATCCCCGCGATCCTTCACCTATCCCCGCGCCCGACGGGTACCTTGGTGGACCCCAGAGTGCACGGCCGTATGCGCCAAGAAGACGGCTACTCGACGGTTCTACCGTACGCGACTTCCCATCCATCGCACGGAGATGCAGCGGGCTAGGGCCATCGCCCGCCGCACAATGAAGACAGCGCGCCGAGCTTCTTGGCGTGCCTTTGTATCCGGCGTCACCACCACCACACCTTCGGCTACCATCTGGAAGAAGATACGGGGCGTCGAGAGGCGACATGTCCCCTCCAGATCCCCAGTACTCCGGACTAACGACGGACTCCTATACGAGCCAAAATTAGTGGCAAACCATCTAGCTTCTGCTTTCGCCACTTTCTTCCTCTGCAGTTAGCTCCCTGGTAACCGCCCCTAAAAATAGGTTCTCTTCACCGTCCATAGACAGCTCCTACAACCGACTGTTCACCATGCATGAACTACAGGCGGTACTGGCCTCTCGACGATCCCCTTGTCTCGGCCCTGACGGTATCCCTTACAGCATGATCCAGCACATCCACCCTACCTTACAAAATTTCCTACTAGACCTATACAACTGCATATGGATAGAGGGCGCCTTTCCCTCCCGGACGCCTTCCCCAAACCCGGCAAAGATTCCCTCGATCCCGCAAACTACAGACCAATCGCCCTAATGTGTTGTGCCTGCAAAATTTGCGAAAAAAATGGTCACGACGCGACTATCGTTCTTCCTCGAAAATAGTCATTCCTTCCCGGCTACCCAGTCCGGCTTCAGACAATTTCGATCCACCACTGATCCCCTCCTGCTTCTCAGCCGTGACATACAGAATGCATTCGACAGTGGACAGTTCGTCCTATCAATATTTTTTGACATCCAGAAGGCCTACGACACCACTCATCGGACAATAATCCTTAGTCAGCTCCAAAGTCTAGGGCTCGTCGGAGCCATGCCGACCTTCATCAGGGGCTTCCTATCCTCCCGAACCTTTAAAGTTCGGGTGGGCTCAGTCCTCTCAGACACTTTCGTGCAGATGGACGGGGTCCCACAGGGAAGCATCCTCAGTGTTCTATGCTTTTCCATCGTCATGAACACAGTCTCAAAATGCCTTCCACCCAACATCCGTTCTTCCATCTACGCGGATGACCTTGCGATCTACTTTGCAGGGCGGGAGCCGTCCGTAGTTCAACGGCAAATTCAGCTCGCCATCTACCGGGTGGAAAGGTGGGCGACGTCGGTGGGTTTCCGCCTCTCCACCCCGAAGTCCAAGTGTATGCTTTCAGCAGAAGACCCGCAACCCTTCCTGTTCCTCTGTCACGCTATACGGCAATCCTCTTGAGGTGGTACCCTCCACGCGATTTTTGGGCGTGATTCTAGACCGACGGCTCAACTGGGTTCCTCATATCAAACAACTGAAGCAGTCCCTCCAGCGTCCCCTCGCTCTACTAGATCACCTCTCCCACACCACATGGGGCGCAGACCGACGCTCTCTCCTTCGTCTTTACACTTCCATGGTCCAGTCGAAGCTGGACTATGGCAGTGTAGTATACGGTTCAGCCTCCAACACCTGCCTCCGTATCTTGGACCCGGTCCTTAATAGGGGCCTCGCCTCGCCACTGGTGCTTTCCGCTCTTCCCAGCCTCCAGCCTTCAAGTGGATTGCAATTACCTCCCTCTCGCCCTCCGACGGGGTCTGCTCCTCATGAGGACATACCTCCGTGCACAGAGACTACCCTCTTCGCTTCTATGCGCGGCGATTTCTGAACTCCCACCCCAGGGACGGAGCTGGCACTTCACTAAAGAGGTCCGCTCTTTCCTTGACCTTTCTAACATGCCCGTCCCCTCAATTATCCCCATTTCATACAACATCTACCCCCCTGGCTCCTCACCCCTATCAAGTTTTGCAGGGACCTGTGTGCCCTACCGAAGAATACCACGAGTGCTACGGTATAGAGGTCACTCTTCCGTGAACATGGAACCCAACATCCGGACACAGTCTCCATTTATACAGATGGTTCCCGTTCGGAGACTGGCCCAGCCACTTTCTCGAGGCGTCAGCCTGCCCCGCGAGACCTCCGTTTTCTCGGCAGAACTCTTCGCGATTAAGGAGGCCCTCGACATAGTGCGCACTCACTCTGCCAGCTCTTTCGTCATTTATTCAGATTCCCAAAGCGCACTTCTCTCCCTAGAGAGATTTAACCCCCCTCATCCGCTCGTCTGTACCATCCAGCAAATCTTCCATTTTTTAACAGCCTTCCGACACAAGACAATCGCCTTCTGCTGGGTCCCGGCACATGTCGGCATCCAGGGTAACGAGGAGGCGGACCGCACGGCAAAGTCGGCCTGCTTACTGCCGGCCTCCTCCCGGCCCCTCCCTTTCACCGACTTCTTCCCGACTCTCCGCTCCCACTTCCGTTCCATCTGGCAACGGGAATGGGACCAGGCCACACAAAACAAACTTCACAAGATCAAACCGCAAGTAGGATACTGGGCCTCCTCCTTCCACCGGTCCCGACATAAAGAAGTGATTATAGCCCGTCTCCGCATAGGACACACACGCATTACTCATGGTCACCTTATGGCTAAATCGCCAGCCCCGCTCTGCCCTACCTGCCATACTCCCATCACTGTCGTGCATCTCCTGGTCGAATGCCCAAACTTGTCCGCGCTTCGTTGTAGATGTTTCCCTCACTTGGCCGAAATTCCCATACCCGAGCGTCTACAATTCATGCTCGTTGAGGGCCCCCCATTTTTCGGAGGAAGCGATTTCCCGTTTCCTCACTTATTCCCACCTGCTTCAACGGGTCTGAGACCAGGCCCCGCATACCCAATACCCAGTAACTGAACATTACATCCCCCCCCCTGGTCTATCATCCCCAACTCAGTAACACCACTCACCCACTGCCTCGCTGAGAAATGTACCACACTAGGTACGAATCGGCGGTAAAATAAAGAAAGGAAAAAAAAATATATACGCGATGCACCTATGTATCGTCATTTGCATCGGTGGTGTCGGCCATTTCAAAGATATGCAACTGCATCAGGCAAATTTGGTCAATACTTCGCCGATACCACAGTCTCAATATTCATCAAATTAATGATACGAAATTATCATAAAACAAGTACAATTAATTTTCATCTGTGAAGTAGTAATATTCCGAAAACACGAGGACAGGACAGACATAAAAAGAGATTCCAAACATTTCAAATCGAATCTGACTAAATGAGTTTCAGTTAAATAGTCATTGAGAGTTTGACAGATTGATGTGCACTGCAGGGCCATACATACATAGACAGATAATTCTTTTGCTCTCCCTGTACAAAATAAATCTTGTCATCCACTGGTTTGGTGGAATAACAATACACAAACTGTTTAGCAGCCAGATAATTTGGCTCTCAAATATTTATCTGCACTCACTTCTGTAGAAAGTGAAAGACTGTACTAGAGGCAAAATCTGAGCCTACAAGAGATAGGCATAGTATGCCCCGATAATGAGGAAAATTCACTAATCAGCATATTTGACTGAGTACTAATACTAAACGTTAGCTTACAAGTTTTGCCTTAAAACTGTTATGGAGAAAATGTAATTTAATTTTCTTTAATCTAGCAGAAATTAAGTTTTTAATTTTTACAAGGTTTTACATGGAACACCAATTTGCATATCAACATTTGAGTAATACAGGCAACTATAGGTTAGTTTGTTTTTATTGTATTCCTAATCTACTGCAAAAATTCACCTTGGAAATATAATAAATGCCATATTGCATTTACTGGGCTTACGTATGTTGGTTTACGTCGTCGTCGTCGTCGGCCTAGGCAAGCTACGGCTTGGGACCGTAGCGCATCTATCCGGTATAGGTTAACCTGGATGATGTAGCCATAAGCACTGCCGCTAGTTAAGTGCCAACCAGTGATTATCTCACTAGCCGTATTGAGTCCGTTAGGCGAAACTGCGAAGTACCAGTATGAAAAATAATAAACGTTGGATTTCTATTGTTTATTTGTAAAATGGACATGGTATTAGATTAAAATAAATATTTGAATATAAATAATTAACTGACAATTGTGATATATAATTAATTATGTTTACATACAATAAAATAATATAGTATACATAAAATTAGTATTAATGTGGTTCACAATTGAATTATAATGGGGTAACTAATTTAAAATGAATTTATACTATTCCGAAATTCAAGACGGTAAAATTAACATTTAACTTGAAACTAAAATAAGAGTATTCACTACACACTCCCCCACCAGAGAGGAAGTTCAAAGAGTTCCGAACGACACAGATTTCCGCTGAACCTTTTTGGTAGCTACTTGTACCTCACTTAAGGTTGATTCCAAAAACGCAGGCTTAAGACGATCGATAGAAACCTTGTCGACCTTGGAACCGCGCTGGATGAGAAATGATTTGCGCGTACGTCGGAGAACTTCATAGGGTCCGTCATATGGACATTGGAGAGGCCGTTTTGGGACAGGTACACGAACGAAAACGTGGGTGCAAGACTGGAGGGCTGGGGAAACAAAGATGTTCTGTTGGCTAGTCAATCGAGGGGGAACAGGCTGAAGGGACTGCATGTAAGAGGAAAGTGTTTGAGCGAATTCCGTAGGATCACATGACTTATCCCCTGCAGTGAAGTAGCCACCTGGTAGCCGCAGTGTTGTTCCATAGACTAGTTCAGCCGCTGTAGTCTTCAGATCACTCTTAAATGCAGAGCGAATACCAAGCAAAACGAGTGGAAGCTTATCCATCCAATGGGAGTCTTCGTGACACATAAGGGATGACTTCAGCTGGCGATGGAAGCGTTCGACGAGGCCGCTAGCTTGCGGATGATACGCACAGGTATGCGCATGTACTGTACCCAACAAGCTGGTAAACTTCTTCCAAAGCGAAGACTCAAATTGGCGACCTTGGTCAGTGATGACTTTTGTCGGCAATCCAAATCTTGATACCCATCCATGAAGAAAGGCTCTTGCAACAGTGTCCGCTTGGATATCAGGAAGTGGGATGGCTTCAGGCCATCTGGAAAAGCGGTCGAGACAGGTGAGCAGATAACGTTGGCCTTGAATCACTGGAAGAGGGCCAACAATGTCTACATGAATGACCTCAAATCGCTGGGACGGGGGCGGAAATGCGTCAAAGGGGACCTGGTGTGCCTTTGGACTTTGGCACGCTGGCAGGCAAGGCACGTTTTGGTCCAATGTTTGACATCCTTCCGCATCGAGGGCCAAACAAAGCGAGAGGTAACCAGGTGTTGCGAAGCACGGATACCAGGATGGGAGGGCTTATGAAGATCCGTGAAGACTGCTTGTCTGTGACATGGAGGGACATAAGGGCGAATAGCAGCTGTTGATACGTCGCAATAGAGGGGCACAGACAATCCTGGCATACTCATTTTCTTGAGGGAAAGTGAGTGAGTGGAGTCTTCTCTGAGCAGGTCTTGTAGTTCCGTATCCTTATCTTGATCCTGTGCAATAGCATTCCACAGTGTAGAGCTGAGGGTAACAGAAGTAATCTCTATTCTTGAAAGTGCATCCGAGGAGTGTTCAAGACACCTTTGATGTGGCGGATATCTGTGGTAAATTGCGAGATATAATCGAGTTGCCTGATGACTCTGGGAGAGTGGTTACAGCTGTTTTTATTGAAGACAGTGACCAAAGGTTTGTGGTCGGTAAAAACACAAAACTCTCGGCCTTCAAGGAAATGTTGAAAATGCTTCACGTTTAAGTAAATAGCAAGAAGTTCACGTCCGAAAGCACTATAACGCGTTTGGGCTGGCTGCAGCTTTTTCGAGTAAAATGCGATGGGTGCTTGTTGACCGTTAATGGTTTGTTCCAACACTCCACCGATCGCAACATCTGATGCATCGACCGTCAGAGTTAGGGGGGCATCACTGATAGGAAATGACAGAGACAATGCACTATTGATAGCATTTTTGGCATTGTCGAACGCCTGTAAACTATCGCTACACCATAACAATTTCGTTACCTTGCGTTTTGTGTGATCATAGCGTGTAGAGGAGCAAGAACACTAGCACAGTTTTTAATGAACTTGTGGTAATAATTTACCAAACCTAGAAACCGACGTAACTCACGCTGATTACTTGGCATAGGGTAATTTTTTATCACTTCACACTTGTCCTGAAGGGGGGTAATTCCGTGCTGCGAAATCGTGTGACCAAGAAATTCCAAGGTCGGCTGTGCAAACACACACTTAGATGCATTAATAGTAACACCGTATTGTTCTAAGCGTTGAAAGAGGAGTGAAAGATGTTCCTTATGTTCCTCTTCCGTTGAGCTGGCCACAAGCAAATCATCGATGTAGGCATAAACAAAGTCTAAGCCTCTGGTGACCTCATCTATAAACCTCTGAAAGGTTTGCGCAGCATTCCGTAGCCCGAACGGCATCTTCACAAATTCGAATAACCCAAATGGTGTACAAACTGCAGTCTGGGAATATCCGAAGGCTCTACGGGAATGTGGTGGAAAGCCTTAACGAGATCTATTTTACTGAAGATAGATTTGCCGTGGAGAAGAGAAGTAAAGTCTTGGACATTTGGTACCGGATATCGGTCCGGGATGGTTGTCGAATTTAAAAACCGGTAATCCCCACATGGTCTCCAGTCTCCTGACTTCTTCTGGACCAGGTGTAGGGGAGAGGACCAACTGCTTTTGGAAGGTCTTATTATCCCAAGATCTATCATAAGCTGGAATTCCGATTTGGCAGCTTTCAGTTTGTCCGGGGCAAGACGTCTGGGTTTTGCAAACACAGGGGGACCTTTTGTTGTAATGTGATGGGTAATGGTGTGCTTAATGGTATCACCCATCTGCATCGGTTGAAGAATTCCTGGATATCGCTGGAAAAGGCACTGGTACATGGAATTAGGGGGAACGAGGGAAAGTGCAGAGTTCGAGGCGTCCGGAAGGGCAACCTGTTTGGCAAGAACAGAAAGCAGTGTGGCCTGTCGCATAAGCGTCGCTTGTCAAGATCCACCAGGAGTTTGAAATGCTGGAGGAAGTCAGCGCCGATTATGGGATGCTGCACTTGAGCACAGATGAAAATCCACTTGAAGGATCGGTGAAGGCCCAAGTTTAGTTCACGCGACTGAGTACCGTACGTGGGTATGCGTGAACCGTTAGCAGCGTATAGAGGCGGAGATTCCGAGTGCTTATGACCAGATTTTTGAGGGAATACACTGACTGATGCTCCGGTATCAACCAGAAATTGACACCAGAGTTCCTGTCCTTTATGAATAACAGGTTGGCAGTGCGAGTACTAGACGCCATTAGGACTCGCTGCTGGGGTTTTCCGACGAAAAATTGCAAGGGGAGATGCACTTCCTAGCCTTCTTTCGAATTTGGAGTGGTAGAAGCAGATCTTCCCGGAACTCGAACGATGCCTCTTCGTAAATCTTGACCGAGAATGGCTTCTTTGCCGTTGATTTTGTAGCAGAGAACAAACGTGGTTGAGTTGTTGACTTAACTCTTTCACTTTCAACTCCAGTTCCGATTGTGTGTTCACGTTGTTGACCGGAGCTGTGTCAATCTCCACTACTTTGTCGGCAGTTTCTGCTAGTTTATCAACTGGAGTAGCAGGATCCATAGTGGCCAAGACCGCTGAGCTGATGGAGGAAGTTTCTGCAAGAACAACTGTCTAAAGATGTCCTTATCGAAGGTTTGTGTGCGTTCGCCTAGAGCGCACTGCATAGCCCTCAGCATTTGAGTGGGCTTACGGTCTCCAAGTTCTTCTTTGAGATTAACTGATGTAGTTTCTCACGCTCGGAGACAGTGGTGCAGCACAGGATGGCAGACTTCAGATCGTTGTATGGGTCCTCACTCGTGGAAGTAGATACGATGACGTCACGGACTTCAGAGATGATGCTCGCTGGTAGAGAGGACAAAACATGATCGTATTTCGTCCTGCTAGCGGTGATCCTTCCCAAGTTGAATTGTGATTCCACTTGGTGGAACCAAATAAATGGATCACCCGGCCAGAAGACGTGGAGCTTTACGCTCAAGTGGGAGATGGCACCAGCGTCGTCAGGCATCTTCTCCTATGCTTGCTGACGTACAAGCAAGACGACAAGTTACCAACGAAGGAGTGGAGGTTGAGACGAGCGCAGGCACAGAGCGCACGGGCAGGGGTGAGGGGCAGAGGGCACGAGCGACATTACAGTCTGGTCCTAGTCGCTCGGGTGAAGGGGTGGTGGGCACGAACGACGTTACAGTCTAGTCCTAGTCGTTCGGGTGAAGGGGGTGATGGGCACGAACGACATTACAGTCTAGTCCTAGTCGTTCGGGTGAAGGGGGTGATGGGCACGAACGACATTACAGTCTGGTCCTAGTCGTTCGGGTAGAAGGGGTAATCCAGCTCCGGGGTCACCAATTGTTGGTTTACGTCGTCGTCGTCGTCGGCCTAGGCAAGCTACGGCTTGGGACCGTAGCGCATCTATCCGGTATAGGTTAACCTGGATGATGTAGCCATAAGCACTGCCGCTAGTTAAGTGCCAACCAGTGATTATCTCACTAGCCGTATTGAGTCCGTTAGGCGAAACTGCGACAGTACCAAAGGTGGAAAATATAACCGTTGGATTTCTATTGTTTGTTTGTTTTTTCTGTTTAAGGTGCTTCAACCCTGCTGGATTATTGACACCATTTTTTTTTTTTTTACTCCCCGAAGGATTTCTATTGTTTGTTGTTGTTGTTTGTTTTTTCTGTTTAAGGTGAACCACATTAATACTAATTTTATGTATACTATATTATTTTATTGTATGTAAACATAATTAATTATATATCACAATTGTCAGTTAATTATTTATATTCAAATATTTATTTTAATCTAATACCATGTACACACAGGTGATATTAGTTGTATATGAATAGCCCAAAACCTTTCCGACTGTGGTACTTAGAAAAGCATGGTGGTACGTCGACCTAAAATGGTTAAATGGTTGGGAACTCCCGACAAAGCCTATTCTAAATTTAATTTAGAATGTTAGGCTACACAGGAGTATTTGATAAACAATTCATGTTTTGTGTTGCGTGACTGTTATGACACACACACACACACACACACACACACACACACACACACATATATATATATATATATATATATATGTATGTATATGTGTATATATATGAGATGCGCTAATACCGAAATTTCACCAATTCCCCATACCGAGGCTAATTCTAGTTGGTTCAATTAATGTCGTAAATATGTGTTAACTATTTACATATACGTGTAGTGAATACTCTTATTTTAGTTTCAAGTTAAATGTTAATTTTACCGTCTTGAATTTCGGAATAGTATAAATTCATTTTAAATTAGTTACCCCATTATAATTCAATTGTGAACCACATTAATACTAATTTTATGTATACTATATTATTTTATTGTATGTAAACATAATTAAT
Source organism: Bathynomus jamesi (assembly GCA_023014485.1). Classification (NCBI taxonomy): domain Eukaryota; kingdom Metazoa; phylum Arthropoda; class Malacostraca; order Isopoda; family Cirolanidae; genus Bathynomus; species Bathynomus jamesi. The sequence goes on along the minus strand of JAJOZX010003392.1, from coordinate 121,775 downwards.
TATATATCACAATTGTCAGTTAATTATTTATATTCAAATATTTATTTTAATCTAATACCATGTACACACAGGTACGAGACTGCAGTGTCAGACCCAGGAAGACTCCTGACATCAACCCAGATGCCACCAAACTCTCGGAGCTTATTGACTGGAACTCTGGCGTGACTGACCCTCCTCTGACCTGCTGCCTCACCACTGCTGCAATCAAGGAGTTTCTGGATAGACCAATGGAAGTTCCTGCATGGCCCTCACACACACACAGTCAGTAGAGAGGTGTGTAAGGATGAAACTGAAGCAGCACAACATGTTTACTCACAAAGAGGAGGGAGGCGTATATCAGTGGCTAGGTGGCCAGTAGGGAGCTCATGTCCAGGAACAAGAGCAAGGTAGACATGGCATCCTTGACAAAGCTCAAGAAACCTCTCTATATTTCTAAGTTTTAATATTGAAATACAATCAAAATGACTTTAATTGTGTGTAATGTAGGTAAAATGTAGTTATATACAATAAAAAAAATACTTGCAAAAATTGCTGATTTTTTGTAAACTTCAACTTCAAATATAGGTAGCTAGGAGTGGTCAAATCTTGATTTTAAAGCCATATTTCGATTTAGCACATAAAAATGCATCATTTGGTCACTAGGAGTCTTTTGAATTGTTGACTTTACTAAAATTGACACACCCTATTGAGATATATAATCGAAGGACCCTGTTGGCTAGAGTTAGCCAGCGAGCATGGTGAAGGGTACCTGGGGATCGAGTGGACAGATCTTGAGAAGTCTCTCCAGTGTGCACTGCCAGACACATATCATAGATATATCTTTGATCACTGCTTAGCTCCTTTCACAACATTTGCTGGAATTTCTTTAATGTTTCCCTTTACGCGAGGATATTTGACTACCTCCAATTTTGTTGAATCTGTTTTCAGTTTATTCCCAATTGAACCCACAAAAGTATTTGGACCTGTTGTTTTACCATCAATGGCTCTGTAGAGGTGCATAAAAGGCAGCTCATTCAAATGCAAGAGGCATACCAACCACTGCACTGGTCTGTTAAGATGAATTTCAACCAGTTTTATGACTCCACCAATTTTTCTTGTATATAGAGGAGTACCATCACACAGTAAAGCTTTGATAGTATCTGTGCTGTTCGAGTCTGTAATAATAGTTATCAACTCTGCTATGCAGCGAGCAGTTCCATTATCTGGTGTGACATGATCTACATAGATGCTTCCAGGTTCTTTCACAATAACAGTGTTCTTCTTTTATCTTTCCACTTTTAGTTAATGTGTTATCTTTCCTTTCATCAAATCCAAGGCATTCTATCTTCAGATTTTCGGATTTAGACCTAAAGGTATTTGTTTCACCCATGCGATTTCTTTCTCTTTCTAATTTCTTTCTGTCAAGCATGTTGGTGTGGTCAAGGATCCCCATATCTTTTAAAGCTGCATTGACTATTGCAGCTGCAGCTCTACAACTTACACGATAACGATCTGCTATTAATGCTGGTTTTTTATAGGAGTGCCTGTTCTGAATATTCTCAGTCAATTCTAAATCGGCCTCATAATCACATCCTGACTCTCTGAATCTACATCCATGTTTTCTTCAGTATTTTCTGTAAATTCCGATGGTAAAACATTGGTGGCTTCAGTCATTTCTTCTTGTGCTTCTTGGGCTCTTGCTAAAGATCTCTTCTTTGTTGAACTAGCTATGCGATCAATTGGTCCTAACTGATTTTTTTCTTTGTTTTTGACCCACAAAAGACTCCCATTCTGCCATTGGTATTTTATCCTTACACCTGCAAGATTTCCTGTCAATTCCCTTATAGCATTCACAAGAAGATACTGTATATCAAACATTTCAGCATACTGAGCTACTTTTAAGGCAAAACTTTCATTTCTTCGATGTAACGGCACCTTCTTCAATTTTGAGGCTTCTTCTATTTGGTGTTAATCGTAGGAAAAGAAAATTTCATCCAAATGTCTTCAATATCTTTTACAACAACCCTGTAACAATCATTAGCAGTTGCTGATCCTTTTGATTTAGCTTCTTCACGACGGCGCACAAAAAGGTAGTGTCTCACAACATCTGCTTTTGAAGGAGTCATGGCTGCTGGGAATTCCGTAGGATATCCAAAGGTAAAGTGACCATATTTTTAGGAGCAGAAAACGGGACATTTTTCTATTTTTGGAGTTATAAACCAAAATGACTATTTTCAGGAGCCAAAAGCGGGACACCTCTCTACCTCATATTATATATATGTCACAACCATGCGATTTACCATTTCTATGGTTGAAAAGTATCCATGTTTGTGCCATTAGAAGTTCGCTGTAAACAGCGAATGTCCCTCGCCTTAAATTCCTGCCTGAGCCGTTGTTACCAGAGGTGGCTCCTCTCTCATTTTAAATTCCTGCCTGGCCCCTTGTTACCAGAGGTTGCACCTCCCTCACTTTGAATTCCTGCCAGAGCCTTTACCCGAGGAGGCCGAGCCCCCCTCGCCTTAAATTCCTGCCTGAGCCCTTGATACCAGAGGTTGCACCTCTCCCACTCTAAATTCCTGCCTGAGGCTTAGACCAAGGAGGCCAAGCCTCCTCATTTTAAATTCCTGCCGTAACTCTTACTCGAGGAGGACAAGCCTCCTCGCTTTCAATTCCTACCGTAACTATTGTCAAACGGGGTCGAACCTCTACCCCTGTAAATTCCTGCTTGAGCTGCTGTTGTAAGAGGTAAAACCTCTCCCCTGTAAACTTCTGATTATCAGTGCCTCGTTCTGTATATACTTTGTGAATAAAAATTTATGAGTGAACTAAAACTCCAATTTTTGAAGTGAAGTGTTTCCATTCATCCCTTCGGGAAAAAACCTGGTAGAAACTGTTCATTGGTACTCGGATGCTCTCGGCTAAGGCCGAGCTTACCCAACAAGGACCACCTTCGTTGGATTGTCCAAAGTGCATTAACCCTAAAAAGTCGCAAGCGGGCAGAGACTCGCACAACCTATGCACGACATATACAGTATATATATATATATATATATATATATATATATATATACTGTATATATATATGGAACATAATTATTACTTCACTGCTTGTATTTTTCTCTTGAGTATATAATTATGAAAAAAATTAACTCAACTGAGAATGGCTTATATCTATGACATACCAATACACAATATTATCGTACTTGCTTTTCAATTCCTGTACTTTTCAGTAGATGAAATCTTCTGAAGTAACTCCGGAGTTGATTTCAACATAGTGTAGAACTCCATACAGGTTTGATTGAAGTTTATTTTAGTTAAAAGTAAAGCTTTTAGAGTTGAGACTTTCAGTTGTGCTTTCTCAGATGTCCACGTCTTATTCACCTGAGAGAAAGCACGTTCAATCGAAGCATTAATTCCTGGAAGACAGAGTATGAACTGAACTAATGCTGACATTCGTTGATGATTGACATCTCTGGCCTTGAAATGAGTAAATACTTCCACCCAGCGCTGGTCTGTTGATAATTTAGATGCATTCCACTCTGCTACTTTCTCATCACTAATGTACTTTGCAAAACACGTGAACTCATCAAATAATTCAGTGTCAAGTAGTTGTTTTTCAGCAGCAAAATCCATTGTTTTCTCAACAATTGACCATTTGGAACTTGTTTTAATAAAACCCACTGCATACACTCAACGTTTGGCAAGTGACTCGACCACTGATCCAAGTACTTAACACATGTGTCATAAAACTCAACTAATATTTTCTTTACAGATAAGGAATCATTAGAATCAATCAACCCATCTTGTTCAAGTTTGTTTACAAGACTCTTGACTGAGAGTGGCACAAACACATTATCTTTCTTTGATTGCAAATTATCCTTCAGATCAGAAATTGCACTCATTACTTCCACAACTGATATATGTTCACCCTCAATCTTTAAAACCACTTGGTGAAAGGTGGCTGCTTGACAGTGCACAAAGTTGAGCCAGATCTCTGATTGTGGGTTTTCAAAAAAGTTTTTCAGTATCACTGGACACTTGCTTTGGCTCAGAAAGTATGATCTTAGACCAGGAAACAACTTGAGTATTCTTTCAACTGCAGGCATTAATGCCAACCACCTTGTTTTACTATATCCCAGTAACAGTTTATATTCAATATCCACAAAATCACAAAACTCTTTCAGCTCTTCTACTCGAACGGTATAGATGTAGAAATATGAATATATTTTTACAACTACTGTTTCCACATCAATTGGCAGACAGTCACTGGCAGACTGAACAGCATTATGTACAATATGTGCAAAACAACCAATCCCAATTAATTCTCTACCAATGTAGTCATTTAGCTTCCTGAAAATGTTATTCACTCCTTTTCTTGCAGCACCACCAAAATTACAGTTAGTGTTATCACCACAGAAAGCAACTAATTTTCTGCCCAGGTCATGCTCTTCAATAATATCAGTTAAATATTTCACCACAATATCTGAGGTCTCTCCAGGCTGAGATTTAAAGTCAATAAGCTTCACTTGAGCACCTTCATATGGCTGAAAGAAGCGAATTAAAACAGGAAACAGCTTGATGTTTCCATGGTTGCTTGTATCAGTTAGCAATGTTAAGCAATGAGCATTCTTTAATTGTTTTTTTTAATTCTGTTTCAGCATATGGTGCAAATACATTTGAAACAATCGCTTCGCACTCTGTTCTGGCACATGAAAATTTTGGCTCAAAGCATGTTTTCAAAATTTTTGTTGCACAGTCAGTAGATCTGAAGCTTTGATTTTCCCTGACTGTATGGTAAGCCCACAAACCCTCAGCAGCAGCTACTTCTAAATCCTTATTACTAGGCGTCACACTTTTAAAATAATCACTCACTATCTTACTAGATGAAGCACCGATATCAACCGATTTGTGTCTTTTTGAACCAAGATGCTTAGTAATATCATTAATCCCACCATGTCCAATGCTGAAGTCACTTCTACATTTCTCACACCGTAGATCACTTTCTGTTGTTGTTTTTGTAATAAATGGATATTTAGACTGCAGATGTGCATTAAAGTACACTTCCTTTTAGTTTTAGACATTTTGTGTTGTCAAACTAGGCCTACGACCTTACGTACGATACAATTAATAACTTTCCTTATCCTTCAAACGAAAAAGTTTAACCTAGCTGCAAAAGAAAAAAAAAAGGATGCAGGGATAAAAATTAATTAAGGTTATTAATTAAGCAAACATAAAAACATAAAAGCGTTACACTACAACACAACTTTACACAGAGGCCGCTAATGAAACACTGAAACGCTAGTCGGGAATCACGGTACTGCCGCACGGCGACATGTATCGTACCAGTTCAGTTTGCAAGTTACTATTTAGATTTGGAATTCGGAATGTGGCATAATTCTATTAATTCATAAAGGACATCTAATGTCTAATGTAACAGTAATTTTAACCCTTTCATACCCAAATTAAATCGAAAAGTAAAAAAAAAAATTGGGATATAAAAATCGTTTAATTGGACCCAAAATAACTGAAAAATATATTTTACAAAGTTTTATTGTTCATAATTAATAAAATACGAAATGTGTTAAATTTCACACATTGGGAACTGGAAGGTCTAAAATTGCTTCCAAAGTTAACGATGAAAATTTCACACACTGGGCATTAAAGGGTTAATAAAGCGGAACATTTATGAAAATTTGCTCCAAATGTGGGACATTTTCAGGACATTTTGAAAAGACGGACACATGTCATAAATTCGGGACTGTCCCGCCCAAAATCGGGACTCTGGTCACCTTATCCAAAGGCTGCATTTGAGGACTTGCTTCTAGTAGTCATAGTTTATATTCAGAAGTAAAATCAAATTATATGTAATTTATAATTTATGATAATTCAAACTATAATTAAAGCAAATGCATATTATTTCTATTTATCTGAAAAATTATTTCTATTTATCTGAAACATAAAAACATCAAGCATTAAACAAACAACTGATCATATAACAACATTAAACATATGCAAATATGAAGGTAAAAAAGGGAGGAGGGGCATGTGATAACGGTAGTAGGGTAGCACATGCTTGATTTTTTAATATTTTGTTAAAGTGATAAAAAAACTTCTCACAGTGTACTTTTTAAGAAATAACATTTTTTCCTATTTAAATATATGCAAATATGAGGGTAAAAAAGGGGGGGGGGGTTATGTGCTAGGGGTAGCATGGGTAGCACATGCTTGATATTTTGATAAGATGATAAAATGAAACTTCTTACATAGTGTACGTTTCAAGAAATAAAAAAATTTCCCATTTTCAACCCGGCCTAATGCATAGGCTACGTTAACTTGGACTAGACCTAAGCTTACAATTAAGTTAGGCTAGGCTCAACAAGTAATCGAGTTTGTTTTAATAATGTTCATAAAACAAGGCGAATGTTGTATTGTTAAAGAGTATTTTGTCACAAAATCTTTCAGTGTCAAGAGAGTTTACACTCAAATTTGCAAATGTGGAAGCACGAAACAAAAGCACAATTTCTTGACTAGAAGATCAATTTTGGGAGAGTGGCTCTGTAGATGAGGAGTAAGAGAGTCGACGCCCGAGTGTAGTTACTCAGGATGTATTGGATGGTTTACACGAACAGCTATCACATTCACTAAGAAAGCCCTTGTCATGGGAGATTGGACTGAAAAAGAGCAGCATCCATAGAACCTATGTTAATACTGTACAGAAAATTTCAATTTTATACTATCGTGTCCAAGTCGTTCACGAGTTGAAGGGGCCAGACAAGAAAAGGAGGTTGCAGTACTCAGCCTGTACTGCCACTGCTTAGACACTTTGTTCACTTTTATCCTGGAATCCTGGACACGCTGTCTTTTCTGATGAATCCTGCTTCCACCTTTGTGGGTATGTATATGTTACAGTCAAAGTGTGTAACCAGCCATTTCGCGTAATGGCTGTTTCACTTGGTCATTTCGCGAAATGGCTGAAATTCCACTTTGGTCATTTCGTGAAATGGCTAAAATGACTTGTCATGAATTCATAGAAATAGAAACCTTTATTTAACTAACTAAATCTGCTAAAACATACATACATCCACAGGTCTGTTCAAATAAGTGAGAAACACACTTCAAATACACATTTGAACATTTGAATTTTCAATATAGAGGTTTTCAAATACTAACCGGGCCTTCAATGTTATTCCGATGTCCGTCATTGAAGGCCCGGTTAGGTCAACTGTATGCCCTTGACAATTGGTTAAGTAGTGTTATTTTCGTTAAAACTAACGAAAATAACACAACTTAACCTAACCAATTATCAAGGGCATACAGTTGACCTAACCGGGCAAATGATCTTGTACGAAATGACCAAGGTGGAATTTCAGCCATTTCGCGTAATGGCTGAAGATTTTAGTCATTTCGCGAAATGATCAAGTGAAACAGCCATTACGTGAAATGGCTGGTTACACACTTTGACTAACATTTATAGTTAAAATACGATGATTTGGTCTACAGAGAATCCACAACAGCAACCTCTTCATAGTCAGGAGGTAGGAGTGTGGTGTGCAGTCTCGCAGCAAAGGATAGTTGACTTCTACTCTTTACGAAAACTAACGTCTGAACGATACAGACACACATGGAGTAGCTCTTTACACTGTTATATGCTGAAGAACGTGATGCATAGTTCCAACAAGGTGGAACATCAGCTCATACATCCAACAGAAACGTTGGAATTCAGTTAGAACTACTTCGGTGCGGGAGAGTAATAAACAAGGGACTTTGGCCGCCCCACCCATTTCCCCAGGACTTTATTCTACCGGATTAGTTCCTGTATGGAGATACACGAAAGAACAAGTATATGCCAACAATCCCATGTAGGGATCTGCATGGATACCTCGATGCGGAACGCCGGAACATAATCACTTGCATCAACAACATCAGGCCGGTTATTCTTCATGGTTTTTGCGAACATGTGCATCAAAGATGATGATCTACAGATCTACAGAAGCTAAGGCTAACAAAGACCCTAAGATCCACTCTAAGGCTAGCCCGAGAGAAAGGAGAGAGTAGGGGGTTAAGAGAAGAGAGGAGAATAAGGGGTTAAGTAAGGAGCAACACCTATCATTCGTGGGTTAACATTCATTCAGAAAAAGAGGGAAAAAGTCTCACCATCATCATCCGCCGGCCACTGCCGACAAGTCAGAAAAATAGTCGGAGAATATAGGAGAGGGGTGAAAGATGAAAAGAAGTAAAATAAGAACGCTTACAAACCATGCAAACACAGTCTTAACTCACTGTCATACCATGCAAACTACAAACATGCAAGAAAAGAGTTAGAGACATGCAAAGTAAGGAGGATAAGAAAAAAAAAAAAAAGTAGGTAAAGTTAAACAAAAAGTGGGTTAGTTTACGCTATGAGCTACATCTACATTCGTGTTAGTCTAATTTTTTTTTTTTTTTTTTTTTTTTTATTGCTGGCATCACGCTGGCATGTCACAAGCTGGCATTCATCGTCAACAGACTCATCCTCGAGCACCACCACCAGAGCTCCTGTTGTTAACTTTCTTTTTTAATTTTAAACAACGTTAATATTTTTAAAATGTCTGTCAAGACGGTTCTTAAACACATTAACGCTGGTAGAATGAACGACTGACGCGGGAAGATTATTCCATTTATCAATTACTTTAAACGTAAAGAAGTTTTTAGCGATATTAGTAATGAAACGTCTGCCACGCAACTTGAATCCGTTATTGCGAGTATTACTATTATCGAAAGTGAACAATTTGTCAAAATTTACGTTATCGATGTTATTAACGATTTTGAAAACTTCAATAAGCTCCCCTCTTAATCTCCTAGTTTCGAGTGAATACAAGTCTAACACTTTAATCCTATCTTCATAAGGCTTATTGCGCAATGCCGGAATAAGTTTCGTGGCACGACGCTGAACCCTTTCTAACCTATCAATATCCTCACGCAAGTACGGGCACCAAAACTGAACGGCATATTCCAAATGAGGCCTGACTAGGGACTTGTAAAGGGGCAATATAATATCCATCGATTTAAATTCGAAATTACGCGCTATGAAGCCTAACATCCTATTAGCTTTTGCGCAAGACTCCAGGCACTGGTTCCTAACCTTTAAATCTTTAGTTACGCGTACGCCTAAATCTACTTCCTCGTCAACGCTCGCTAAATCCCTATCATCCATCGTGTACACGTAATTATTGTTGCGAGAACCTATATGCAAAACTTTACATTTATCTACGTTAAATTGCATCTGCCACTTATCCGTCCACTCCATAATCCTATCTACATCGTCTTGGATCCTATTTCTATCGTCCTCGTTAACAACCTTACCGCCTATTTTAGTATCGTCCGCGAATTTTGACACGTTACTAATCAATCCTACATCTATGTCGTTAATGTAAATTACGAATAACAATGGGCCTAACACTGAACCCTGTGGGACACCACTACCTACCTCTAACCACCCCGATTCACTACCATTAACTACGACCCTCTGCCTCCTAGCACGAAGCCATTCTTCTAACCAGTTAGCTACCTGACCGCGGATACCGTGCGCTTTAACCTTCGCAATTAGTCTCCTATGCGGAACTGTATCGAACGCCTTTTTAAAATCTAAATAAATAACGTCAGCTGCCCTATGCCTATCGTATTCGCGCACTATTTCGTTATAAAATTCTAACAAATTTGTTAAACAAGACCTATGGCGTCGAAACCCGTGCTGACTACTATTAATCAAACCCCTACTTTCTAAGTGATCGATAATACGATCCCTAACTACGGATTCCAAAAGTTTACCGACAATTGACGTTAAGCTAATGGGCCTATAATTGCTAGCTACCGCGCGGTCGCCTTTTTAAAAATAGGCGTGACGTTAGCTAATTTGAAGTCTTCAGGAATAATCCCCGTTTCGAGTGACTGATTAAAAATCTTCGCTAAGGGGCCTACGATAACGTCTTTCAAATCTTTCAAATGTCTAGGATAAAAAGCGTCAGGGCCTGGAGCCTTGCTAACTTTTAGCCTATCGATATAATGCGCAATCTCAGCCTCGTAAACAGTTATTTCATCTAAAATAGTCTCGCTACTAAATGGAACGATATCGTCAACGTCGGGGACATTATTTACGTCCTCTACGGTAAAAACTGTCGCAAAAAAGTTATTGAAAATACCCGCCATCGCCTGAGCGTCAGAAGCCAAAGCGCCATTTACATCCAATAGAGGGCCTATGTTATCCTTTACCGGCTTACGATTTATTTATCATGATGATGATGATGATGATGATGATGATGATCTACAGATCTACAGAAGCTAAGGCTAACAAAGACGCCAAGATCCACTCTAAGGTTAGCCCAAGAGAAAGAAGAGAGTAGGGGGTTAAAAGAAGAGAATAAGGGATTAATTAAGTAGCAAAACCTATCATTCGTGGGTTAACATTCATTCAGAAAAAAAGAAAGACTCACCATCATCCGCAGGCCACTGCCGACAAGTCGGAAAAATAGTCGAAGAGAATAGGAAAGGGGTGAAAGATGAAAAGAAGTAAAATAAGAACGCTTACAAACCATGCAAACACATTCTTAACTCAAACACTGTCATACCATGCAAACTACAGAGAGAGAAAAAAAAAAAGTGAGTACTATGATGATGGTCATTGTCAGTATTTGTACGGGGTACTGTGGCTTCCTCCTCCTCTCTCTCTCTCTCTCTCTCTCTCTCTCTCTCTCTCTCATCCTCCGTTACGAGAAAAAAAAATTTGAATTAGTTTTTATTCCTCCCCAACCTAATGCTGGGTTCAGCGACTTTTGGGTTACCCTCCTTCGTTCATAAAAAGTGATTTTATATATATATATATATATATATATATATATATATATATATATATATATATATTATATATATATATATATATATGCAGTAAAATCACAGAATAACACGTGATCTTATTAATAAGCAAACAACCACTGGGAAAAGGAAAAAGAAATCCGAAATCCGTGCGCTTTCGTGATATATTCACATCTTCAGGGACAAGAAAGAAATCTGGATCTCTTTTTTAGGTCCTCTATTTCTTTCTTGTCCCTGAAGATGTGAATATATCACGAAAGCGCTCGAATTTCGTGTTTCTTTTTCCTTTTTCCTGTGGTTTGCTTATATATATATATATATATATATATATATATATATATATATATACACCTTACTTACCTTACAACCTTACAAAGGTTTCGCGCGATGATTTCTCATTTCGCGAAGGTCAAGCTTGTCGCCCCTCCTCTCGAGTTGGCCTGGTGAAGTAGTGAGTTGGATTCTTGCGCTCTCCACCTCTCATAGCCAGGTACGCCCGGCTAATCGGGGATTTTTCTGAGCCAGGCGTCTAGTCTTCTTTTGAAGATTTCCACTGCAACTCCCTTCGTGTTTCTTAGGTCTATGGGCAACTGATTAAACAGTTTTGGTACTCTCACTACAAAACTATTTTCTTTCAGGGTTAAGGATGTTCCCTGTCTCGCCTTCAATTTGGGAATACGACACAGTCTACCGTTTCTACTTTCCACCGTTGTTTGGGGAGTTATAGGGTTCAGAGTAAGATTAGGGACTAGTTTCTCCATTATTTTCCAAGTGTAAATAAAGGTGTATCTCTCTCTTCTCCTTTCCAGTGAATATAGGTCTAGTTCGCGTAACCTTTCCCAGTAATTTAGTTCTTTGCACCCATTGATCTTGGCTGTGAAGCTTCTCTGAATCCCTTCCAGCTGTCTAATGTCTTCTTTTTTATATGGGGATGTTAGGGCCGAGCAGTATTCCAGTTTGGGTATTATCAGGGTTTTCAGTAGAGGAATCATTACATTCCTATCCCTTCGTTTAAAGGTTCTCAATATCTGACCAGTTATTCTATTTGCTCTGGAATTTCTCTGAATTTCCTCTCCATTTGGGGTATAATATTTCATGGATTTTAGGTCTTCTCTTTTTCCGTACCATAATAGCTGAAATTTCTCGGTGTTAAACTTCATATTGTTGTCTTCCGTCCACTTGTAGATTCTGTTTATGTCGGTTTGTAGAGATCCTGTCTTCTGGGTTTCTTATTTTTCTACTGATCTTTGTGTCATCCGCAAAGGATGTTACTGTGCTGTCTCTGGTAACTTCCTCATCTATGTCAGTTAGCATGATTATGAAGAGTAGTGGAGCTAATACTGTTCCTTGTGGTACTGAACTGAGGACCTCTGATTCTGATGAAGATACTCCTTGTACTGTAACGACTTGCCGCCGCTCACTAAAGAAATTATATATCCATTTCCCTACTTTTCCTGTTATTCCCATATATTTCAGTTTATGTATTATGATTCCGTGGTCACACTTGTCGAAAGCTTTAGCAAAGTCTGTGTATAGTACATCATAGTTTTCATTACTTTCAAGTGAATCAATAATGTTGTTGTAGTGTTCCATTAGTTGTGATAGGCATGATCTGCCTGACCGAAACCCGGGTTGGTTATCATTGAATTTTTTCGGAGTTTCCAAAAAGTCATAGATTTTCTGTCTAACTATTCTTTCAGATATTTTAGTGAGATGGGATGTAAGCGATACTGGCCTATAGTTTTGGGCTTCGGATCGATGATCTCCTTTATATATTGGGACTATGTTCGCGCTCTTCAGGATGCCTGGTATTTCTCCCGTGTCTAGTGATCGTCTCCATATCCAGTATAGGGGCTCAGCGATTGCATTCTTGCAGTTTTTGATCAGTGTGGCATTCCATTTATCCGGTCCTGCCATGTTTTTCCACAATTTCTAACGTCTTCTCCTCGAACGACATTAGCATCTCCTCCGTTGTCTTGGCCTCGAAAATGGTTTTCCAATCTATTACTTCCATGCTGGATGTCACATCTTCCCAGTTTATAGCTTTGGAGTGAAAATTAAAAATTTCGAATTTGCTTCTTTCTGTTGTGCGTGTTCTTTCCTTTCCTGTTGCCTTTATATTAGTTGTTATTTCAACGATGTTGTGGTCCGATATCATAGTTGGGGATATTTCTACATCATCAATTAGATTACTGTTGTTTGTGAATACCAAATCTAGGCAGTTGTTTTTCTTGTGTTTTCTGTTATTTCTTGCGTTAACATAAATTCATCAGCTAGAGCTAGTAGCATTTTTACTGCTCCTGGTCTTCTCGTGCGCCCCCCTTGTCCTGGTGTATACATATATTTTTTTCTATCCTTTTATATTTCATGAATGGGAAATTAAAATCACCACAGAGAAAAATATTTGGGGTTGGAGAGTGTAGATCTTTTACCAAATTTCTTACCTCTGTAATGGAATCTGAAAATTTTGAGGTTGGAGTGTTTGGGGGTCTGTACATTACAATTAGTATCATACTTAATTTTTCAATTTTTGCTGCTACACATTCTACGTAGTTGTTTGAAGTACTTATAGCCATTTCTGCTATGTGCCTTTCGCGTGTGTAAATAGCACATCCTCCTTTACGTCTTACTGTTCTGTCGGCTCGGAGGATGTTATAGTTGTCAATTTGTATTTCTTTTTTGTCAATACAGGACTCACAATTTTCACAGTTCGCCTGGCAGTCCTTTAGATGAGTTTCCGTGAGGCATGCAAAGTCTGCTCCGTCTTCTTGCATGAGTCCTTTCAGGTATACAACTTTGTTCGTGGAATGGTTTGATTTAAGGCCCTGTATGTTGGCTAGGATTTTTATTTATTTATTTAGTTATTTAGTTATTTATATATATACATATATACATATATATATATATATATATATATATATATATATATATATATATATATATATTTTATAATACGAACGTTTTTAAAGGTATTAAAGAATTTGTAGTACTGAAAGAGAGTATATATATATATATATATATATATAATATATATATATATATATATATATATATATATATACTATATATATATATATATATATATATATATATATTATATATATATATATATATAATATATATATATATATATATAATGTAAAAAGCGAACAATGAACAATAGTTTTATGTTCGAATGTCCATTTTTACGTTAGAAGCCAAAATCGCAGAAGCGAGTTTTGGGTAAAATTTCGATTTGTAATAATGACTTATACACTATGACGTCACAAAATAACTTTATTCCCTTTACGTTCCCACTCTGTGTCTCTAATTCGTTCTTGTAAATCTTCCTAACAATGATTCGTACTATACGTACAAATTCAATAACTATGACGTCACATTTTCCCGTCATTAATTTCCCTTCATCATATCTCTAGTATTCAATGTATGAAAATTTATATATCATCATAATAAAAACTGTACACCCTATAGAAGTCATTATTTATGTTATGTAGTATAAATATAACTATTATTCGACCATATCCCCGCCCCCATACGTCCATATTTTAGCTTGACCGCTATCCTGTATTAATTTTATTACTTATTCATTCATCTACCTATTGTCTACTTATGCCCTATCAACTTATCAGTCTATTTTTACTCGTGTCAATCTATGAAACGCAAAACCTTTGCCTTCGTTCGGGAAATCGAAAAAACGTTCTCGTGTTATTTTTTTCATTTTTATTTTTAATTATTTGACCTCCCGAGGTGAAGTCATTTTTGTGAAGTCATTTTTTTTTAAGTCATTTTTGAAATCAGTTTTTGAAGTCAGAAGGTTGCACCAAGAGGGTCAACCAAGAGAGAGGTTAATCGTCTCCACTTGAATAGAGGTCAAGTGCAGTCATTTTCCATTTTTAGTTTCATTTTCAGTTCAGAATACTTGATAAGAGGTCAAGTCAGAAGGTTGCGCCAAAACGGCCAACCGCCCCAGAGATTTATAGAGATACTTGATAAGAGTTCAAGTCAATAGGTTGCATCTAAGAGGGACAACCGCCCCAGAGATTTCAGTTAGATTCAAAGTCAGAGTTAGATTCGAAGTCAGAGTTTATTTCAAGTCAGAGTGATTTATTCCAAGTCATTTTTATTTCAAGTCAAGTTAGTTTTCAATGCAGTCAATTGAATTCAACTTTTCCTTTGTAATTTAAGAAAATGTAATTTAAGAATTTAATTCAACCTTTTTTTTTTGTAAAAGAATTTAATTCAACCTGAATTGACCGGGTTGCGTCTTTAGTTTAACCTTTTTTCTTGTTCATGTCATTATTGCGTATATAAATATATAGGTGAAATGACATTTTGTTGTTTGTAACCAAAATAGTTTTTACAATTGTTTGTAACGATTTTGGTAATTATTGTAATGTATACGTGATAATAATAGTTGTGTAACAATTAATCGATCATGTACCTAATTTATCCTGCTCTGTACGATCGGGAAATTTACCCGTATGACCGCACATATCCTAAATTTCATTCATTTAATTTTTAATAAAAACTTCTACGCAATAAAACAGATGTATTTGTCTATATGCAAACAAGTTTTCAGAAGCTAATTCAGAGGCTGAGCACTACCTGTATTTTTTAGCAGTAAATTTACAGTGAAGAAACTTTTTATTGTCCCCTTCGAGCCTTGCTCTCTTCAGAAAAACTTAGAAAACTTTCCGGATACGCTATAAGAAGAATCCGGAACCTTCAGCATTTAGATTGCAAATCTACCAGAGTCCTCCGAGCCACTATAGAAGAACTCGGAGAGTAATATAGTAGAAAAACCACTTCAAGGCACCTATCCGTTGCTTGCCTCCTAAACCAGAACCCCCGTCAATCCGAACCACACCAGGGCCATAGACGGAGGGGTTAACATATATATATATATATATATATATTATATATATATATATTATATGAAAATTATTTCACGAAGGTAACACGTGAAAAATATTTATGATGAATAAAACCACGAAGGAAAGGAAACACAAAATGGTGCTCAAGCGCTTTCGTCTAATGACGATATATATAATCATTCACTCTCTTTCAGTACTACAAATTCTTTAATACCTTTAAAAACATTCGTATTTCTGTATATTTTAATTTTACCTGGACTTACACACTGCATAATTTTTTTAGCTCTTGAAACCACATTAACACGAGTTTCATCATAACGGGGCCCCATTAAAAGTGACATGCGAATAAAAACACGCTGTTACTCTCGCTCAAAGTTATCCCACGAGGCTCCGTCGCGGGATAACAGTGCTTTCAGTCGATCAGTGAAATTAAGCGACATTTGGATACGGGAAGTAGTAGGATGGAAGACCGTCCTCCGCGTCCAGATTATGTAACGACCCGTGGTTCGGAACCCACGTAAAGCTGTAGGTAGGTATCTTCCGTCATAGGACCGTAGATGTCGCGAAGTCGGTTGAACAACACAAGATATCCTACGATTCTATCGTCTCGAGATTCCATTTATACAATTTAAGGTTATCATCAAAAACACATTCCTGTAACAAACTACAAATAAGTTTCTTTCAACGATAAAATGTAGAATTTTTGGAAAAAAAATTAAATTCTAAAAAGCACAAGTGACTAATTAATGAAGTTCTGTTCTTGGAATTTCACGAGTAACCAAAATTAATAAAATATTCAAAGAACACAGATTATTACTACTAATCATTAATTTTTTCATGCTTTTAAAATTTTTTAGGTTTCTATAGACCAGCGGTTCTCAAACTTTTTCTTCTTCTGTACCCCTTCAATTCTTCCACGGGATTTTCTGGATTTTCGAGAGGCATACTGTAGAGGATTTTTACTTTCTTTACGACCGTGTGACTTGTGGCCATTTGTTAATCATATATAAAATTAAAAGGGTTATATTTTCAGGACCCCTTCGCGTACCCCCTAATATTCCCTCGCGTACTCCTGAGGGTACGCCGTACCCCAGTTTGAGAACCACTGCTAAGACAAACTTCTTTTCGAAAATGTACATTACACTTTTCACTAATATATATATATATATATATATATAATATATATATATATATATATAACTTAGCATAATTTACATAATACAAACCTGCATAATGATCTCACCGTAACTGTATAACAGACATTAAATGCTCATATATCTAACATTTACACAAAAGTAGGTTTTCAATTCACATAATAAAGCCATCTTACCATAAAGGTACTCACTGGGGGGCGGGTACCCCATACTGTGGTGCATTGAGTCCATACCAGCCATGCTGAGTCCCAGACCATTCATGGAGTAAGGAGACGATTTCAGGTACATCCCCGCGGAGCCAGGAGCCCCGCAGGCTCCGCCGAAACCGGGGAAAGCCACTCTGAGGGAGAGAGTGACCTGAAAGGCAATAGAAGAAGTCTCGATTAATAAACTGACCAATTGGTTAACTGTAAAGGGGGTCATTTTAAACCATAATAAATACACGAGTACACTATATTAATAGTAGTATGGAATTGAAAAAGTATTCGATTATTTTTTAAATTTCCATATTTTGTCGTTATTTCTGCAACATTTATAGGACGATTTGTATGCGGTATCCGAAAAGTCAGGACACACCCATAGGAACTGTGCTTTTCAATAAAAAAAAAGAAAGAAACTATATATATATATATATATATATATATATTGAAAAGCACAATTCCGATGTGTCCTGACGTTTGGAATATATGAAGATACTGACATGTAATTAGTATATCTTTCACTCTAACTGATATTCGACGAATTAGTGGTGAAAGATATACTTTCCAGCAAGATGGAACCACTGCTCACAGAGCACGCCAAACTGTCACATTCCTTGAGAACGAAACACCGGTTTTTATCGAACCTAATATGTGACCGGCTAGTAGCCCCGATCTTTCACCACTAGATTATGGTGTTTGGGAAGCCCTGAAGTCCAAAGTTTGCATCCCTGGTACCAATATAAGAGACATAAATGAACTACGCGAAAGAATTCTGCTCGGCTGGGAGAAGGTGTCTCAACGATATGTAAACAGCTGTAAGCTGTATTGATCAGTGGCGTCTACGTTTGGAGGCCTGCGTTGAGCAGGAAGGGGGCCACATCGAGCAACTTCTCAATTAAGACGAACAACATGCTAAGGTAAGCATCTATGAAGTTTGGGAGCTCTAGTCCCCTTACTTTTTTTAATATGACAGTTTACCTCTAAGGGGTCGCTTTTTTTACCCACCCTGTATATATATATATATATATATATATAATTATATATATATATATATATATATATATATAATGGTGGGCACAGAGTCTGAAATTAATAGGAAATATAGTTTTATAATTGTCAATCTTCCTCAGTGGTTCCAGACTTTGTAACTGTATAATAAATCATACTTTGCTTAACAGAAATTGAATATGTAAATGGCGAATTGCAACTCTC
Organism: Bathynomus jamesi; assembly: GCA_023014485.1. Taxonomy (NCBI): domain Eukaryota; kingdom Metazoa; phylum Arthropoda; class Malacostraca; order Isopoda; family Cirolanidae; genus Bathynomus; species Bathynomus jamesi. Next base: position 103,508 of record JAJOZX010003392.1, on the reverse strand, counting down.
AATGTTGATGAATAATGACTCGATATATCAGCTTTTGATCCCATGCGATGAATAGTTGCAAGATTAGCAAGTAGCTTTTATTGAAGCATCAAGAGGAAACAATGAAACAATACAGTATATCCGTTTGGCTCTGTTGTAAAATCATTTGGGCAGTACAGCTTCGCACCCTCTCTAATTTTAGGGTAGATTCGATTTTCATATAAAATCGAAGAAGAAAAATACCGAGGCGTGTTACATCGCATAATGGGGCACTGGGGTATGGCAGGGAATGGCAGCCGATGGCAGCTGTCAAATGAATGGTAGAGGCGTCCCTTATATAACCACCTTTTATGAACCCTCTGTCAATCTCTTGAAAAGATCCCTGTACCCTACCCGCCCGTCTCTGTCTATACCCACTCCATTCTGTCCAACATAGGCGTGAAATTTCTCTCATTTGACGTCCTTCCAATCCAGTGTGTTTGAAACGGTGTGCCAAGAAGAAAGACTCCCATTGGCTGTGGCCCCAAATGTTCATTAATACACTCCCTTTCATTGGGCATCCCTCCGTTATACGCTTCCACGCGAAACGGGACCATTTATCGATCATGTGACAAAAATCCACAAAATCAATAGAAAAAAAAATTACTCCAAATTTGTTTATTTTGTACAGAAACTATATGAAAATGGGCGGTGGGTATTGAAACAGATGAAGATCGCGACACACGCGACAGTTTTCGGAAAAATTCGAGAAAACTTAAATAATTTGAAATACTGCAGCTCGAACACACAAAGACGTACTTAATTATCGATAATACAATTCCAGTCTCTTTCATTCTTATATATTATATATATATATATATATTGCCTATTTTCGTTTATTATATTTATTAAGTATTTCCATTTTCATTCCGATTTAATTATAATTCTCTCTGCACCACGATTCGAATATCGCCTTTTGATCGTCAGCTGTTTTCGGTTCAAAAAGTTCCCATTAAATCTTTTGTAATTTTGCATCTCCGATTTCTCAGAGTTTATTAAAAGTGAAGTTTGGAAAACTCAAAATGTTACGTTAAACTCCAATACAAAATATTTCTATTTTCAACAGAATAAATATTCTCAAACAATAACTCTTACAGTAAAATATATATATATATATATATATATATAATCTTTCCGAAATGCTTATCAAATTAGATGGTTCCCCATCTAACAACTGATCATACAGAATTCTGCACTTACCTGATCCGATTAGCTCCCACTTCGAGTCCCTTCTACAAAGCAATTTAAGCCTGAGGGACTAAAGCGACCTAAGATATTATTAAAGAAACCTTCTTTATGCATAAAAGTATAATAAATGCAACAAAAGCAATGCAAAATCTTATATCAAAGAGCATTTAAAAACTTAAAATCACTCCTCAGTCACCTACTTTTCCCTATAAAACCCTCTCTCACTATATATATATATATATATATATATGGTCAAAGTGAATAAATTAACTTTTAAATTTGTTATAGGAAATATTTCAAATATAGACATAGGAAATGCATACATGAATGTATTCAGGAAATACATTTATCGGAAATGAAATCAGAATTGGGGGGAAAAAAAAAATCAGTGTGTGAGGCTTAGAAATATTTCTGACTTAACACATTCTTCGCTCCAAAGTTTAATTTGCTAAATCAAAAGAAAAAAAATTATTTGTCTTATATACTTTCCAGATCTCAATGAATAAATATATTCTGCGTTGCCAAGCTTCAAATATTAGAGAACTGTTGTAATTTTTGTTTAATGGAGTTTGTATATATACATTTGAAGTTGGCAAACGCTCACGGCTGATACGGTAACGAAACTTTAATACGGTATAGAATTAAATTAGCGTTGCGTATATACATTAGTTTGACTCGTGCGTCTCTGAATCGAAAAGGCGCATTATGTAAATACTTTTCCACGGTTTTAATCCGAAACAAACAGCGGTAAAAACAAGATTCATGAGCGAGACTCGTTTGTAAGTAATCTAACCAACATCTCGTAACTATCGAATAATCTCATAAATATTTAGGCTTTTTATTTACATTTATATCTTCAATTTACGTTTCTTTATGGAGAAAAACGATGCAGGAATGATACAACTGCGTTGAATTAACATGGAACACGTACACTCTTAAACCTGCATGCTGTGTGTACCTAAGATCCAAGCGGAAAAAAAGGACTAAAGAGTACACTCGGTAGACCGAAATATACCGAGAGGTTCTCTCTAATCCCTGGATGTGTACGTTTTGTATTTTTCACTTAGTTTCAGAAGACACCACTTATCAAGACAATAATCGTTTCAGCTACTCTCTATCTACTATCGACCTACTATATATGTACCCTTTAAGTACATTATACTTTACAGAATATATTTAGTCCTTTTTACCGCTGGGATCAAAGGTACACACAGTGGACAGTTCATAAAGTGTACACATACACACACGCATGCACTCATACATACGCATACATAATTTAGAGGATTGAAATTTACAATTTAAACTTTTAAATATTTTCAGTAAAATATTTTATAATTTCGTCTAGTTTTACTTTAGGAGTCCCGATGCTGTTTGCCCTTAGTGTCGTTCTGGGGAGTTGAGGGTCATAGACACATTCAAATGCAATGGAGTGCAAACAACGATCACAGTTAAGTGGATTCGATTGACTTCAAAAACCGTCCGCAAGAGGGAGCCATTATTGCTGACCCAGGCAATTGTCGATTATTAGCGCAACCACGACGACATTCCGTTCATATGAATATAGTGGATAGATGTGGATATGGAAGAACCGTCCATATTGGTTTGTAGAATACGAAAAAAGGTTGTGCGTGTGTGCGTGAGTGCGTGTGTGTTAAGGAAGGATCCCAATGAAATTCTATTCAAGTTTCGAGTGTATTGATCGATAAGTCATTCGCCGTCATTTAATAAGAGGTTTCGAGTATACTCTTAAAGTTTCATTTTCCATTTAATTGTCATTTGTATATTGAAGGCATAAATGATTGCATTAATCGGTGTGTGTGTGTGTGTGTGTGTGTGTGTGTGTGTGTGTTCCCCTTTTGCCAGATCATATAAACAACAGTATACATTTTAAGATCTTATCATGTATACTCGTATCCATAGTAGAAACCTGACCAAATTATGCCCATATATTCTCATTTCGAGAGCATATTTGGAGAAATGCAAAGATAATAATGATCATCTGTCCTATAATATCATTTGTACGTATGAAAACACTTTATTAATGAATACAATGCGACACAATAGAAAAATTTCACAATGTATGCGGGTCCATTTGGTCAAGTAGGCATTTTGTTTTTACAAATCAAAAAATCTTTTTGAAAAGGTGTGTGTGTGTGTGTGTGTGTGCTTTCGCTTCTGCCCGAATTGTTCATTCTGACGAAGGTCAAGCTTGTTGCTCCACCTTAGACCTACAGTTCAACGTGGAATTCGAACCACAACCCACCACGGGTAGTCAGAAATTACAAAGTCCTCGCCCGTACTCGATCTCACGGCCTACCGATCAGTAGCCCAGTTTCTTAACCACTAGGCTACCCAGGGTACCCATTTATCGACCAACTAATTTTGTTGTATGGGGGGATGGATGAGCAGCTAGATTTGCTGCTCGCCGACTGCCGTCACCGGGAATCTAACCCGGGGCTGGTGGAATTCGTAGTCAGCGATGCTAGCCACTACACCACCGAGGCGCGCATATATCTAGAAACAACTCAGTTACCTCCTACGTGGGAGTGGGAGTACCCATGGTCACCCGAGCCCGAGCAGGAGCCAACCTAGGAGCCAGCCGCTAGGAGCAAACACAGAGCTTCACCGCCAAGACCGAAGCCGAGAGCACTGAGCTACAGGGAGCCAATATACATGTATACACGTGTGTGCAAGGACGTTGTACGAGGGATGGTCAGAAAATAAGTTTAGAAGGCGTATAATTTTGTAACTAAAGGACCTACATTGATTATGTTTGTATCAGGTGAATTCGTTAATCATTGTTGGCAACACTGCACGTCGATTCGGCTGCCATCTACCGTACATTGGTTATACGAGTCAGTTGAACATGGCGGCTCGACTGGAATAGTGCCCTGTCATTTCTGCAACGATATTTCGTGTGTCAGTGGTCAAGAATTTCTCGAGCGCATTGTTACAGGAGACGAGACATGGGTTCATCACTGTACCCCGGAAACAAAACGTGCCAGCATGGAATGGAAACACCCTGGGTCCCCACGACCAAAGTAGTTCAAGATTGTGAGGTCCGCTGGCAAAGCGACGGTTACCGTGTTTTGTGACCACAAAGGCGTTTTCCTCGCAGACTTCATGCAAGAAGGCACAGCAATCAATGCAGCTGCATATTTTTCAACACTGGAACGTTTACGAGCGGCCATTAAACGTAAACATCCTGGACTGCTCCATAGGGCAGGCCACTGTTCCAGTCGAGCCGCCATGTTCAACTGACTCGTATAACTAATGTACGGTAGATGGCAGCTGAATCGACGTGCAGTGTTGCCAGCAATGATTAACGAATTCACCTGATACAAACATAATCAATGTAGGTCCTTTAGTTACGAAATGATACGCCTTGTAAACTTATTTTCTGACCGCCTCTCGTATCTGTGTATGTGGAAGCGAACGAGGACGAAATATTGCAACATTTCAAAAGGTGAAATAAATCTAAATATGAAGAAAAGAAATACTCAATTCATGAAGTTCATATTTTCATACCCGACTTTTACCCAATTCTAAATTTTTAAGGAGAGAGTTTACGCGCTTCATTAAATCACTCATATATTTTGGCTTACATTAGTATCTCTCTAAAAGGTATATTATATAATGCAGATTTATTTATTTATATTTAAAAATGAATAGAACAACTTATTTCCTATTTAAATATTCTCCCATTTAAATAAATGAACAACAAACTATATATATATATATATATATATATATATATATGTACACACACACACACATAATATATATATATATATATATATATATATATATATATATATATATATATATATATATATATATATCTCATAAAAAGGTTTTGTTTTATAGGCTCATTTCGTTAGCTGAGAAACTGCTTTTTACTGAAAGTTTCTCACCAATTCGTTTTCACACTAAACATTGAGGTCGGCAGTTGTTAGGAAGTCACGTGCTATTGTTTACATTTCACGAGGGGAGGAGTAACTTAAGGAGAGGTTTCTACACTTCTTTTGTTTTTCTTTGACCTTGGGGGAAATGTATTTATGAAGTGTACTTAGGTGAGTGTCTTAATCCAGTGATGGCTGTAATGGAAAATCAGTTTTAAGTTTGAATTTTACGTCTACAATAATGAAAGACAATTTTATACAAATAAGATATTTGGTTCCAAGGCATTCAAATTTTCACTTTTTGTAATTCAGCAATATATAAAACATTAAACATTTCAAAATTACAATTCTACGAAATCAATTTATACAATTCTCTCTTTCTCTCTCACTGAAAACAGAAGATAGTAATTAATGGAGAAGAGTCAGGGTGAGGTTAACGTAAGTAACGGTGTTCCACAAAAGTTCGTTTTTGGACCAGTCCTTTTCATAATATACGTTAACAGTCTTGATGTCAATTTAGTGAGTAAAATTTCTAAATTTGCCGACGATACTATCTAGTTTACTAGACAGAGAATCTACAACGTGATCTTAATTTAGTAGAGTGGTCTAACAAGTGGCAAATAAAATTTAACGTTGATGAATGTAAAGTCATGCATATTGGTTACCACGAAAGTAAATAAAATAAATAGAATATTGGATTTTATTTCTTGTAATTTTTTTAATAAAAATCTGAAGATATTGTTTTGCCATTATTTAAAGTCGCTTGTCAGGCCTCTTCTAGAATATGCCGTACAGTTTTGGTTGCCCTCCATGGAGGAGGATATAGAAATAGTAGAAAGGGTTCAGCGCCGCGCAACAAGGCTTATTTCAACCTTACGTTGTAAACTATACGAAGACAGCCGAATTTGTATAAACTTGAAACTCTGCGTTTAAGAAGCGAATTAATTCAGTTGGTCAAAATTTTAAATCGTTTTGATAATGTAAATTATGAGAATTTCTTTAACTTGGATGATAGGAGCATGATGAGAAATAAGGGTTTTAAAATTAGGGGTAAAAGATTTGAGACAAACGTTTTGAGGGGCTTCTTCACCTATAAGATAATCGAGTGGTGGATAGCGTACCCGTGGGGGTCGTGGCAAGCACTTCAGTTAATATTTTTAAGAACGGGTTAGGTAGGTATTTTAGTAGCATCAATTTGCATTAAAGGGCGGGTAAACTGGGGATGTGATTTTTAGTTACAAAATACACATACGCGGTACGCTTATTTCAGTACACCAGAGACATTTATGTCGATGATTCTAAAGACGAATAGTGTTTCCAAATTTTTAATATAAAGTTGTATATTGATGAAAAGTTTCACGAGTTGAAGAATGAAATTTCGGGCGGGCCGCAGGCGAGGTAAGGTATGAGTAAGTTAAGTCCTGTGACCGCATTATTGGTCAGTACGAGGTTCCTCACCCCGATAATTTTCGAGTGAAACCTCTGACTTACTCTCATACCCCTTCGAGGTCTGCTCGGTAACTGAGTATGCTGAAAAGTTTGATCAATCTCGAATTTCGGATCTCCTGATGCTTTAAATATAGTAGGAAATGCTGAACGGGTCTTGTTGAGCATTGGGAGTTCTCAAATGATGCCCCGTTGGCAGTGGTGTAGTGCTGTGGGAACGCGTGGGAACGGCGTTCCCTTACTTTTTTTGGTAGACGGAACGGCGTTCCCTCACTATTTCAAATAAATCCGAACTTACAAATCTCTAACGTCATGAAATTTTAATTTCCACCCCTAGAAGAAATATGAGAAAGAATCATTAACTGTTTCATTTCTTTTAGCTTCGACTGAGGCAATGCTAGCCTATAAAGATCTGATGAAACAGTCACCACGGCGTACCAGTTGTTAACTTTTTTTTAGTTAATCATTCCAGTTGTTAGCTATTTTTATTGATCGTACTGGATGTCGTATATCTAATGACACTGGAAATACTGCATCTTCAACCTTGGAATATATCCTAATATCCAATGCATATGACCTCAAAATATCCCTGAAATTGGTCAGATTTCAAAAGATTTCCCGGGGGGCTTACAGTAACCCCGGACTCCCAGCTGTATAGGCTCGCCGCGCTCGCCATTGTCCCCCCCGCATCTGAGTAACACTTTCAAAATGCGTTCCCCCACTTCTTTATTCAGCACTACACCACTGCCCGTTGGTAGAGAATGGAAGCTTGATGGGAATTTTCAGGAGTCAAAACCTCCGAATAGTTAATTAAATATAAAGAATGGCTACTCTAAGTTCAGTGTATTTGTTTATTGAGATAGAAGCAGCGATTTCTCTTAAGATGTAAATGTAGTAGGAGGCGCTGGTCTGGTCTGGTTACAGAATGTTGTCATTGTGCGAACGCTCAGGAGTCAAAACTTCCGAATAAGCCTACAAAGGGGGGTTATAAGGGGACTTGGGGTGGAGTTGGGGATGATGTTCCTTTCTGGTGGTAAATATAATAGGAGGCGCTGGTCGGGTCTGGTTTCAGAGCAGTGGGGGTTCTTAGATGATACCCCCATTGGTAGAGAAGGGAAGTTTGATGGTATCTCTCGGGAGCCAAAACCTCCGAATAGACGTTTACAATTTTAGGGATGCTACTTGGGTTTACAGTATAGGAATGTTAGACGTACTTTATAGGTAACTCGCAAAATATCTAACTTAGCTAGCTAGGGAAAATTTTATAGTTTTATATAGAAGTAGCGATGTTCCCTTTTGCAATAAATGTAGTAGGAGGCGCTGGCCGGGTCTGGTTTCAGAACACTGGAAGTTCTCAGGTGATAGGAAGCTTGATGAGATCTCTTGGAAGTCAAAACCTCCGAATAGTCATACTCATTTTCAGAGAAGCTACTTAGAGTGGAATTTTAGTTTCAAATATTGTACATCAAAATTTCGCAAGAAAAAATGTGTATTATGAATTATTCCCATTAGGCATGGGGGAATTTTTAAATTGTAGGTCTGGCCAGCTGGAAGTGCCCTCTGGGCGAGTGCTACTTTATCTAGGTAATTCCTTTGCTAAGGACGCCATATAAATTACTACATAGATCTTCAGTACGGTGGCTTCGGCAGGCTACGGAGCAGTGGTGGGCAAAAAGTAATCGATTACAAATAAAAATTACTGATGTTTGAAAAGTAACAAAATATAAAGTAGAAATTACTTCTCTAGATTAATTATATTATAATTAATCCAGAAGTAATTTCTACTTTATACTTTTAATTACTTTTCAGACATCAGTAATTTTTATTTGTAATCAATTACTTTTTTGCCCACCACTGCTATGGAGTGATGCAACGATGAAATGTAATGCAATGACGAAATGACGACGACTTCTACATAAATAAAAAAAATTCCTTAAAAAATGCATGGTGTCGATTAGATTAAGTAGCTTAGTATTCATACTATCCTTTATTGTCTTCTAATACGTAACTGAGTACACGAGATAAGTGTACGCATGATGTGTATGAATTCTGAAACCATTTTCTTCATTATACTTTTTCCAACTTTCCTATAAATCAACTTTCACCACTATTTTCCGTCAGCAGTGGTTGTTTGGCGGAGGAGGAACGTAGTAAAGTATAGAATAGACAAGGCTACTACAACTATTTCTGTGTGAAAGCTTTGCACGTCAATAAGTGTAAACATGGTGCAAGTTTTTAGTGCTCTCTTTTTTCATTGCTATTTCTAACTTTCCTACTTACTTTATGGGCTAGCCTAGAGTGGGTCTTAGGGTCTTTGTTAGCCTCTCTCTCTCCTGTTCTGGAAACAGGTCGTGCTAGGGGGCGGTCAGAATAGGGAAGGCTCCCTTCGTGCAGTGCATTTTAATGCTAGGTCGATTAGGAATAAGTTTTGCGAGCTGCGGGCGCTCTTAGTATTAGAATACCAGGATATCGTTGCTATCACCGAGTCCTGGATTCATACTGATCATAGGGACTACGTTGGGGAGTTCGAGATTCCCGGGTATAGAATGTTTCACAAGGACCGCACCCGTGGGGAGGGGTACTAATATGCGTCAGGGACACGTTTAGTCCGGTTGACTGCCAGTTCCGATCGGAACGGGAGCTGCTTCGCGTCGATAGGTTAATCTTGGTGTTCAGACCTCCGCATCAACTCCTCGAGGACGATACAGTCCTGTACACCGAACTCCGTATCCTGCTAGGGGACAGGGCGTGTGTAGTTTTAGGAGACTTCAACTGTCGCGGCATAAACTGAGAAGACAGGACTGCTGATGCCGAAGGGAGGAGGCTAGTTGACTTTGCTGATGAGAACTTCCTGACTCAGTGGGTCAATGGGCCTACACGAGGCGAAAGAGTTCTAGACTTAGTATTCACGACCGAAGACAACCTCGTCACTGGCTTCAACGTTGACGAGTCGTTGGGCGGGAGTGATCACGGTCTCATTAGGTTCTGTGTCTGCGTCCCTCGTGTGAAACGTAGTAACTCGAGAGGCAGTAAGCTCGATCTACGGCGGCCGGACTTTCTGGCCTCCGGGATAGCGTAGGTGAGATGGAGTTAGAGGTCGGCGGCGATGTTGAGGGAGTGTGGTGTGCATTCCGGGACGAGTTTATGGTGCTGCAGTCTGCTGCCATACCATCAAAACCGGTCACCCCTTCTTCAACGCAGCCTAAGTGGTTCAGTCGGGACATCGCTTCGGCTATCCGAAATAGGAAAGCTGCGTATAGGAGGGCGAAGGCCAATCGTTCCCATGAGAAAATTGAGGCGTATGTCCGCCTGTGCAGGGAAGTCAAGGCGAAGGTTAGGCTAGCCAAACGTAACTAAGAACTCAGGGTGGCAAGCCTCTGCAAGGGGAACCCTAAGGAGTTCTTCAGTTATGTTAATAGTAGAAAGCCCTACGGACCTCCGACGCGGACATCGCTAATGTTCTGAATGAGTACTTTGCGAGTGTGTTCACCAGGGAGGACACCCGCGTCATCCCCGAGCCAGGCGCGTCAGGCACGAAGGTGCTGGACTGGATAGTGTTCGGTGTACCGCAACAGTCGTTGCCGATAGAATAGACAAATTGAGGGCGTTTAAGGCTCCTAGGCTAGACCAGTTCCTCTCCTGAGTCTTGCCGGAAGTGCGCGACCGGCTACAGTCTTCAACAAATCGTTGGAGACGGGCCAGGTGCGTGGAGGGAAGCCAAAGTGACACCTATCTTTAAGGGGATTACGAAAGTCCAGGGAACTATCGTCCAATTAGTCTCATTTCGGTCGTAGGTAAATTATTAGAGGGGATAATAGCGGATAGAATCGTTGACCATTTGGATTCCTTCAAGCTGCTTGGGGACTCTGAACATGGCTTTAGGCGGCATAGGTCGTGTCTCACCAACCTGCTTGAGTTTTTCCACGTCATGTGGAGTGAGTACGATAAGAGTAGGACGATTGATATACTTTATCTCGACTTTCAGAAAGTATTTGATAAGGTACCTCACCGCCGGCTAATGACCAAAGTCCGCGCACTGGGTATCGATGGGGAAGTAGGTAGCTGGATTGGAAACTGGCTGAATAATGGACGGAAGAGGGTTGTAATTAAAGGGGCTACCTACCTCGGGTTGAGCCTCAGTCACTAGCGGGGTTCCTCAGGGTTCCGTTTTGGGACTAATGTTGGGACGCCCGAAGCGATCGAGAAACTGCGCGGACCTACGTAGGATAGGAGAATGGTCCGAAAAATGGCAAATGCCGTTTAACGTGGGTAAATGCAAGGTCATGCACATTGGCTACGTTTATCCCAAATCGGACTACTGAGGAATATCGAGGCCACTGATTTGGAAAAGGACTTGGGTGTGCTAATTAGCAGCGACCTTAAGTTTACCAACAGTGCGTAGAGGTGGAAAAGAAAGTCCAGAAGCTGTTGGGTTATATCAGGAGGCAATTTCGATTTCGGAACAAGGAGATTGTGCTCTCTCTCTGTACAATTCCCTGGTTCGGCCGCACCTGGAGTATGCTGTGCAGTTCTGGTCGCCCACCCTCAGGAAAGATATTGACAGGCTGGAGCGAGTCCAGGCGAGGGCCACAAACTTAATCCGTTCTGATAGGCATATGGGCTACAATCGACGCTTACACGCCCTGAATTTGTTTTTGCTGGAAACTCGGAGGCTGCGCGGTCAACACATCGAGGTTTTCAAGCTCTTACACGAGTTCGACGATGTCGATTTTAGAAGCATGTTTAGTTTAAATGATAACTCAACCCGGAACAATGGTTGGAAGTTGGATTTGAAACGGTTTAGCACTAGTGTGTGTGGAAATTACTTTACCTACAAGATCTGTGACACGTGGAACAGGCTACTTTCAGAAGTTGTGAACAGTTCCTCTGTGGATCAATTCAAAAAAGGTTCGACCGAATCTTGCACACTATTTAAGGATGTGTGTTACTGTCTTCTGGGGTGGCTGTTCGAGAAGCTAGTGACTGTGTAGGAATTTTTCCCTGGCACCCGTTGCCATTGGTACCTCCTCGGTATGGGCCGCAAGGCCTTTTGAGGTACTGCTTGTCCTTGTAACTCACTCACTGACTCGTCGTAACTCTCTGAAGAGAAAATTAGAATTACAAATCCTTAAAATCCCCCTCCATTTAATCTCTTTGCACTTAATGCTTTCCTCAATATACAATAAAAGTAAAGAACACGCAAATTATCGCTGCGAATGGTCCTAAGAGATAAATTAAATTGTCATTTCTCTCCATTTCATCCTCCAATGACTACTGATTGCGCCCTTCTGTAGAACGCGACCAAATCGTCACACACACACACACACGGAAGGGGTGTGTGTGTGTGTGTGTGTATTATATATATATATATATATATGGTGCGCATTGCGATGGTCTTTTAACTGGCTAATCAGTTTGCGCTCAAAGAGGAAGAGAATCTCAGTGGAAAATTCAATTACTTGGAGCTTCCGATCAAGAGGGGAGCAATTTTGAAAAATTTTGGCTCGAGGGAAGACGAACCGAAATAAGGGGAAAGGAGTAGAGAGAGAGAGAGAGAGAGAGAGAGAGAGAGACCACAGACTATAAAGAAAGATGATTACTTAGATACTGAAGCTCTACTATAATAAAGACTTCATTATTTTAGATTTTTATTTTTTCATATTGGAATACACACACACACACACACACACACATATATATATATATATATATATATATATATATATATATATAATATATATATATATATGACTGTGTGTGTGTGTGTGACATATAATGCGACATTGCTACGAGTTGTGTATTTACTTAATTTTTTTTACTGCCTGTTTGTGGAATGTTGCATATTTGGAAAAATATTCATGATATTTCGAAATTCCTCTTCATTAATTTATATGCCGAGTACAATTCATTCGATTTTGAGCGGGCCGCACAGGAAATATTGAGGGGCCGCATATCCGGCCCGAGGGCTGCGTGCTTTAAACCCTCGACATTATATTAAATCATTCGTACACCACGGGGATACGTCGGAGCCAATGTCGTAACACCGCTTCCCGTTCATCAGCAAAGTTAAGCGACACTGGGTCAGATAGTAGTTGGATGGGAGACCGTCATCCGCATCCAGACTATGTAGCGACCCGTGGTTCGGATCCCACGTAAAGCTGTAGGTCCCCTCCGTCATATGACCTTAGATGTTGCGAGAGGTTAAACAACCTCCATCATTACTTATATACCACATTGTATTTTCTTATGTGATTTTATACACACACACATATATATATATATATATACATATATATATGGGATCATAAAAGTCATCGTAAAATTTTTGAACAATCTGCGTCTGTCACTAACGACGCGAGGCCACGAAACGAGTAGAATGAGCCCTTTAAAAACCTTCCAGAGCCGAACTTCTCATCTGATAACATTGAGCGAGTCACAAAAGAGGCGAAAATGAGTGACAGCTGAAGATTTTCCGCGAAACTGTGAAGGTTCAAAAATTATGTACAAACACTTCTTAGCTCGGATACGATCTCCAGATACAAACTTATTATATTCTATGCTCCATTCTTTTTTTTATTTGGATTCCTTTTCTTAGTCAGCGTCGTCGTCTACTGCGTTTTGTTACCCCCTTTCCCCTTCCCCCCATCTCTCTCTCTTTAATGGAAGGGGCATGTTTCACTACTGAATTCAAGCAAGAAAATATATAAACAGATATTACACACGCGCGCGCGCGCGCGCACACACACACACACACACACACACGTAGACCTGCAGGAATTAGGTCGAATTGAACTTGTTCCATTCGATTCATTTCCATTTCGGCTTAATCAGGTCTAACTGAAATATGATTAATTCGACATTTTTCCTAACATAACCTCAACTGACTTAACCTAGCATCTTAATCTTGCATTAGTTTATCCGGGCATTAATAGTAATTCGATCTTATTCCAGTATGAACATATTCAGTTTAATTCCAGTAAATGACGATTTACTTCGTCTGGTCGATTGAACATTATTCCACTTCGATTTTATTTCAGTCCCAGATCTTCAGTTCCACCTCATTCTACTTCTTCAGCGTTCACAACAAATGGTTTCTTAGCTATGTGTTCTTGTAGACATCGTTCATTTTATACAAATGTCGAGCGTACACAAAATCAAAAATTACAATGAAAAGAGTCTCATTGGATTTTGTTTTTAGTGTCCAAATCTTTTTATTTAGTTTTAATTAAAATATTAGCCTAACGAATTTTTTTTCAGTGTAGGGGAACCCAAGAATACGCGCACTCAGGCCTATACAGGGCGAGTCAAAAGTCCTGCATCAAAAATAACTATACAATAAATACCTTTAAGGCATATACCGTATGGCTCACCTTGTATATGCATGCCCGCATATGAGCAAATAAAGTAAAATTTAAGAGCATCCAAGTACTGGTACAACGTTTAACTAAAATTAACCCATGGATAACAACGTTTTCTGACCACTCCTCATCGGCCAAGAAGACCACAACATCGACTCGTTAAGTCGTGATATTTTCGTTAAACCTACGGGAAAATTATTGAATGACCTATTAGGTCAACTGTACGCCCTTGACGATTGGTTTGGTTAAGCCATGATATTTTCGTTAAAACTAACGAAAATATCACGACTTAACCTTGCATGAAATCTCTGAACATTTTAGGGATTTCATGAAATCCCTAGTTACGCAGATTTCCTGTAACGTATATTTATTTATTTACAACTGATTCTTGCATGAACCCACACAGTCGGTATTACTACTCAATCCATAGGAGGTACCTACAGTATTAATAAACGGCCATTATTAGCCAATCTCAAAATCTGAAGTGTAGTTTCGGAAAAAAGTTCGCCTAGGAATGTAACTTCCGAAAAGCATAAAATTACTAATTGGTAATACTGTACTATGTTTCCCGTCGGATATTTTATTCATTTTGGTGACTAATAATAAAATTTTAAAAATGAAACCGTCATTAATTTTTTTTATGCTCTTCAGAAACTTTCTAGGGGAACTTTTTTTCTCGAAACTGTACATTAGGGTGGATCGATTTTACATTTTTTCCGATTTCCATATTCTAATAGAGACAAGAACTTGCGCATGCATGATAAAATAGCCTCTGCAAAATCTTAGCTTAATAGGTAATCATCTTCTGCCCCCGGCAGAGCGATGAAAATCATATTTTAGTAGTCAAAAACGTATTTTTAAACCCTAGCCTAGGGTCATAAAATTTTGCGTGTGTGTTATTTCATGCCTAAGCAACGATATAAATGCTATGGGAAATATATAAATGCATTATTTAAGACAAAGAGCCGATCTGAAAATATGTATATTATACATATTTTCAGATCGGCTCTTTGTCTTAAATAATGCATTTATATATTTCCCATAGCATTTATATCGTTGCTTAGGCATGAAATAACACACACGCAAAATTTTATGACCCTAGGCTAGGGTTTAAAAATACGTTTTTGACTACTAAAATATGATTTTCATCGCTCTGCCGGGGGCAGAAGATGATTACCTATTAAGCTAAGATTTTGCAGAGGCTATTTTATCATGCATGCGCAAGTTCTTGTCTCTATTAGAATATGGAAATCGGAAAAAATGTAAAATCGATCCACCCTACAGTGTACATATGCTGAAGAAAAATTGGTTATACAGTTCAACCAAAATTTGGACAACCAACCATAACAGTTATAGTTTAACCCTTCTATTATTGCACTATTTTCTTTTTTTATGAACTTTAGTATGTTGAATTAATATTTTTCCTTTTTAAACTATTTGGTCATTAAAGTAAGAATAAACTTGACCGCACATTTATATCTTGTACGATTTATCCCACTCTCGTATCGGATGACGCGCAAATATGTGAATTCTTAATGGATGGTCTGCATGTGGTAGAAATTTTCGAGTTAACGATTTACATAAAAATTTGTCGCATTTGATTTTGGTTCCGTCTCCTGGAAAAAAAAAAAAGGTATTCAGATTCATATTTCAACTGCCCCCCCTCCCCCCCCCTCAACCTAAAAAAAAGCTCTCCATATTTCAACTGCCTCTTCCCCCCTCAACCTAAAAAAAAGCTCTCCATATTTCAACTGCCTCTTCCCCCCGCCCCCACTCTGAAAAAATGATGGGTTCCGGATTCTGACCACAATTAAAAAAAGTTGAAATAGATTTTTGATTTTTATTTGATTCCAGGTTCTCCCCCTTGTATATGTACTGATATATATATATATATATATAATTTGTGATTTAGGTCGAGAAAGTGAATTGATTTTGGATGTAGTGTCGTGATTATAAGAAAGTGCGATTAATTAGCAAGTCTTGGATGCCGAGAATTACGTTGTTCTAGAGATGATTAAATTTACCCTAAATTCGGTTGCAGATAATCCCCTCTGAAATTCATTTTAGGGTTCATTGAAGAAGAGATTCGTTGAAGTGTGTGTATGCTCGCGCGCACGACATATTAAACCATATAAAATGTATGGGTATTAATTTAAATAATTAATGGACGAAGGTTCATTATTATATATAAAATGAAATTTTCGTTATATATTCTTTTCGTATATATAGGGTGTAACAAAAGTCCGTCCTCATAGGAAAATAAGATATAACAGAATTGAACGAGAAAATAGTTTTAACTATACATTACAAACAATACAATCAACTTACCAATTAATTCAGTACACGTTCAAATTGCATTTCATGTATGTATTTCATGTTGCCACGTAATACATACAAACTCATCATTATATCTTATTTCCCGATGAGAACGGACGCTTGTTACACTCGTATAAAACTTCTTATTGGTATATATATTTTTTCTATGCATATTTCTATATGCATAGAAAAAAGTTTTAAAAAGTTTTCTCCGACATAGTATATTACTGTAAATACTGTATTTTATATCTTGCTCACCAAAGACTAACAATTCAAAATTGAAGCATGTGTATGAGGTCTGCAGAAGCAGTCCAACATCTAGAACCAATGACATCAAACCGCACTACGGGAGATTTTGGACTATGAACTGCGTGTTATATTTTGCTGTTCGGCTCCAAGACCTCTTCCATGAATTCTTATAACGGTTTGAGCGGACCGAAATCTTTGTATAGTTGTGGAGAAAAGCTCGCCGGAAACAAAATTTAAAAAAACACTAAAAATTACTAACTGGGCATATTCTGCATTTGTTTGGATATTTTATTATTTTTGGTGTAGTGCAGTAATAGTTTTAAAAAACTAAACTAAGTCAGTAATTTTATTTGCTTTTTAGAGTAGAGATTGTTTCAGGAAGCGAACTTTTTCCAAACCCTGTACGCACTGGATTTGGTTCGTAAAGATAAATTAAGTTAATTACAACAATTTTAATATTTTCTATATTAATTCAAACACTATCATTTGTGGTACTTCAGTGTTGAACTGAAGAGAGTTTTTAAACATAACAACCAAACCTATTGCAATTCCACAGTATTGTAATAGGTTTGTTTACGTTTGTTCGAGTTAATTTAAAAACAAAATATCAGAGACTGCTTTAGGTTTGTAATTTCACACTTTTTTAGATTACATTATTGCCCATATACCAATTAAAATCGAAAATAATTATAATCATTGTTACTTTTATTTATGTTACATTAATGTTTACACGCACTTTTTGTGTGAAAAAAAGGCCTCCGCCTTTTCTTCACTAGTGTAACTCGCTTGCATATTAGGCTATTATTAGCCATTGCGTGTTGTTCTACTTGCAACAAAAAGGTCCCAAAATAAGACGTCAATTTGAACATTTGCTGTAGTTCTAAATGTATTATCTCTGTAAATTTAATTTAAAATAAGTCCAGTCTCGCAGGAGAATTTATGGGACACACACACACACCACACACACACACACACATATATATATAATATATATATATATATATAATGAAAATGTTTATTGGCAGACTATAGTCCATACGAACAAATATTATTAATACAATGACAGTTCACATACTAAGGATAGAATATATACAGTTCTACAGATCTACAGAAGCTAAGGCTAACAAAGACCCTAAGATCCACTCTAAGGTTAGCCCGAGAGAAAGGAAAGAGTAGCGGTTAAGAGAAGAGAAGAGAATAAGGGGTTAAGTAAGAGCAACACCTATCACCTCATGGGTTAACATTCATTCAGAAAAAGAGGAAACGTGTCTCACCATCATCATCCGCGGCCACTGCCGACAAGTCAGAAAAAATAGTCGGAGAGAATAGGAGAGGGGTGAAAGATGAAAAGAAGTAAAATAAGAACGCTTACAAACCATGCAAACACAGTCTTAACTCACTGTCATACCATGCAAACTACAAACATGCAAGAAAAGAGTTAGAGACATGCAAAGTAAGGAGAGGATAAGAAGAAAAAAAAAAAGAAGTAGGTAAGTTAAACAAAAAGTGGGTTAGTTTACGCTATGAGCTACATCTACATTCGTGTTAGTCTAATTTTTTTTTTATTTTTTTAATAATTTTATTGCTGGCATCACACGCTGGCATGTCACAAGCTGGCATTCATCGTCAACAGACTCATCCTCGAGCACCACCACCAGAGCTTCTGTTGCTAACTTTGTTGTTTTTTAAATTAAACAACGCTAATACCTTTAAAATGTCTGTCAAGACGGTTCTTAAACATATTAACGCTGGTAGAATGAACGACTGACGCGGGAAGATTATTCCATTTATCAATTACTTTAAACGTAAAGAAGTTTTTAGCGATATTAGTAATAAAACGCCTGCCACGCAACTTAAATCCGTTATTGCGAGTATTACTATTATCAAAAGTGAACAATTTGTCAAAATTTACGTTATCGATGTTATTAACGATTTTGAAAACTTCAATAAGCTCCCCCCTTAATCTCCTAGTTTCGAGTGAATACAGGTCTAACTCATTAATCCTATCTTCATAAGGCTTATTGCGCAATGACGGAATAAGTTTCGTGGCACGACGCTGAACCCTTTCTAACCTATCAATATCCTCACGCAAGTACGGGCACCAAAACTGAACTGCATATTCTAAATGAGGCCTGACTAGGGACTTGTAAAGGGGCAATATAATATTCTTCGATTTAAATTCGAAATTACGCGCTATGAAACCTAACATCCTATTAGCTTTTGCGCAAGACTCCAGGCACTGGTTCCTAACCTTTAAATCCTTAGATACGCGTACGCCTAAATCTACTTCCTCGTCAACGCTCGCTAACTCCCTATCATCCATCGTATACGCGTAATTATTGTTGCGAGAACCTATATGCAAAACTTTACATTTGTCTACGTTAAATTGCATCTGCCACTTATCTGTCCACTCCATAATCCTATTTACATCGTCTTGAATCCTATTTCTATCGTCCTCGTTAACAACCTTACCGCCTATTTTAGTATCGTCCGCGAATTTTGACACGTTACTAGTCAATCCTACATCTATGTCGTTAATGTAAATTACGAATAGCAATGGGCCTAACACTGAACCCTGTGGGACACCGCTACCTACATCTAACCACCCTGATTCACTACCATTAACTACGACCCTCTGTCTCCTAGCACGAAGCCATTCTTCTAACCAGTTAGCTACCTGACCGCGTATACCGTGCGCTTTAACCTTCGCAATTAGTCTCCTATGCGGAACTGTATCGAACGCCTTTTTAAAATCTAAATAAATAACGTCAGCTGCTCTATGCCTATCGTATTCGCGCACTATTTCGTTATAAAATTCTAACAAATTAGTTAAACAAGATCTATGGCGTCGAAACCCATGCTGACTACTATTAATCAAATCTCTACTTTCTAAGTGATCGATAATACGATCCCTAACTACGGATTCCAAAAGTTTACCTACAATTGACGTTAAGCTAATGGGCCTATAATTGCTAGCTACCGCGCGGTCGCCTTTTTTAAAAATAGGCGTGACGTTAGCTAATTTAAAGTCTTCAGGAATAATCCTGAAATAATGGTGTAGAAATAATAGTGTAATGTTGAAATTAAGTGGAGCTACAGACAGACGTTTTTGTACCAAGAACTCCAGAGCTTAGAGGATAAACAGCAGGACTCATGGATAGCTTGGATAATCGAGTTGGTTGATTTTTTTTAATTCTTTGCATTAGACTGTATTGAGCACGTCTTCTTACCTCCGGGAAGCTCGGAACATTACGGGTAGCAAACATTTGCGAAGCTGAGCATCTCGGGGGTGGGTAATTTATGTAGGAGTCTAAAAGACTTGTACAGCAAATTTAGGGTTCTGCCAGAACCTTTTTTATAATTCACCCAGAGTTGCTGTCCGTATATACAGTATTACTGCAGAAAGTACGAGTGTCTTTAGCTTCACTTGTACAGAAACGAAAGTTCCTTATAGTCATATTCGCTTTAGCACAAAGGCTTCGAGATTTTCTTATATCCGAGTCATCACTCAAGTAGCTGGTAATAGTTTGACCCAAATACTTACTCTTGAACTTCCTTAATTACTTCACCTTTCATTTTAAACCTAATATCAGCTGGCTGATTACAGCTTTTAGGATGAAATTGCATAACCTTAGTTTTTGTAACATTAAAAAGAATATCATGTTTCTGCGAATACACTTCGCAGACTTTTAGTAGCCGATCCAGACCTTTAACAGAGGGACTTATTAACACCATATCATCGGCATAAACTAAGTTATTTATCCTTGTTATCTATACAACATCCTACTGTTGCCTCATTAAGTGAAGCAATTATTCCGTCAATATACACACTAAACAGCATAGGAGAGAGCAAGGAGCCTTGTCTCATCCCGCAAGAGGAGCCAAAACATTCGGATAGTACATTGCCCCACCTAATGGTAAAAGATTGGTGGGAATACCAAAATTTCAGTAAATTTAATATGTACATGGGAACCTTCCTGTCTTCTAGTTTTTTAAATAAAATATTATGGTTCACTCCATCATATGCCTTACTTATATCTAGGAAACAGCTATAAATAGTTGACTTACTGTCAATGTATTTAGATACTGTTTCTTTAAGTACATAGATACACAGGTCAGTTAGTGGGACCTTTTAAAACCAAATTGATTACGAGATTTCCATAGGTAATCATTTAATCGGAGTAACAAGTTTTTTTTAGTAGTTTCGAGAAGCAGGAAGCGACAGCAATAGGCCTGTAATTATTGCTGGAGAGAATATCTCGATACTTATTTTTGACCAGGGGCAAGATATATACCCTCATGAACTCTGCAGGGATATAGCTATGGGCAAGCATGGCTGGTAAGAGCAATGATATATGCAGACATATCACGTCATTGGCATATTTTAAGTGCTCATTCGATAGGTCATCTACCCCTGACTCAGAACCAGTTTTTAACTCTTTAATTAACCTCTCTACTTCAGGAACTGATATCAAAGTATTTTCCCTTGTTCCTCCCAAAGGCGTTTCGCTGCAATCTATCCTAATTATCTCGACTCACATTGTTAAGAATGTTAGAGTAGTGGTTTTTCCACAGCTTTGCAATTTCATCCTCCCCCGACGCCCCATCGATTGTCGGAGGGAGGACACTTTTGACACCCGTTTGATTCTTAACAAATTTCCAAAATTTAGTATCGTTATTTATGTGAGCTTCACAGGCTTTTGATGCTCGAAGAGACTATTCTTCCTGTTTACATCGCCTTATGGCCGCCTTATACACTGACCCCTACTTCTACACATTCATGTATACTGGTCCTAATTTGGGTCTACCATGAAAGCACCACAAATCGTAGGCGTCTTTCGATTCCCTCTTCAGGGGGTCAATAAAATCATTCCATCCAGGAATAATCTTAGCATGATAGTTGTAAGATTTAATCAGAAGACTTCCTGCTTCTCTTAACAGGGATACTATCTTACTATAATACCTATCTGAGTTTACAGTGAGAATCATTTGAGCAAAGATTACTACAGGCAAGATGTAAAATTTCTAAATTATTAAAGAGCTGACCTGTTCTGTCTTTGTATTCTATTCTCTGTTGCATATTAACATCGGACCAATCGACGCGATTATTCTTGCCTATTGTTCTTATGTCGTGTTGCGCATAAATTGGTAAAATTAATTGATAGTTCTAATGGTCTATGATCAGAAAGAAGGAAATCATGCAGAATATGAACTCTAACAATTCGATCCTTTAGACTATTATTAGTGAGACAATGATCAGTCCACCTGGTGGTACCACTCGTATCATTAACGTATGTAAAATTACCACTGGTTACCCCTAATACATCTACATCACTTATACTTAATTTGGTCGACTCGCACATGTTACTCAATTCTAAAAAGAATTAAGAGTTCACATGCGCGTTAAAGTCCCCCATTATTATACAGTGAGAATATTTGGGGTTATCCAATAATGACTTAATTTTGTACAGCAAATCAATGTATTCATCTAGATTATTGCCGTTGTTGTATGGTAAATAGCAGTTTACAATTAATATGCAATCATTGTTCACTTGTAATTCAATGCCTAACAACCTTACATTATCGCTTGTTAAAAATTGTATGTTTTGACAAATTTTTCCATATTAAGAAAGCAACACCACCAAATGGCCTACCGTACATTAATTTATCTGACAAGTCTACTGCTGATGACGCATGGTACATAAAGTCATGGATGGTAGATAGGAATCTTAGCTGTTGCTTAGGTAGCCAGTGCTCTTGGAGGAGTATGAAATCTGCAGTCACAGATTTTATGAACATCTACAATTGAATTCCTCACTGACCTTACGTTATATGAGACTATTTTCAACAAGTTATCCGCCATGACTAATAGAAAATTTATTAATATGATTATTATTATACACAGTACAAATTTCAGGCATTACAGTTAGGGCGCCTATTATTATTATCATTATTATTATTATTATTATTATTATTATTTTGCCTGTTATCGAATCTCGTGGAAAAGTGAATAAACTCCTTAACAATAATACCGTCTGGCCACTGACTTGTATTGCATTTCATATATATATATGAATAGAAACGACGTAAATAAGGAGCGTCTCTGCACACGGGGAAGAGAAATAACGAATAAATGAAAAATGAGGCGAACCGCCCGGGACAATTTATTCGTTATTTCTCTTCCCCGTGTGCAGAGACGCTCCTTATTTACGTCGTTTCTATTCATTTATATACTGCGTGGTCATTGCAGTTAAATGCATATATATATATATATATATATATATATATATATATATATATATATATATATATATATATATATATATATATATATGAAATGTGAATTTACACCTTTAATTATTACTTTAAATGAGTTATAATACGGAGATTTTGTGTTTAGTTTATTAACTAACCATATACTGTACTGTGTTCACCACACACTTCTTCCATCATGTGTCAAATATCGCTTTCCTCGTTCGAGAGCTGAATTTGCGACACAGAGGGTGAGATTCCTCACTGGTGGCCTTGCCGCGAAGATATATAATATGCGGTTCAGTTATAGTTCGGATTTACGGTCAGTGGACAAAATAAAATTTTTCTGGAAGTCTTAAGAATTAAAGCATGCGAATGATTCGATCGGTTAAATAGTTACGTAATTCGATATGAACAATGACCGCTACATTGCATTCCTTCTTGTGAAATTCCAGCATGACATATTTTTTCATAGTTTATATTGGTTAATTACAGCCGTTTTTTTTATTACACCCCTCGGATTAAATTTTTTAAATTACATTATACATATTTTATCTCGATAACGACACTTCATTGATTTTTTTCGGGGTTCTGATTAAGTTAAATTATAATGTTTACCAAACTGCAAAACGGAAAAACCCTGGAGAAGTTGAGGAAAATTTCCTTTTTGGAAATATTAGGGAATTCGAGTGATGTATCTGGAAAATTAGAAGTTGCAGAATTTAGCAAGTGCCTAATTATGCCTTCAGTAGTACGTATGTACTGTATATGTATTTTTATTTTCCAAAAATAAGACTGCATCAATGAGACTTTTTTTTTAATAACAAGATTTGCCATCCGAAGATTAGATTTAATTATGATGAATGCAGTAATTTTCATTTTGCAATAGGTTCCTTTTAAAATGCTTACCTTTACCTGTCGATTTCGGAATGGGGAATTTTGTGGGAATTAAACTTTATACACTTTATTTGACAAAGCGAAGATAATTTCTTAAATTCATTTTGTTGTATGTATTTTAATAATGGTATATTTACTCCCTAAATAGAAGCTATTTTGGGAAACCTTTTAGTTAGGTGTAACATCCATCCGGATCTTGTTTCTCTGCTTTGCTGGGGCAGGACTGATCTAGGGTCAGCCTATCCGAGACGCATTTATTTCTTAAAGCAAATGGGTAGGTGGCTATCCCAGCACCATTTAGTTTGCTGGTGGAAACGACAGTTAATTTGTACCATCAGATACTGGCACAAGTCAACACGCATCTTGGCTTGATAGTCAATCCTAACTTCTTAATTTTACGCGCAGTGCATGACTTTAAACGTGTTTAAAATAACGTAGGCCATTCCTTTTAGAATCTTTTATTGACGAATTCATATAATAATAGTATATATAATAATAGTCTGGTAAAAGTGTATATCCCGCCTGAGGAACCTGTAATAATGAGGAATTTGAATTACTTTTTAATATTATCGTCGATGAAATTAAATTTTATGTCGATTTAATGTATTTTTATTGGTCACATTCTACCACTCTATACCCATTTCGTCTATGGAAAATCCTGTGGACACTAAATAACCTTTACGAAACTTAAAGTAAGTTAATTTAACCCAAAATAACTTTCGATTTAATGTCACGTCGAGAGAAGAACGTTAATCCGATACGTGAAAATGTCGATGACGGCATCTGATCGACTTGACATTCTATCGATAAGTATATTTTAGGTTAGAATGAGTTGTTAGGTTAGTTTTTTAACCTTACATGAAATTCCTAGTTACACAGATTCACTGAGAGAGAGATATTAGGGATGGGGCCAAATATGTATTTGTATTTACAAATACAGTAAAACCTGTATTTGTATTTAATTACTGTATTCATTTCAAATATGTGTCAAATACAAGTACCAACTCTCTCTTTACTCGCATATATATATATATATATATCACAGGAATAAAAAGTGAAACGTTTAAATTTGGTTACACTAACTCCTTAGTGATAAATTAAGTTATGCGAGTTAAGATCGAAACTTTGAATTACGGTCGAAATTAAAACACTAAATGCCCTCCCCCCAGATTTTTTTTTCCAAATCAAATTACGAGAGATTTTATTTCTTTCCAGCATCGACGCATTGGAGGGGGGGGGGCGATCTGATTGAAACAATCGTATAGCCAAATAGCCTGACATGCATTAAAAAAAGTGCATTGACGATCAATCCAAATAGTTATAATTCAATTCCACGCCATGATTGCGTTCACCATATAAAACTATGACCAAAAGAGTTGAAACGCCCATTCTTCTGGTTCTGCGAAGATTTAACGCCCAAAAGGATAAAATATATTGTACACTTAATGTTCTAAGATTTACTGAACAAAAGTAAAAACGTGCGTGGTACTTCCCCTTTCTAGTCTTTTAACATCCTTCACTTCATGCAGTGACGACTTGTTTTCACACACTGCGCGAATCTGCTCCGACATGGATCGGACCAAACGCTGGATGGTTCAGCCACCCTGTAAAGCCTGCCAAGCTGTCCGTTGGTTTAATTCCAATTCATTTCGGTTTCGTGGCTGCCTCTTTCGTATCGCCTGACCCATACATAATCCCCCAGATATCCTCGAGTGGGTTAGGATCTGGCGAGTTTCCAGGTCACCCCACTTGAGGCGTTACGTTATGATCGCCCAATCACTTCACTGATTTTACTCGGTGACAAGATACGCCATCATCCTGGAAAGAGAAATCTTCTGGAAAGTGGAATCGTGATGTCGATAGCAGGTGGTCTTGAAGGAATTGGAGGTACCATTTCGTGTTCATCGCTGTCCCTTTGGGACATTACATATTAGACTGTCCCAAGTTGTAATGTTAAAAAAAAATGTATTCGTTCAAAGTCGCATAGGTTTTCATTTTGTGACACTTGATGAAACGTGCATCATGTACAAATTTTATCCAATTTAGTGCATATTTAGCAACTGCTTACAGCACTCAAAAATATGAAATTTTGGGAGAAAATACTACCAATTTGCATTATAAATTTATATTGCTGGATTTTATAAAAAATTTGCTTTTGTAGGGGCTAAAATTTTTCTACGATGAAACTCAACTTGGAAAAGAAACTGGCGTTGCTCTTCACTGGTCGTAATGATTTCATTACAATCAGTGGCAAGTTTTACCATTCTTTCAGCGCAGTCATTAACCACTTTCAGCTGGGAAACTAAATCCTTTCCATGAATATATTGCTGGGTGTTCAAACCATGCAGCTGGATCTCAGAGCATTTTTTAACCTAGTGAGTGGGCGACATGAATGTCACCCAGTGAAGAAAATTTGTCGCCCAGTAAATTAAATTTTAGGGTACTGGGCGACAAGGAATTTTCAAAATTTGTAAAAATAGATTTGTCTTGGGAGTTGTCTTGGAAGCCGTATAAATACATATAATACATGCACATATGCCACAATTAGAACTGTTTATCCTAAGTGTAAATATGAAATTTACATTGAATATTTATATATAGATAATGCTAGTGTTATTTCGGGGGTGGTGGCCTGATTAGGGAACATCCGGATCCATAGTATCCTTAATCCAGGGGTGTGCTGGGACCGGTTCGGTCCGGTTCGCCCGAACCGGTTGTTAAATTTTGATTGGATCACCGAACCGTTTGTTGGTTTTAACAAATATTTAGCAGTCAGTACAAATTTATTTATATCTAATTTTTTTTCAGGATTTTATAGAAAAATATAGGTAGTATCACAAGCAGTGGTGGTTTCAATATTTATTTGTTTTTTATGAAAAATTACTGTAGTTTATATTTAGATAATCATGTCATTAGTGAGTATAAAGAATATGTTAAATAATTTCTGCCAAAATGTTACAAAATGCTGTTTGGGAAAGCTAAAATGTCCGCCCCGGACCCCGCTGGGGGAGCTACCGCTCACTCCAAACCCCCTAGCTTAATGACTCGCGCCATTGGCGCTCGCCGATTTACACCCCTATCTGTATCAGAACCGGTTGTTAAGAAATTGGCAGCACACCCCTGCCTTAATCCCCCCCACACTTCCCGATCTGCCTTTGTCGCCCAGTGGGAAAAGCTTAAAAAATGCTCTGCTGGATCTTCTCTCAGAAATGATTCATCATTTTCATAGCCTTGAAAAAATTTAATGATCTGCACGTTATAAAGTCAAAGATTCTTACATTTGAAAGTCCGAATTGTTTCGCATTCTACTCTGTGAAGATCTTTAGTTTTAGCTTGGTTTCCAAGAACTTGCACCATTGCACCCTTTTCTGAGTTGTTGACTTCTGAAAAAAATGCTAAAGGTGCTAAATCCTCGCATAAGTACCAAAGGTGGGATCCGAGTTTGCTTAATGCCACAGTCGATATCTCCTTATCAATTTCTTGGTAATCTTCCAGCTTTGTTATCATCCATAGATCATTGATAGGAACACTGGCAGCTCTTGTTGCATTAAACCAGGCTTTTATATATATGTTGATAGCAAAATATGTTAATACATCTGATGGCTTCTTTTTCTTTCAAATTGAATTGATCTCGGAATAAATAGATTTTTAAGCAATAAATGCCTTTTGCCATCCATCTTTCCCTATGGTATGCTCCATGAGCTGTAAAGTGTATCCCTCTTGATGGTTTTCCCCCCAAAGAAATGCGGCTAAGCTCTAGGAATTCCTGATAATCGTGGCGCTCATGGTTGTCTCGCAATTTTTCATGCAGAAATTGTACCAGGTCATCACGTTCCCGCTTCACCCATTCTAATTCTTTTTCTGACATTTCTCTGGCATCACTTTCAAGGGGAATATATTTACTTTTGTCTAACCAAGACCCCTGATCTTTGAACCATGCAAAAATATCTATATCAGGTCCTCGAGATACAAAGAATTTGTCAAAAACAGCTCCCACTGGTATTTCAAGAATGTGGTGGCGGCAAGCTAGGAAAAGTATTTTCTGCTGGAGTCCCTGCTCAATGGTGGTGCAGGTTCGTCCATGGGTACCAGTATTGCTGGCGGTTGTGTCAAAACAAAGACCAGCAATCCAGTTTCGTATGCCATCCCCATTCCTCTATTAACTGTAATATTGTTCTACCCATCTTGACTCCCGTACCTTCCACCAATTTAGGGATTCCTACGAGTTTTTCTACATTTCTACCCGAGGCAACAACAGCTAAACGGTCAGATTTTCCTCCATCAGAATTGGGGAGTAGCTTTCCATCGAAATGTATAATGAGGAGTTTCTGGGTTAAATGTTTTCTTTATTTCTTTACTTAACTTGGCTCTAGATTTCAGTCTTGATATGTATTGATGTATTGATTTTGAGAGGGTAACCTCCCTAATATCAACTCCAGCTGCCTGGAGAGCAGGAGTAATTCTGTATTTGTACGATCCAATGCAGCAGAGAACCTAGGATCGTTGATTATTCGCCAAGGATTTGGATTTGATATTTGTCGTTTCGAGGGAGTTGAAATAGAAGTAGAAGGCACAGGTTTGGAGATTTTTCTTTTTTATGATATTCACTTGTGACACTGAGTAGGAAACGTGCATTTGATGTAGAATCTAGTTCATCCTTTCAATGCCCTGTCTTTGTTTGCTTTTCATCAGTGTTCATGTATGTTTTTTTCGACGCTCATTTTCTGCCTCTAGCCTCTTTTCCTTCCTTTCCGTTTTCGCCAGGAAAACCTTATCTTGACCAGCCATGTACATCTTTCGCACTCTACGGTGATCTTCTAGAAATTCCCAATCTTCTTCAATCTTTACTCGGCCACTTGCACGAGATATATCAAAAAGAATATCAAGCTGTTCTTCAAATGCTTTTGCGTTAGATTCTTGGGTGCTGCTTTTTCTTTGCTTGTTTTTCTCAAAGCATACATACTGGTTATAGATTTTCTTGAGTTTGGCGAAAACATTTGGTTTTTGTGATGTTGGTATATTGGCCTTCCTCCACATTACCAACGTTTCGTGAACAGTAATTGATGCCGCTTCTGGTAGCGTTTGCTTCTCCTTTTTGAAGCCATGGAATAAGCGACAAAACACTTGTCTAAGTGTTGGAAGCTGATTTCCATCAACATTATTTACCATGACACCAATCAGCCATACAGTCCATACTGTATTTTGCCTTCTAGTTTCAGTCATTTTTGTGGTGAGCCTAAATATAGTTAGCATAATCTTATTTGGCAGCAAATTTATCTATCTTTCTGAAACATTGTAGTGAGCCTAAATATAGTTAGATAAATTTGCTAGCCAAATAAGCTTATGCAATCTTTATTAGGCCACTCGCATGAGATATGTCAAACAATTTCTGAAACATAAATGATAACCATTAGTAACAAGAAAAAGACATAAATAATACATAAATGAAAAACTTAACATTTAAATATTGTGCTGTACACTACAGAGGATGCGAAATTTACCCTATTTCAGCAAACTTTACGTCCTCTGAGCAGTTACTTAATATTACTCAATCAACCCTATATTTTACCAGGCATATTCTAAGACCAAACCTCATCACTTGAGAGGGTATGCGAACTCAATTTTCAAAATTTTTTTTTTTTGGGGACAGTCTGATAATACGGTCTGTGTGTATCATATATATATATATATATATATATATATATATATATATATATATAATATATATATATACCGGGTGATTACAAATGATCTTCCCAATTTTAAACATTTATTGTGAAAAAACTAACAAAGCTACAGCGAAAAGCAAGATACCCAAATAAAGAAGAACTCAAAAAGTTCTATTTACAAGCTATTGAAGTTCAATATGAGCTGCTTTTGATGTTATAACATCCTGAATGAGCAATTGCCTAATCGTTAGATCGGGCGTGGGGGCCCCATTCCTTGGCCGGCTCGTTCGCCCGATCTAACGCCCCTTCACTTCTTCCTCTGGGACTAAGTTAAAAACAACTTTGGAACATTTGCAGGGAAGGATACGCGAGGTTGTTAGAAAAGTTCAGTATGATATGCTACAAAATGTATGAAGGGAAACAGAATACCGCTTTGATATCTGAAGAGCCACAAAAGGAGCTCATACTGAACTTCAATAACTTGTAAATAAAACTTTTTGAGTTCTTTATTTGTGTATCTTGCATTTCGCAAGGTACACAAATAGTTAGTTTTTTCATAATAGTTAAAATCGGGAAGATCATTTGTAATCACCCCGTATATATCCTGTTCCTTGACTGGGAAAGCACCCCAAAATGGTAACAGCTTCAGGATGCTTCGTCATGGGTAGCGTACACTCGGGGTTGAAACGGTTGCCTTTTCCCGTGCGGATACGGATTACTCTTACTGTCGGAGTTGAAAGGGGATTCGTCCGAGAAAATCACTTTACACCAGTCATCCTCAGTCCAGTACTTATATTTATTACAAAATTTGAGACGTTCCTGGGTGCTCTTCTGACTAAGAGGAGACTTCTTTGCAGGTCAATGTGATGACAAACCATTCCCCACAGAACGCCTTCTGACTGTGCGTGTTGATGCTTGCACTCCTATTTCCTTTCAGTCCTTCTGCATGTGCACACTGCTGGCCGTCCTTTTGGCGGACTGGATCGACACAAAGCGATTCTGGCGTTCTGAGCCGACCCTTGGCCGTCCTGGCGGTACTCTTGTTTAATAACTACCCGTCTTCTTTCACCTTTTAATTATCCCGGATTCAGTGATATGACTGGCAGCAATCTGACGGCTGCTCGAGCCTTCCTGATGAAGGACAATGATGGCTGACCGAGTTTGTGGTGGTTTCTGGGGACCCATTCTGATCACGTCTGAAAAGGTTAATTCACCAATTTGTTACTTTAAACTATCCCTAAGTCGAGACGAAAGTTGGGGGTTTACATTAATTTTATTAACTATCAGTTAATTGAATTAGTTTTGTGCATTAAAAAAATGGAATGGCAGACGACTCACCGTGCAAGGGAACCTGAAGATCTGCTGAAACAGTTTTCTTGTGCAGTCTTCATGCAGTTCAGACACGTTGTGATCACCCTCGCAAACTTAATCCACGAATACAACTTCTACATAACCTAATGTTTGGTTTGGGACATAGCAAATAGAAAATTTGAAGCAAATCATAAGCGTTTTAACTCTTTTGGCCATAACTGCATACAGTGGGGCCATAGAGTTCCTTTGCAATGAAATTACAGCGTAACTATGTTGCCCTTGTGTTTCATGCAAAGGAACTTCGTGGCCACCCTGTACTCTTAATCCCGTCCGTTCTGACTTTTAAAATTCAGGAGTATAAATGAGCTTAAATGTACTCAAATAATACAGAAAGACAAGAAG
>JAJOZX010003392.1:52500-70000 GCA_023014485.1 Bathynomus jamesi | reverse complement strand
CCTTTCTTCACTTAT
Source organism: Bathynomus jamesi (assembly GCA_023014485.1). Taxonomy (NCBI): domain Eukaryota; kingdom Metazoa; phylum Arthropoda; class Malacostraca; order Isopoda; family Cirolanidae; genus Bathynomus; species Bathynomus jamesi. The sequence continues at coordinate 69,985 of JAJOZX010003392.1, read as the reverse complement.
TCCCTTTAGCGATAGTACAAAGAACACCAAAAGGTAGTTTTTATAACTTTTATATACGCAGCATTCCTAAATTCTGCTTCGTGCACAATTTAAGCAGCAAAGAGAATTCGCAAAATGCCTTCCTTCATATCCGGTGCGTACTTGCCTGTATGTACAGAATAGTCTTCAAGAAAGGGAAGCGATTGTTTGCTTTCTTAAATAGCGAAACTCACACCAGTTTTGATAACTGGAAAAATACGGTAAAACGGGGAGTAATAATAATAATCAGCGAAGAGAGCCAGAAATTGGCATATCACTCAGGCCAGATGAACGCGGCCCATTGCACTTTAACTCCTAACTTATTACCAGCCCCATGAGGAATCGGACCCCTGACTTCATGCAGTATCTTTACTTCGCTTATAAGGAAACTGTATTACCCATTGAGTTACGGGCACTAATTCAGAACAGGGAAAGTCAGTTAATATTCTACACCGACTGCATACACTATATCAATTTATTTACTGTACACTATATATGTAAACTCTTGTAGATGACAGTATATACACATCTCTATTGTATAATGTACAATTTAATGTGCGGTGTGTATATATGCATAAGAAAAATACCTTACCCCGACCCACCCCAAAAAAAATCGCCGAACGAGATACCCTCCTGCAATGTTCTCCGCGTAACTGAACATCTATATCCTATATAAACAGTTAACGTTGTATTAACTTACAAAATTAGTTTGGTCTTAATTGCAACATTGATTTCAGTTGCAAGCTGATTCTTTGGTATTGGTATGCGAGAAAATTTAGGTATATGGACAGCTGCGTGACTAAGTTCATACCTTTTGAAAACAACACTCACGTAGTTCATATAATTTTTCACATTTTTTATACTATTATCTGGTGCAACATCTAAAATTTAAGTACATTACTCGTAAATGACTATGTTAATTTTAATAAAAATCGAATATACATATTAATATTTTTACTTTTGCAAGAACTTTTTGTTTTATAAATCAACAAAATTTTTTAGATAAACTTTTAAAATAAGTCTCCAAATGTCTCTAGTGTCTCCCTGCATGCACGCTTCCTCTATAACCCAGTCCCGTCCAGTACTTCACTTCCTCTTTACGAAACAGATTTGGGATTCCATCTAGTTAACTACATTATTTGATTATACCTTGGAATAATTGGCTCAATCGCTGTATAAGAAGTCTATCATGAAAATGAATTTTCAGCCACGGTCTCTTTGATCTTTGACGGAAGGGATGAGGTTTGGGAAGTGGGGGTGGGGGCAGTAGGGGGTCGTATATAGGTCCTCAATCATCAATTACGCTTCGATCCCCCTCCGTCTATACCTATATATGAAGTTTTTCTCCCACTATCGTTCAGTTATCTGGGACGCTTCCCTCAGTCCCCTCAACGACAGGTCTCAAAGCTGCCCTGCGGGCCTCTAATCGCCGCTAATTAATTGAATGATCGTATTATCTTTGGCGAAAGAGGCGAAACGATGATCATCAAATGCGTTGATTGGCAGGGTTTTGTTTCCCGCACGCGAAGCCAGGAAGCGGTTAGAGCAAATTATGAAATTAGGTTCCAATTAGCGGCACTTTTGCTTATTTCGGCCTTTTGAAATGTTCAACCTTATCAATTAATTAGTTTAAAACTAACTATATAGTAGAACATTAATACACTTAAATATATTTTTGGACAAGTGCGTTTTGAAGAACCTATTATGTATTTGAAACAAAATAAGATGGCAGTAAACAGAGCAATCAAAATAACAACAGATACTGAAATTTTTTAAAAAAAGGGATAAGAATATAAGGATTCCTCTGTTGACAACACTGATCATACCCAAGTTGGAGTATTGCTCTGTCTTAACATCCCCACACACACACACACACACACATATATATATATATATATATATATATATATATATACCTGTCAATTAGAAGGATTCAGAGAAGCTTCACAGCCAAGATCAATGAATGCAAAGAAATAAATTACTGAAAAGGTTACACGAATTAAATTTATATTCGCTGGAAAGGAGAGAGAGAGAGAGAGAGAGGTGAACCATTATTTATACTTGGAAAATAATGGTGAAGCTAGTCCCTAATCTTACTTTGAACCCTATAACCACTGTCTGATGTCTGTTTGTCCGTTCGTTCATACACGCCTAAACGTCAAAGGTATTCTAAACCAAATGACCTCCAATTTTCCAAACGCAGAGTGTCTAGACATCTCGAAAACCCTGGATCTTTATTTTGGCTCTTCTTCTTCTATTGTGTGGGGGGGGGGGCATTCGCCCTTGGCCCCTCCTTCCTGCATAAAAAAATACTGAAGTATAGATGGTATAGTGTTTAAGTAACACACTTGCCCCTCGCAGTCTTCCCCCTAGGTTGTTTCTGTGAGTTTTTGCTGTGCAAGGCGCAACTGGCATTCTAGTGTATATATACAGGGGGTTTTCACGTCTGCCATACTTTGGGGGTGAGATATCGAGTAAAAAAGTTAATACAACATTGGCAATTTTGCGATTGTTCCACGAATGAATAGTTCAACCCTCCCCCCCTCACAGACAACTTGATATCGCCAAATACTCCACTCGTACACTCAAAATGTAGTTATTTTCAAGGCATGTATTTGCGCTATGTGCCCCTCGTATACAAAAGTAACAAAGTTGAAACATATCTATCTCAAAACTGGTTTGGCAAGTTAGCCCCTCATACTCGCGACGCCTCATATACATAATAACCCATCGTAATTCAATCCAGTCGTTATCGTGCATAGAAACGAATATAACAGATAAAACAAACCAACCTAAGATAGTTTACACACAGTATATTGCTCTTTTATGCCCCCTCCCCAAGAACTAGTATACATTACACCTAGAATAATACATATGGTATGGGGCAGACTGGTGAAATGGCTATTGTAGCCTATAGTCTCACCAACTGCGTACATTTGGTATAGGGTTCTCATATTTGCTGTACATGAAATTTATTGCTGTTACTTTATCATTTTGTAGTCAGCCAAATGTACTAAGAGATAAAACATCACTATTTTTGCTTCTTATCTTTTTCAGTTATTCTTGAACAATGTCTGATAACACTGCACAACATAATTTCTGTCCTTTGCACAAATTCCGCTGATTTATATGTATTTTGATGAGCTGATTATGAATATGTTATTTTTTCTCTAACATCCACCATTTTCTCAGAAAAGTACGTTAATGTTTCACAAAATTTTTTAAAATTATATCAAACGCGGTTCCAGGGAAGGTGAAATTCCAGTATGTCGGCTGAATATTGCTGGTTTCTCATTAGGAAAACTCCCGAGAGTATGTACAAACGAAAAACATCAGCAAAAAGATTTTAATTGTTGTTCTGATCTTGTAATAATTATGTCAAGGTATTCAGTATATTCTAATCTCTATACAAGATTTTTTACACGTCCCTTCAAAACGGTGGGTGATATAGGTATTCTGACATCAGATTTGAACTCAACGCATCCAAATTTATAAAAATCACTTAGTTTCGTTTAAAGGACAGAAAAAGTTTTAATTTTGTCGTGCACTAAAAAAAAAAATCTCAAATAACACTGTTCAACAATGATTTTGTCTCAGGAAAAGTTTAGTCATTATTATAGAGTTTATAACGCTGATTACAAAAATGGTCTTATTATTTTCCTATCACGTATATCATAGTTTGAGAAATTTCAATTTTTTTGTTGTGGAAAAAATATTCAATTTTTGTAGTAAAATCTATTCATTTATTTTATTATCTCAACTCTGACCACATGTGATGTTTGTCTTATTACGTCGTGCGTATTGCTACTCTTATAGCATGCGTTATGTTAATATTTTTTAATATTTTGTATAATATTTAATTAATTTTATCGAATATTATACATATTATATACAATAATTGTATAATATTTTTTAAGATTTCATGGAAACTATGCGTGATACGCCAAAATGAATAACATTTTCGGAATTACTTTTGTACCGACTCTTGTACGTGCATAAACACGTTCTGATATATTTATATAAACAGGTTTAAAAATATAGCTAAAATTATTTGAAGTGACGCATCCATTTGAATATGAAGCTAATAATTTTATGAATTAAACATAGTCAGTCCATAAAACTGGGCGATGATATATTTAGATATACGAGGTATAACTCCCTTCCATATTAGCCAGTGTTATTCTACCCGCAACAAAAAAAACGTCCCAAAACAAGACATGAATTTTAACATTTGTTTTAATTTTAATGTATTACTTTTGTAAATTTAATTTAAAATAATTTTTCCAACGAGACAGGACTTATGGGACACCCACACACACATTATATATATATATATATAAATGATCGATGAACAGTCTCAACAATATGGTCCTTAAATTTAAAGGAATTAATTCTTTTCTAACAAAAGTAAAGATTAATAAATTTTATCCACAAATCCAAATTAATTTTATTAACTTCGTAAATTTGACTCTTCAATACAATACCATGAGATCCACAGTTGGGAAATAAACTTCTTTTTTTTTAGTTTTACTACGAATAACTTTAACCTTATATTAATAAATTTGTAATTTAAATATTTTCAAATGGTATCATCTTTTAGTTTTATCGGGAATCCATTACCCATTAAAAACTATCAAATATTCAAGTTCTACATGAAGAGACTTCACCCTTTACCGGGCAGTGTTGACGTTACTGATTTTGTTCTGGCTAACGCCAGACGATTTTATTCATATATACTGTCCTAAATCGTTCATATTAAATTAATTTTGTATTTTAAAAGTGATAATTAGTCAAATTTTAAACCCAATTTCGTAAATGTGGGTTGTAGTGATTGTACATCATCGAATATTGGCACATCTCGCCAGTTGCAGCTTAGAATCGATGAACATAGGGGTCGTAGTACTCGTATCTACTTGCCAATCCACCTCTATCTAAGATCCGTTCCCGTGCCTTCGAAAATAATCACCCACTAAAATCGAATAATTTTTCTATTATGACGAAGGGCAGTAAATTTGATCCTCCATTGCTAGAAACAACAGTTATATTCAGGAACAGGGTGGTGTATCGGGGCCAAAATAGTATCGCCATACGATACGTGATACATTGGCAAAAAATGCATCTCGTTACGATACTAAATATATGAATAATATATGTAATACGATACATACATACATACATAATGTATAATATACATACAGTGTGTCCGTAAAGTCATGGTGGGATTTTAAATATCTATATTATTGCAACGAAACATGATAATGAGATGAAAAAAAGGCAAATTGAAGAACAACTCTAAAAGAATAACTTTATTTAACGCAGTTCGATATGGGCTCCTCTGGTAGCCCTGCAGACATCTAGGCGGTGATGTGTGTCCGTAAAGTCATGGTGGGATTTTAAATAGCTATATTATTGCAACGAAACATGATAATGAGATGAAACAATGCCAAATTTAAGAACAACTCTCAAAGTTGTATCTTGTAGTTAGTCTAGGCCAGGGGTGGGCAACCTTTTTAAGTGAGCGTGCCAAAATCATCAAATCTTTGATGCAAAAGTTAATCTTTACCATTTTTTAGCAGAAAACATTAAGTTAAAATATAAAACTCAGCGAAGAATTTGGATATTTATTTATTTTAATTTTTTTTAAGGTGAGCCCGGGGAATCGCGTGCCGGAAAAAAAGTCGTTGGCGTGCCACGTTCGGCACGCGTGCCAAGGGTTGCCCACGCCTGGTCTAGGCTAAGCTTAACCTTTATCTCGTAGTTAGTCTAGGCTGTCCACATGCCTTTGTTGAACATGAGCGTAATAGCCCGAAAGTTAATGTGTGGTGTGCTCTAGCACGAGATCGAGTGATTGGCCCATTTTTCTTCGCGGAACCCACTGTGACGTCACACAACTACCTCGCTATGTTGGAACATTTTGCAGTACCCCAATTTATTGACAATAATGTCATCCTTCAGCAAGATGGTGCTCCTCCGCACTATGCCAACGTTGTTCGAGAATTCCTTAATGAAAAATTTCCACAGAGATGGATAGGAAGAGGAGGATGGAAGCCATGACCTCCACGCTCTCCGGACCTGACACCTTTGGACTTTTATTTGTGGGGTTACGTCAAGCAAAGCGTGTACAGTGTACCCATTAGGGATATTCATCACTTGCACGAGCGAATCACGGAAGCTATCGCATCCGTCACTCCTGATGTTCTTGGGCGTGTGTGGCTGGAATTGAATCACCGCCTAGATGTCTGCAGGGCTACCAGAGGAGCCCATATCGAACTACGTTAAATAAAGTTATTCTTTTAGAGTTGTTCTTCAATTTGCCTTTTTTTCATCTCATTATCATGTTTCGTTGCAATAATATAGCTATTTAAAATCCCACCATGACTTTACGGACACACTGTATACATCATATATGACATATTATGAAACAAGTGAATTACTTTCTATTTTTATTGAATTTTACAAACAGTGACTTCTCGAACAATTCATCAGACATTCTGTTTCTCTTTGAAGGAGAGAGATTTGCAGCTATGCTGAAAAGTTTCTTAACCGGAGCTCTTGATAGCAGTGTAGTGTTGTATTTTATGAACCGTTCTTTTATCAAAGGATACAGCGTAATTGTTGAATGTCTGATGAATTATTCGCTAAATAATTAGATAAATTCTTGAAGTTTGTTCTCAGTCTCACAAATTTATCACTGAATGGTCTATGATAAAGTATCGCGTTACTGACACTTTATATCGTATCTTTCGATACGATATAAATAAAAAATGTAGCGCGATACGATACAAGATACAGAAAATGTATCGCGATACTACGCCACCCTGTTCAGGAGTAAAGCCGAATTAAACGATTACACCCCTTTCCATACCCTTAATATTCTTCGATAGTTTCCAACCAACCAGGTAAGCGTTAACACTTTGCCAGGTGTCGATTCCATTTCATCTTTATAGTGCAGAGATATCTTTCATATTTAAAATTTAGGTTTAAAATGAGAATTAGTGTTGGTAAACCCCTTTTATATTAATCGTTTTAATTGCTTTAATTTTAATTCTTAATTGTTTCTAAATTCAAATATTAATGTAAAACTTTTTTTTTGTCTGTACTCTGTCTGTAATTTTGTCTGTTTTAGTGGTCTCGTGATATTTTAGTTTGTAATGGCTATTATATATAGGTTTTATTCCCTATTTTAGCACCGAGGATCGTGTTAGTTGACGCCCAAAGCTCTGAAAATAATAAATGAATGTAACTAAACTTGTTTTACTCTTCATTACACACACGTTATATATATATATATATATATATATATATATATATATATATATATGTCTTGTCAGTATATTGACCCTGAAAGGACGGAATGAAAAACGTTAAAAACGTTTCATCTTACTTCCACTTAAGCTGTAATTACGAAGGTCTTAAACATTTATTTATTAATTTATTCAATAAATAAAAAGTAAGAAAAATATTATATTTATATATATACATATATACACACACAATCAATTGGTGTTTTAATTCTAACGTAATGCTTTCCGGAAACCAAGATTGGGAACATGCATCCACATCGACCGACTACCGAATATAATCGTCAGAAAATAGACCAATAAAATTATTTGTTGTTGTAATCGAAATAGTAGGTAATAATAATAAAGTTACCTTATACGTTGTAAAGACTTTAAAGAATATCGCAAATCTATTCTCCGCAGGAGAAATGGGTTTTAGCGATATTAGTGAAATGGGTTTTAGTGAAACGAAGCCCGTTGCCTCTATCTGACAGTAAAAGAATGGTGGGTGTACAAAAATTTCAATATATTTAATATGTATAGAGGAATTTTTTATAATAATAATAATTAGCCCACAGTTGCTGCCCATATTATTTGTTCGGTAAATACGAAAGAATGTCTTTAGCTTCGCTTATACGGAATCTAAAGTTTCTTATAATGTTTGCTTCATCACAATTTTTGATATAGTTTTCTTATGTCTGAGCCATCACTCGAGGAGCTGATGATAATTTGATCTAAACTCTTGTACAGGGTGTGCATAAAGTAACGCGAGTGAAGAGACAAATCTGATTTGAACTGGCTTAAACTAGTTTCGTAACGCGAGTGAAGAGAAATCCTTATCCAATATAATCCTTATCCAATCCAATATAACCCTTACTTTATAACAATTGTAGATTCGATAGTACGTGTAATAAATATTACTCGTCCATTTTCACTCGCGTTAATATAATTCAAATCGTATTTGCCTCTTCACTCGCGTTACTTTATACACACTTGGTACTCGCTTTATTGGTTCACCTTTCATTTTACAAATAATATTAACAGTTTGGTTTGAGTTTTTAAGATGGGAATTGCATAACCTCGTAGTTTCAGTAACACTGAAATTAATATCATCCTAGGTAACGCGGCCCATCGATATGATGCATGGTTCATATCGCTGAAACGTGGTTGATATTTGTGACAGTTCACAAATTAGTATTGATGTAGGCCCTACTGTTGATGCAACAACATGTTGACAAAATAAAGTGCAACCAGCATTTCAAAAATATTTTGGTAAAAGGTGAGGGATAGAACGTCGCTTCTTTATTTACTGAATAATGAATTTACATCAATAATAATCAGTAATTCCATTTGGACATAGATATCGAAATTTGTCATTTAAAATACTATTTCGAAATTGCCAAGTCAATATCGTCTCAGTAATAAAAAGTTGATGCATCGACATTTCTTCTTCATTATTATATCAATATAAATGTACTGCCCAACATGGTTCTACAAATATAATTCGCAAACTTTTACACGATGATCCAGATAAAGGGTTTCTTAATACCATATCATCGGTATAGATCGAGTAACTAATCTTCATGTTATCTACGCATCATCCATCTTTTGCCTCACTAAGTGAAGTAACTAAGCCATCAATATACACACACATTAGACAGCAGAGAAGAGAGCAAATAGCCTTGTTGAACTTCGCATGATTTCAATATATATGCTACTAAAAGAAATTATTGGAAAAATTGAGTGATCTTTCTATATAAAATCGTTTATTGCATGGAACAGCACACGCACAAGTGTGTGTGTGTATATATATATATATATATATATATATATATATATATATATATATTAGTTGCGTGCACCTGAAATTTCATGCAATGTGTATATATGGACACCAGAGTTAAACATACCGTTAAAGCGATTATAAGAAATATTTTCCCTACACAAAAAACCCACATGCAACCCAAAAAATCTGCATGATGATTAAAAATGATTCAACCATTTGTTATAAAAGTTCGTTAACGAAAAGATAAGAAATGGTTATCATAATCATCACTTCGCTGAATTTGATTGAATAAAATACAGTGACCTAAAAAAAGGAGTTCCCAAAACTATTTATGTAGCAAGTTATTTCTGAGAACTTTTTAACATCCTGTATTTGAATGTGTCACATAGTTAACCTTGCATACATATTGCGTGGCTGATAACCCTTGGATGCAAGTAAGTATTTTTTTATGATTATAAAATTACTTTTGTAAAAGGAAAAATTTATACGCTAATTTGTTTTAATTATAGATGTAACCAAAGTACAGGAAAGATATTTTCAACGAGCAATTAATGATATTAAAGGTTGCATAATACGTTTAAAGAAACTAGAATTAATACAAAGAAATACTAATTATTACTTATTAAGCTATCCCAAGGTAAATTAAATGAAGAAATAAAACTCTATATACTGTAGGCCTAAGGATGCTCGTTCTAACTGCGCAAGATCCTTATCTAGATAGATATCAGTATCAGACCGTCTGTGTGTGTGTGTGTCTGTTTATGAGCATTGAATATTTAACTATAGTGAGTGAACTGAATACCCGACATAAGAATGGCCAAAGTTAATATTCTTAATTTCAGTGATTATATGTTACTACATTCCACTGACTTAACCCAATATGGATCAAAACTTTTTATTTCCTGATATTTCTTGATATATTCAGCTTTGGAGATTTAGAAATAAACATGAAATAATTATCTGATATAGAAAATTTTAAATTAAAAAATAAAAATCTAAAAATTTCACTTTTAAGTTCTAACCTAAATTGTATCGTTAAAGCGTGTCCCAAAAAAGGAACAATGGACGTTAATGGATTGAAAAAAATATGGAGGAACACCGGATATAGTGGCACCGATTGTGTCCGATTTTCTCAAGAATTCAAAGAGCGGTTCTCTGCCCATGAAACTAATAAATATATATATAGTGGTGGACCGGATGTCAGTTTTTCAACATCTGCGGATGCGGATTCGGATTTTTAATTTCAATATATGCGGATGCGGATATTTAGTTAATCTATCAATATAATATAGAATTAGGAATATACGACATAATTTTTAAAATTTCGTGATATTACTATTGTGGCAGGCAATGCATAAGAATTAAAAATAATATTAATGTTTTCATTATGATAAAAATAATAACTTTCTCAAGAGTTTCAGCCACAGAAAATTGAATGAAACAAGTTTCATTCAATTTTCTGTGTTACCACGTATTTATATTTTGAGGTTTATATATTTGTTTGTTCATTAATAATTAAAACTTTACATGAAATGTGCATGACTGGGCCTTATAAGTTACTTTATAAGCTACTTTAATTGCAAATTGCATAATTTATTAGAGGTAATATCCGCATAACATCCGCAGTCAGAAATGCGGGTGCGGATGTTAAAAATGATGCGGATATCCGGTCCACCACTAAATTATAATATATATATATATATATATATATATATATTTACTGTATATAACCAGGACTACGTCGTGGCCAGTGTCGTAACACCGCTTCCCGTCGATCAGCGAAGTTAAGCGACACTGGGTTTGGTTAGTAGTTGAATGGGTGACCGTCCTCTGCGTCCAGATTATGTAACTACCCGTGGTTCGGATACCACGTAAAACTGTAGGTCCCCTCCGTCATAATTTAGATAATTACGTTGCTTATCATACTGTAAGAAATAGTCAGATTGGTGGGGGTATCTCTGTGTATGTGCATCAAACTTACGACTCTAACGAAGTATTTTCTGTATGTAATAGTGACAATGAAACCCTGATTGTGAATATAAAAGACAAAATTAATGTATATTCTGTCCATGCAATATATAGACCACCTAATACTAATATAATAGCTTTTTTATTCACTTAGATAACATGTTATGCAACTTTCATAAATCGAATGCCATAGTTGCGGGTGACCAACATCAATTTGCAATCTGAAGCAATCTCTCATAAATTTTTTAATTTAATGAATTCTTTCTATCTTAGTCATTCTACAGTATTACCAAACCCACTCGAGTCTGCAGCTATGGCAATCGAATAACAGAATCTAAGATTGATAATATATTTGTAAATAGCAATGCCCTCGTAAATTCTGGAATTATAACCACTAACATCAGTGATCATTTTCCTACTTATGCTATATTCAATAACATTGTTCAGGTTGCGGACAAAACGACTATTGATTACAGAATATTCTGAGAGGTTAACAAAAGAAAATTTATTGGGGCTGTAGAAAATACTCGACTTGACTGTGACGAACCTTTAAATGACCCAGATCATATGTTTCAGTAGTTCTATGACACCTTATTCCATATTTTTAATATTTGCTTTCCTTTAAGGAGAAAAACAGTTTCGCCCAAAAGTGTCGCAAATCCATGGATCACTCCAGGAATTATCATTTCAATAAAGAACAGAGATAAATTATTCAAATTGCAATTACAGAGCAAAATTCCTAAAATACAATATACTCAATACAGAAACAAATTAACTAAAATAATCAAAATTGCAAAATATAACTATTATAACAATCAATTTTCCAAACATAAAGGAGACATGAAAAACACTTGGACAACCATAAACAATCTTCTCGGAAAACAAATTAAGAAAAATTCAATAGAGAAATTAAATGTTGATAATAAAGAAATTACTGATGATACAGCTATTGCAGACTCTTTAAATGCACATTTTACTTCAATAGCGCATAAGCTTCGCTCACAATTAATAAATAATGATCACAACTCTAGAATATATGCCACCCAGCCCACTAAATTCATTTTCTTTTGTTCCTGCTACCTCTACTGAGGTCAAGAATATTATTGGTAAATTAAAAAATACAAACAATAACATTCATAACATTCCTGTACCTATATTGAAACTTGTTAAAGATAAGATATCTGTAACTTTGGCTAAGATTATCAATCAAAGTATTTCCAAAGGAATATTCCCATCAATGCTAAAAACTGGTTGTATAACACCCCTTTTTAAAGGGGGTGATCCTACACTAGCAACAAATTACAGGCCGGTGTGTTCATTATCTGTGTTCAGCAAAGATTTTGAAAAAATTGTAAAAAGTAGAATGCAGCAATATTTAGAATCCTACAATTTATTATCTCCAAATCAGTATGGCTTCCGTAATAATAAAACAACGGAAATTGCTATTTTAAATCTTATGGAATATGTAAATATAGCTAAGGAGAACAAAGACATAATGATATCAATATTTATGGATTTGAGTAAGGCGTTTGATGTAATAGACCATAATATTCTACTTAATAAATTATACTGTTACGGCTTTAGAGGAGCAATCAGTGATTGGTTTAAACGTTATTTGTCCAATAGGGCTCAGTTCTGGGTCCACTGTTATTTTTATTATATATAAATGACCTTCCACGTTCATCTGATATACTGAACTTCATAATGTTTGCAGATGATACAACTGTCTCTTTTTCTTGCAAAGATGTTAATACAGCTAAGAATATATTTCATTCAGAATTCATCAGTGTAATGAAATGGTTGACCACCAATAAACTCTTCCTAAATACCAGTAAAACAAATTTCACGATTTTTACTAATAAAAGAAATGTATATCTTGATGAACTTAATGTTAATGAAATCGCCATAAAGGAGTGTACTGTAACAAAATTTCTTGGTGTAATGCTAGATAAGAATTTGCAATGGAGTGATCATTTAAATTATATCGCGAAAAAGATCAAGGAGCGTTGCTATAATGTTTAAACTTAGAAATGTAGTCCCTAAACAAGTTTTAATGACTCTTTATCATACTCTTGTTCTTCCTTATATAACATACTGCACCCTTGTTTGGGGAAACTCCGCTAACAACGCATTAAATGGTATCTTTGTCATCCAAAAACGAGCAATTATCTGATGCTGATTTCCTTGATCACTCTAGTGCATTATTTAGAGAGCTAAACCTACTAAAGCTCAACGATATAACCAAATTGGCACATTTTATTTTTATTTACGAGTGTAAGAACAAAATCATTAATTTGCAATGGGTAAATAGATATTTTGTAACTCATCAAGAAATCCACTCATATCAGACCAGAAATAGATCAAAGCTTGTTATACCTCAATTTAGATTGTCTTCATCTCAAAAATTATCCATTTTCATTGGATTGAAACTATGGAATGACTTGCATGCCGATATAAAAAATATTGTGAATGTAAATTTGTTTAAAACCAAGTTGAAATCCCGATTAATAATGGGAGACTAACAAAAATCTAGGATTAATGTCCACTAATATTGTTTAATATTGTCCATTAATATTGTTTAATATTGTAATACATGTTTTAACTATTAATAATACAGTGCGTTCGAAAAGTCTCTCCGCAGTCAACCAACACTTTAAAAAAAGTGTTTGACAACAAGTGTAGACGAGTTGCTCTGTGCCTGCAAAATGGTGGAAAACACTTTCAACACATGTTGTAAAATCAAAAGGTTATGTAATAAAATCACTAAATCATGGTTCAATGAAAACATTGTAGTTTTTCAATTTCCTATGCGTTTAACATAGCACTGCGGAGAGACTTTTCGAACGCACTGTACTTATTTACTTATTTATTTATTATTATTAATTAATAATAACTAGCTGCTTATTTTTAATAAGAGCCCAGTAAAGCCTAAAGCTTAAGGGCCAAATAAAATAAAATAAATAGTCGAGCTTCAAAATTATTCACGTCATTGTAAATTGAAAAAATGTATTTATTTTATTATTATTAATAAAGGTTATTCTATTCTATAGGTCCGAACGCGGAGGATAATTGACGTGGTTGTTTAACCTTCGCAACATCTAAGGTTATACGACGGAGATGACCTACACCTTCACGCGGGATCCGAACCACGGGTCGCTACATAATCTGGACGCGAAGGACGGTCTCCCATCCAACTACTCTTCAGACCCAACGTCGCTTATCTTCGCTGATAGACGAGAAGCCGCGTTACGACATTGGACACGACTTAGCCCTCAATACGGCGAAGGGTCACCTATCTAACTATAACGCAAACTCAAGATTGCTCAGTTTCACCGATCCTATACGGAATTAATGTATAACAATAAGGTCGTAATTAATTATTATATAGTGTAAATGCAAATGTTTTCGTTAAGTAATTTTTCCGTTCACGTTAAATCGGGTTAATTGCATGCGGAAATATGCAAGTGGTTGGTTCTTTCAGTCAAAGCCAATATGATTAAATTGTAAGCTGACAAAGTGTGATGTTCGCTCATTATACATGTAGGCTATATACACGTTTTCACAAAATTTTGCCAACTCAATAGGTCACGCAGACACACACACACACACACACACACACACACACATATATATATATATATATATATATATATATATACACACACACAAAGTGTCCCAAAAGTCAGTTTACCGAGGAAAATGTTTTCTCCTGATGATTATTCTAAACATTATGACAATTTTTTTTACAGCAAAAAGCCAGCATGTCTTCAGGACCTTAAAGACTACATTTGTGAAGAATTCCAGCTCTTAAGCAATGATAAAGAACTATGTAAAGCAATTTGCCGGTCAACCGTTGACAGATACAAGATGTGCATCGAACAACATGGACGACATTTTGAACAGTTATTGTAACCAGACCTATTCTCATGTTTTGTAAATAGGTTTCAGAAATTTTTTTTTCTTTGTTTTCTTATGTTTTGTATATATACTGTATTTATGAAAAGTTTTTTTCTTCGTAGTCAACTTACCTTAGGAGAACATTTTCTTCGGTAAACTGACTTTTGGGAAACCCGGTATATATATATATATATATATATATATATATATATATATATATATATATATATATATATATCTTCAATATATTGCAATCTTAATTTTCTATAATAAACTCGGTTTATTTTTAAAAAATAAATTGAAAACGAACGAACTTTATAATTTTATATTTATGAAACAAAAATTTAAAGATTTCATTAAAGTAGACTTTTAAATGTAAAGTTCACTGATTAGCAACTTCTATTTACTCTCCTCAAAAGTCCATTGTAAAAACTACTTTTAAAAATATCAACTTTCTCGAAATTATTGGAAATTTTTTTTAATAATTCGCAAAATAATAATAATAATAATAATTTACAAAGTTTGTACACCTTAATTTAGCGTTTATTAATTTGTAACGTAATCTATATTCGTACGTATAAATGCCATATAAAATATTTAATAATAATAATAATAATAATAATAATAACCTGAGGGAATACAATTTAAATTTTTGCTTCCCAAATTCTATTATAATGGCATTCCAAAATGCGTATACGATACGAATTTTAATTTAACCTACTGCATCTATAACAAATAACTAACGGCAAACATACCCACACGGAAATTATATATATATATATACATACAGGCCTATATTAGTAAAATTCCCGAATCCAGAGACAGTTAGGAAACACACATCATAATAGGGGCCTACTACCGAAACCTAACTCAAAATATTTCGAATTCAATATATATATATATATATACCGTTCAGCGGGCTGTGAAAAAAAATCTAAAACTTTTTTTGGTTGTAAACTAATAAATTTATTAAGAAAAATACATTTTAAGGTTGAAAAAAATTGCTATTTCAACTTGCTATTTATTAAAAGTTACTGTTTTAATTAGAAAAATGTATGCCGATATTTGCCTGGAAATGCGATAATTATCGAAAATGTAATAGAATAGCCGGAAATAAAGTAACATGTATAACCTGATAGGTTAACTCTTTTAATCTAACCTAACCTAAATTTCTCCACCCTAAAATGTGCATTTCTTAATTATTTTCCAACCCCAAGTTTTTTCCACAACCCGTTAAACGGAAGAGTATATATAGACAATATATATATATATATATATATATATATATATTAAGCAAGGAACCACAGGGAAACGGGAAATAAAACACGAAAATCCAAGCGCTTTCGTGATATAATTCACATCTTCAGGGACAAGGGAGAGATATCTCTCCCTTGTCCCTGAAGATGCGAATTATATCACGAAAGCGCTTGGACTTTCGTGTTTATTTCCCGTTTCCCTGTGGTTCCTTGCTTATTAAAAAAAATCACGTGCTGTTTGCGAATTGTTTATATATATAATTATATATATATATATATATATATATATATATATATTACACTTAATCTAAGTTAAAATATATATTTACACAATTTACAGTCTATCTGTTTCGTGGTTAGGTTAGAGTACTTCAGATTAAATTTCAAATCATTGTTACGGATTTGGTCACTGTTCTAATCTTTCAGTTATATATTGCACATATATTATATATGTATACATATATATATGTTACATACAATTATATATTACACATTAGTTCCCCACATCAAATTCTCGAAAACACCGACGAAAAAGAAAAATTATATATATATATATATATATATACACACAAGGCAAATTGCTTCGATACTTGAAGCGTATTAGTTTTGCTTCAATTTTATTCCTGCATTATATTTGGAAACCATGAAGCCACTATGATCTAAAACTATATCAAATTTTGCAAAATATCAACTTCAAGTCGGTTTTTGCCTGAAAGTGAAATTTTACTAAAAATGCTTTTAAAGTTCACTTTTCGAAAATTCTATATAATAGGAGTTTCGTGGCAAAGGCGCAAGCTTATTCGTGTAGGCCTACAAAGGGCCAACCATGTCATTCCTATTACGTACACCCTTGAATACATGTATACTCAAGTACCAAAACTCTACATGCAGTAATGTGTGTGTGTGTGTGTATGTGTGTGTGTGTGTGTGTGTGTGTGATTTGCGTATACATTTGTACATGTATAATTTGCGAAAAAAATATCTAAAGTTGAGAGCCATAAAACAGTTTTAAATAAGTAAATCGTTTGTGGGAAGTTTTCCATTATAGGTTTAAAAAGACTGACGATTCTCTCTCTCGATGAGGGTGCGTTCGATCTAAAAAATATTTGGTATTGGGGTAAATATCAGGTTTCGCGGAGAGCAGTTTTTTGACAAAGATCCCATTATCTGGAATTGGTCACGTGAGAAATAACTAACCAATCTAAAACGACCACCTAACCAAGCGTAATCCGGTCTCCGCGAAACTTAATATTAACCGGTATAGTTTTATTATTTATGAA
>JAJOZX010003392.1:30000-47500 GCA_023014485.1 Bathynomus jamesi | reverse complement strand
AAAACCCACTCACTCCCGTGAAAGGCACAGATTTGAAAATAACTTGACAATTTCAGTCTTGGCCAGCTATAGCCATTTCTGAAGGAACTAAGCCGCCCGATATTGCCAATCTAAATTGAATACGATGCCCTGACATCTGAAGAAACATTCCTTACAAAGCAAACTCGACCGTAATATATGCTGTCGTAAAGGTATTTTTTACTTGGATGAATACTAGATAAAAAACTTGCTTTTTCGTCAATCCTCTTGGATAGTAAAATGAGGTTTAGAAAATATGAGAAACCTCACTGGGTATTTTCTCTGTGAATGCATACATATTGTACGCAAGGTTCACCATATATGCATATTTAATATTAGAATTCAGTCAAGCACTATAAGGACATCATATATACAAGTATATGTAATTTCTTATTGTATAGACCATATATATATATATATATGTATATATATATATATATATCAGAGTTAATATTTAATAAAGGAATTATATAAAAAGTGCCAATTATAAATATCAATAATTAATAATGTAAGCTTCCAGTTCGTATTGAAAATTAATAAAAAAAAAATAAAAAGCCTAATAAGTAGAATGAAAAATTAAGTTAATTATGAAAACAATTGCATATACATTAAATGTTAAATATATAAATATTTTATAAGCTGCATTATAATTATGAGAAAGAAGATTGTAGTATCTTTAAAATTTTAGCAATGACAGATAATTTATTTTACCTTTTACATTAGTTATACCCGCAGAAAACCAGGTATAATTCAGTTGCCTGAGTGTGTGTGTATATATATATATATATATATACAGGGTGGGCGAAAAATCATGAAACATGCTTTTCAATGCAATTATTATATATATATATATATATATATATATAATTGCATTGGAAAGCATAGTTCCTATGTTTCCTGTATTTTGGCCCACCCTGTATATTATGTCAGTGGTAATCCGACCCCTTGATATTCAGACGCTCCCTATTCCGACTCCGGACCGCCGCATTTGCTCCGGCTAATAATCTGTTGAGTTGGTTGCATTTAGATGTACTGTACTGATTTTGCACTTATTTTATAGTTTCTATTAGTTTGTAGTAACATTAGATAATTTAGAATGAAAATATCACTAACTTTACACTGATGAAAACAATAACATGATTTCTGAAATAAACTCATAAACTCATGATAACTTAGAGGGAGTCCCTACTATTCCAACTTTTTGGCTATTCCGACCCTCCGACCGCAACATTAAGTCTGAATTAGCGAGGACTATATTATATATATATAACTTTTGGTTAGCTTCCGCCCGAATTGTTCATATTGTTCATTCTGACGAAGGTCAAGCTTTTCACTCTACCTTAGACCTACAGTTTAACGTGGAATCCGAACCACGCCCTATCAGCAGTCCAGCCCAGTGTCTTAACCACGAGGCTACCTACGTACCCATTTATCTACCAACCACTTTCTTTATTGTGCGGAAGGATGAACAGCTGGGTTTTGCTGCGCGCCGGCTGCCGTCGGGTCTCGAACCCGGGGCCGATGGATTCGTAGTCAGCGACGCTAACCACTACACCACCGAGGTGGTGTACCGAGTCATTGGCATCGGCAGAATCGGCTATATTTGGGGCATTGGCATCAGTCTGCATAATCGGCCATATTTGGGACATTGGCATCGGCATCGGGCAAATTTAGCCGATTCTCTTACCGAATATTTGAAATTGTAAAATTTTAATTACAAAACAAAATCTATGTTTATAGACAATTGAACATACAAAAACACTATTTATGATAATTTATACTTATTTCAAAGTGTAATTACATAAAAATATTTAACATTCACAAAAACGGCAACGCGTAATAAGTTAAGTTGCCCATAAATATACATTTTCTCTAACTAGCTAATCTCTAAATATTATAAACTATCGTAATCTCCTACTCTATATTAATAATAATTCTATATTAAGTTGTACTTTATAATTTATATATTAACCTATCTTATTATGTTGACTTTATTTTAAGTATTTTAATAATTTTATAAACCTAAATTGCATATCCATTTTTATTTTATTCAAATTGGCCACTAGGAACTTGAAATTTTAATGAACTATTTTGTTGTTGTTTACATTGTTGAAGAAAAAAATACGTTCAACATAAGGAAAAACAA
This sequence comes from Bathynomus jamesi, assembly GCA_023014485.1. Classification (NCBI taxonomy): domain Eukaryota; kingdom Metazoa; phylum Arthropoda; class Malacostraca; order Isopoda; family Cirolanidae; genus Bathynomus; species Bathynomus jamesi. The sequence continues at coordinate 45,336 of JAJOZX010003392.1, read as the reverse complement.
TTACTTTAAGTATTGGTATTCATTATTATTTTATCACTTTAATGAGTAATAAAACTATTTAACATCATTTTAGCTACGGGATGTGAACAACAAATTCTGGTGCTGTCTATTGTGGAATGAGCTAAGGAAATGCATTTAAACAAATTTGATATGTAAAAATATGAAAATTTAAAGTTTTACATTTGATTAGTAAAATTTATGGAAGAAATTGAGGGGTCGCGCGTCTTAAGGTACCTAAGCGCCACCACAGGCGAAAAAGGTGTTTTTGATGGATATCATTATTTTCACCCTTCCTCTATCGCGTGGTTTGGGTTATAATGACCTTACGACACTAGAAGTATGGTTGAAAACCTTATGAAGCGAACTACTTTTTTCACCTCTATCGCCAGCCAAAAGTTCACCCAAAGTTCGGCATAATAAGAAAATAAAAAAAATAAAAAAAAATATATATAAAATATAAAATATGAAAATCTATTCCAAAAATTCATCAACATCTTCATTAGCATACTTAGAACTCTAATTTAGCCAAAAATGAACGTTCTAGCTCAATTAATAACAGAGATACTATTGCCAGAATATTGCTGAACTTTGGAGGCAATTTCTGACGAATTTTAATTTTGGCGCTTAGGTACCTTAAGACGCGGGACCCCTCAATTGTTTTTTTTTTTTTAAATATAGACAAATAATCGGCATCGGTATTGGCAGTTTTTCGAGATCGGCATCAGCTAAATTTTGGAATCGGTACATCACTAATATATATATATATATATATATATATATATATATATATGGCTACCTTTCAAATGTTTCGTACGCTGATTCCTCATTTCACGAAGGACAAGCTTGTCGCCCCTCCTCTCGAGTTGGCCTGGTGAAGTAGAGAGTTGAATTCTTGTACTTTCCACCTCACATAGCCAGGTACGCTCGGCTCATCTGGGATTGTTGTAGGCCAAGCGTCTAATCTTCTTTTGAAGATGTCCACCGCAACAACACTCGTGTTTCTTAGTTGTTTGGACAGCTGGTTAAACAGTTTTGGTCCCCTCACAACAAAACTATTTTCCGTCAGGGTTGAGGATGTTCTCTGTCTTGTCTTTAATTTGGGAACACGACATAGTCTTCCTTTTCTACTTTCCACTGTTGTTTGGGGGGTTATAGGGTTCAAAGTAAGATTGGGGGCTAGTTTCTCCATTATTTTCCAAATGTAAATAATGGTGTATCTCTCTCTTCTTCTTTCCAGTGAATATAAGTTTAATTCACGTAACCTTTCTCAATAATTTATATATATATATATATCAGTGGCGACTGGCGTATAGGAGCGATGGAGCAGTCGCTCCCCCTTGCTTGAAACGATAAATATTAATTTAACAGATAAAAAATATATTAATTTTAAGATATTAAAATAAATATTCTTGAAATATATTTTAAAAATTCATGTGGCATATCATGATTCATGAGGCATTTTGAGTAAGCCTTCATACAGTACATAATATTCTAAACTTATAGCATAGCTTCAAACAGCGTACCCTATTTGAATACAAAATAATATTGCAACCGAATGGAGCGATAGATTTTCCGCTCAAGTAAATATAAATTATATTTTACTGTTGTAATGAAAATATAAGTACAATCGCGAATTTTTTTTATAATAACAACTTTATTTTTACTAATAGTTACTTCAGTAATAATGATATAAGCCATTTATATGTATTTTATTGAAATTATTACTTATTTGTAATTAACTAGAATTGTACGTCTGGCATAGCCGCATATGTTAATACAAGTACTCTTGTGAGCGGCATAGTCCAGGCAATCTAGAGCAAAAATAGCTTCAACCTGGGCAAAATTGCTTCAGAAGCTTTCTAAACTGTTTCCAGCTCAGGAACCATTGCAGAATAACATATCCAAAATCCGACAAAATTGGACCCCGGGAACACCCCCAAAAATGAAATTCAAAATGGCGGACTGGCAGTTTCCTACGAAATACAATAAATTTTAATTTCGCTTTGTAGAGAGAGTTATGACGTTTTTCTTGATCAGTAAAATGTTTTAAAACACATTTTCGTTTCTAAATTAACCTATATGACACTAAAAATTGTATTAGGCGGCTAGTATTAAACTATGACGTCACGTAATGTAAATAAAATATACTGTATGGAGTGTATGTGAGAATGGACATTGCTACATCTTTATAAACTTATATTATATACAACTCTTTAATTCCTACTACCCACTATCAAATCTGCGTATTTGTGCTTGTCATTTCTTTAAAACTGTTATTATGTACTCCTTTTAAATACTGCAACACAGATTATTAATTTGTGTTTTTTGTTTCAGACTGACTCGGTGTACGGCTGACTCGGTGTGCGTCCGCCTTCAAGAATGCAGACCCCTGAAGAATTGTGCGTGATTTGTAAGGAGAAATTGGACAGCGGACAGAAAGTGGTTCACATCTCGCAAAAAGGAGCAGATGGTATAAATGCATCCAGCCGCAGCCGTGGAAGCGATGTTGTTGCAACAGCTGGAATAAGTGTTCACGTTGTATGTAGGAAAAGGTTTACGGATAAAAAGACCATTGAAATAAAGAAGCGACAGACCGCAGCCGAGGCAATACCAAGGAAAAGTGCTCGTTTTCATGAATACGCATTTTCCAGTGCTACTCACTGTTTGTTTTGTGATACCTTTGTGGACTTTTTTTCCAAACACAAACCAAAATCAGAGCATGTCAAAATAAGAACTACAGAGTTCTCCGAAACCATAAAAAGGTGCTGTGAAAGCCGCTGCGATGAATGGTCGTTTAATGTAAAAGGCCGTCTGGAGTATTATCTTCGTGATCTTCCTGCTGCAGATTGTGTCTACCATCACACCTGCAGCGTAAATTTTCGAAGTGGAAAAAACATTCCTCGCGCATACTCCTCCGACGATCATGATTCGAAGAAAGGGAGACCAACTAATGAAGAGCAACACCAAGCATTCCTTCAGACCTGTGCTTACCTGGAAGAGAATGATGATGAACAACTGTTGATTGGAGACCTAATTTCCAAAATGGAGGAATATCTTCAAGGAAGTCAGAGCTCTGTCTACGAACGCAGGCACATGAAGAGAAAGCTTTTAGAACGTTACGGAGACAAGATCATAATATCAGGTGAAAGTGGGAAGGCAGATGTAGTAACACTACGAGAGACAGCTAATGAAATTCTTATAGATTATCACAAAAAGTCGAAAGAATGTGATATAGATATAGAGCTACAGAAGATTTACCTAGTAGAAGCTGCTGCAAAAATAATCAGAAGTGATATCAAGTCTGTCGACTCGCCTAGAAAAGATGTGTATCCATCTCCAAATGACATCACTGCAGAAAGTGCTCTTGATTACATTCCCAACAGTCTGAAATTGCTATTATCAAAAGCATTTGCGGGACAGGATGCTTCAAGAAAAATAGGTGCAATTGGGCAGAGCATTATGCAAGCAACCCGTCCTAGAGGATTACTATGTCCACTACAGATCGCTTTGTCGGTTCAGCTACACCACAACTTTAGGTCAAGGTACCTTATTGACGTTCTCCATCAGCTGGGTTACTGTTCGTCGTATGCAGAAGTAACAAGATTCGAAAGAAACGCGGCGCTGGCAAGTGGGTCTGGCTCTTTTACTGTTGATGAAAACACTGCAGTCCTTCTAGCAGCAGATAACGTCGATCATGATGTCTGCACTTTGGATGGGAAGAATACCTTTCATGGAATGGGTATGATTGCCGCAATAACTCCGAAGATCAAGATCCACCCTTCTATTCACAGGCGTAATGTTGGTGACAATGACATTAAGAAGATTGCAACCGTTGACATTAGGGAATATAGACACGCGAGAAGCATGTTGAGGGACATCTCATTCCGCGAACTTCCAGTACCCACTGCCACCATAAGTCGACTTAGTCTTCTCTGGCAGATATCTTCAGCAGAAAGATCAGGTCCAAGTTGGTCCGGAACAATGCAGGCAATTCACGGTGGATCAAGTGTCTCACATCCAGGTGTGGCGTCGATCACGTTCCTTCCCATCATAGATATGTCGCCAACTGACATGACCTGCATATTTTCGACATTACTATATTTGAGCAAGATAGCACGCGATCAAAAAGTCCCATGCATTATTACCTTTGATCAGCCTTTGTTCTGGAAAGCTTCCCAAATCATCAATGAACAGAGAGACCTGCAGGACATTGTTTTAATGCTGGGATCATTTCACACTCTGATGAATCTTTTGGGAGCAGTCGGTACTCTTATGAATGGTTCAGGATTGTCTGAAGTACTTCAAGAAATATACGGACCAAATGCCGTGCAACACATGATGTCTGGAAAAGCTGTTTCAAGAGCGATACGTGGTCATATGATAGTAGATGCAGCTCTTAGTACCTTACTAGTCGCAGACGTTTTCCCTCGTAATGAAGATGGAACTCCTCATGACCTCCATAAGGAAGCTTGTGACCTGCTCGACGATGTTATGACCGCCAAACAATCAGTTGAGGATGTGGAATCTTCGAATGCATTGTCTCAGATTGCTACCACTTTGGATGCGAAGAAAACTGACCTACAATCTACTTCGCAAACAAGTCAACTCTGGTTGGAATATCAGCGAATGATCAACATTGCACGTTCCTTGATAACAGCAGACAGAACCGGCTCGTGGGATTTGCACTTGCAAGCTATGCTGGAGACCATCCCCATAATTGCAGCAGCCGGACATCACAATTACCTCAAATCGATATACCTGTACCTGCAGAAAATGTTAAGTTTGCCTTCTGAAAATCCAGCCGTTAACAAAATGTTCCAGGAAGGTAAGTTTGCGGTAAGAAGAAGCGACAGATTATGGGCCGGACTCGGCACAGACCTGGTGATAGAACAAGTACTAATGCGTTCCCTGAAAAGCAGAGGCGGACTGACACGCGGAAGTGGATTTACAGACATCCAAAGGACAACGTGGCTCTTTTCTATGCCTCTGTGTTCCACTTATAACTTAGCAATGCAGGAATACACCAGAGTTTTGTTGGAAAGTAGTGAACAGCACAAGGAAGTGAGGGGAAGTAGACAAATCAGGGACAGTAATGACATGAAGAAAGTACTTGAACGTCTGGAATCCTTATCCCCATTCCATTCTACCTCGGGTCTCTGCAACATTGTAACAGGGCTAACTGCTGATCCTGGAGTTAACGTTCATCAATTGCATTCAATCGGTACGAACATTGTCGTAAAAATGATTGGGAAACAAGCCTTTACATATTCTGCCAAAAGATCTGACAAAGTGAAAACACTAGGATCTGCTTCTGCCGTTGTGATCATTGATGTGTAGTGAATACTCTTATTTTAGTTTCAAGATAAATGTTAATTTTACCGTCTTGAATTTCGGAATAGTTATAAATTCATTTTTAATTAGTTACCCCATTATAATTCAATTGTGAACCACATTAATACTAATTTTATGTATACTATATTATTTTATTGTATGTAAACATAATTAATTATATATCACAATTGTCAGTTAATTATTTATATTCAAATATTTATTTTAATCTAATACCATGTCCATTTTGCAAATAAATAATAGAAAACCAAAGGTTATATTTTCCACCTTTGGTACTGTCGCAGTTTCGCCTAACGGACTCAATACGGCTAGTGAGATAATCACTGGTTGGCACTTAACTAGCGGCAGTGCTTATGGCTACATCATCCAGGTTAACCTATACCGGATAGATGCGCTACGGTCCCAAGCCGTAGCTTGCCTAGGCCGACGACGACGACGACGTAAACCAACAGATGCTTCAGATATAGAAGTAGATCCTGCACTACTGTTTCAGAGAATGATGACTGTTGCCACTGGCGGAGACATGAATCTTGAAGATGTCATGTGTTACGAACTGTGTGCATATCCTCCTGCATTGTTCGAATCACGAAGTATCTTGAGGAAACCCGATAAGTCTCAGCTAGCTCATGCAATAATCAAATACACTGACACTTTACGCATGGAAGAAGTTCAAGAAATTCAGTGCACAGACCAGTACGTATTGGATGGTGGATCTCTACTACATCGTGTTTCCTGGCGTCAAGATGAAACATATGACAGCATCGCCAACTCATATGCCGATTTCACTCTGAAAACATATGGAAAAGCAATCATTGTTTTTGATGGCTACAGCAGCTCTCCTACGATCAAGGACATGACCCACAGAAGACGCAGCACCAAGACAAGCAGAAATGTGAATCTCAGTCCAAGCATGAAGTTTGTTGGCCAGAAGGAACACTTCTTGGCTAATGAAAACAACAAGCAAGCATTTATTTCCCTCGTAGGTGAGATGTTGAAGAAGCACGGGTGTACTGTTCACAACGCAGATGGGGATGCTGATGTGGACATCGTTCGTGCAGCAGTTTCCTCATCAGAAAATGCAACTACAACAGTAATAGGGGAAAACACTGACTTGCTGATTCTCCTTCTGTACCATGCCAAGGACAGTGGTTTCAAGTTGTACTATCGCAGCGATATAAGACGGGGACCATCTCCTAATCCTGTGTATGATATTCTCAGCATTCAATCATTGTTAGGCAATGACATCTGCAAGTATCTCCTGTTTGTGCATGCTTTCACGGGCTGTGATAGCACATCCAGAATTTTTTCGATCGGTAAAGCCAAAGCATTCGACACACTGATGAAGGTGGCTGAACTCCGTTCAGTTGCAAATACATTCTGTTCTGATTGTTGCCAACACTCTGACATTGAAGCCGCTGGAAGAAAGGCAATGCTTCTGTTGTATGGCTGCAAAACACTTGAATCCACTAACGCACTACGTCATCGAATGTTAGTTGAAAAGGTAGCTACAGCTAAATCTTTTGTTACACCCGAACGTTTGCCACCTACCGATGCGTCCACCAAGTTCCACAGCTTTCGCACATACTTTCAAATACTAATCTGGAAGTCTACAGAAGAGAAGATCGATGCAGAACAGTGGGGTTGGTATGTAAAGAATAATTCCTACTACCCTACAGCCTGCGACAAGCCACCAGCTCCAAATTATCTACTCAACATGATCCGCTGCTCCTGCAAGACGAAATGTGCTACTTCAAGATGTGGATGCAAGCGTAATGGAATGCCCTGTTCAGCCGCTTGTGGCGAGTGCCAAATCAGTGGTTGCGATAACAACCCAAGTACCGGTAATCTATCCGATGATAGTGATGAAGAGGATTAATTTCTGTATGTTTGTGACCAGGTATCACTTCTTCTGTAATGAACATAACTTGAAACTGGGAAAAAAATAATTGTTGTATTATTGATTATAAAAATCTGTAAAAAGCTATAACATTATATTTGCGTAATAACTGGTTGTGTTGTATATTGTTGAATTATTTAAAACATTACAACTGAAAGAAAAAGCATCAAATGTATCTCTATAAATAAAAGCGTAAATTATATATATTTTTTTTTTCGTAGGAAACATCCAGTCCGCCATTTTGAATTTCATTTTTGGGGGTGTTCCCGGGGTCCAATTTTGTCGGATTTTGGATGTTATTCGGCAATGGTTCCTGAGCTGGAAACAGTTTAGAAAGCTTCTGAAGCAATTTTGCCCAGGTCTAACTACAAATTGCCTGGACGTTGGATTCGCGCTAGCCTATTGTGAGTCCGTGTTGTCGTACAATTTTATGAAATCGCACCCCCATACATTTATACCACGAGTCGCCACTGATATATATATATATATATATATATATATATACAGGGGCGGATCCAGGAATTTAAGCAGAGGGGGGTGTCCCCCCCTCGGTAGGAAATTTTCATATTTGAAGATAGCTTTAGATGGATTTGAAGTATATTCCCGTTATCAAAATCCTGCTTGTTCACACACCCAGGCCAGGTCTGAAATGTCTCAGGATCGGACATAAACTTTTTTTCTTTATTCTTTTTAAGGAAATTAATTTTGTGGCAACCGGGATACATGTACCTTAAGCCATTTTAAGTCTTCAGTTCTTATTTTTCATATATAGGAGCAAACAAACGCAATCGAAAAATCGTTGGTCACCGTGAGCAGGGGGGGGTCCGGACCCCCTCGACCCCCCCCCTGGATCCGCGCCTGATAATATATATATATATGTGTGTGTGTGTGTGTGTGCGCGATAGAAACAAACTGTAAACGGCATATGAAGGCATAATTATTAACGTTTTTAGCACACTACATTACAAATTTTTAAGCCTCAACTTAACCGCCATATTTCACGATACATCATTCAATCCGATTTTGCAATTGTTTGAAAACATCCTCCAGTTGCTGCTGAGTGATTTCATAAATTGCATTTGTGATCCTGGCCATAAGTTAATCCAAAGAATGTGGTTTTGATGGGTAATTAAACAACACCTTTAACGTGACCCCGTAAGTACAAAGGGAACAGGTCAGGTGAACGACCAGGTTCACCTCTACAGATCCACTTGGCTGGAAAGACTTCATTCAAGAACATTCAAGGCAGGCAGGGAATGGTAGGGAAACTAAGATGATTAAATCTTTGAGATAGCACCTTCCTTCAGCAAGACGGTGCTCCCTGCTACTATACCACTATAAATGTGCGACAGTTCTTGAATGAAGTCCTCCCAGCCAAGTGGAGCAGTGGAGGTGACCAATTGCTTGGCCGCCTCGTTCACCTGACCTGTCCCCATTGGACTACTTTTAAGGGGCTACATTAAAAGTATTGTTTACCCATCAAAACCACATTCTTTGGATGAACTTAGGGCCAGAATCACAATTGCAATTCATAAAATCACTCAGCAGCAACTGGAGAATATTTTCAAATAGCCTGATTGTAAAATCGGATTAAACGATGTATCGAGAAATAGTCTGTTATGTTGAGGCCTACAAATTCGTAATGTATCAGACAGTTTGCTTCTATCATGTACATCAAAATGATTTTATAACCACCATATATATATGGTGAGTTATTTATACCACTATATCCCCTCCACCCTTCCTCTGTCCCGTGGATGAGTCAGGGAGCAGATTGTGGCCCTGTACGTATGGTCGAAATCAATCAAATATCGTTATTGCTTCAAAAGTTATTGCATTTTGCAGGTTGACAAACTTTAACTGCATTTTTCTCTATTTTTAATTTTGGCGCTTGGCAGCTTGTGGTCCAGAGCACCTCATATAATATCGATTTCCGCATGAAATGAGTGCAATTAAATCATATATTATATAAATACCCGTGTATCAAATTAGAAATATTAAAAATATTAGAAATATTGTAAAAAAATATCTTAACATTTAAACGGAAGTTACATCACGGAAAACAAAAACTTCCTGCCTACAACCTTCGATATATAAAAATGTTATCTTCTATTATCTCAATTCACTCAAAAAAGAAGTTTTGAAGACCATTTCATCTCTTTAAAGAAGTTATGCATTATTAAAATAAGTTATTATATCATCTGGCAAGAAGCTTTAATACCCAAAAGAAAGAAAAACTTCCCCTAAACTGTACCCTCAAAAAGGTTATAAGTTCTAAATTCGGAAGCTCTTATTTTGAGTGATGTTTACCTTAAAATAAGTTTCTATATTTAGCCTAAATCTTGTACCATATTTCTGAACATAATTTGTTAAAACACATTATTGCATACAAAATGCGAGTTTGAGCCTCGCATGAATTGTGTTCTTAGAGACTTAGTTCCATATTTCCTCATAAAGCATTTAAAATTTTATGGTTTGATGTTCGTTTCGCATTTAGGTGTAATTAAATACATGTATAAACGTGCGTGTGTAATGATCGAATGCATATTATTATTATTAATAACAAAAATTATTCAAGAATAAAATTATAGGCTTGTCTGTATGCGGCAGTAAGTAATGATGGGGTTATTTAACCTCCTTCGCAAATTCTAAGGTCAAATGACGGAGGAGACCTACGGCTTTACGTGAAATCCGAACCACGGGTCGCTACATAATCTGGGAGCGGAGGAAGGTCTCCTCTCCAATTACTACCCAGACCCAATGTCGCTTCACTTCGCTATCTCCGGGAAGCGGTGTTACGACACTGGCCACCACGTAGCCCCCTGTATGCGACATTAAAAAAAGTAATAAGTGGCTTAAAATAATAATGTTTGGGACAGTTTAACTTCCTTCGCAACATTTAAGGTCATAATTATGAGGGAGGGGACGTACAGCTTTACGTGAGATCCGAACGACAGGTCGCTTCATCATCTGGACGCGGATGATGGTCTCCCATCCAACTACTGCCCAGACCCAATGTCGCTTAACGTTGCTGATATACGGGAAACGTCGTTGCGAAATGGCCACGACTTAGACACCGTACAAAGAAGTGCGCACATAGGGCAGAAGTCTGCATGCAGAAATTAATTCGAAGAAGGCTAGTTACGATCCACATTATAATTATTTATCAAATATTACAAAATGTCGTAAATTTTACATAAAATATCGATTACCAAAACCGAAGAGATTTAGTCTGAAAAGATAATAGGTACATTTTTAAGTTTGGTCACTTATGAATCTAAGTTTAAATTAATATCCTTTATAGTGAGCTTATACTATGTTAGATCCCTGAATCAATGACTGCGTGGATTTGTCTGATAAGCCATCCTGCTAAATTCTGCGTCGTAAACTTTTTTTTTCAATGATTTTTAAAAAATTTATTCATAACATGTAGCCTATATACTGTATTTCCTGCTTTATCATATCAATAGAGCTCTGAAATATACAGGGTATCCCATAAGTCCGGTCTCAGGAAAATTTATTTTAAATTAAATTTACAAAAGTAGAACTATTAGAACTAAAACAAATGTTCAAATTGATGTCTTGTTTGGGGCCCTTTTATTTTGTCAAGGACAAAAGGCCTCCGGAGACCTTTTTCTCAGGAGTGTAACTCGCTTCCATATTAGCCATTGGGTGTTATTCTACCTGTAATAAAAAAGGTCCCAAAACAAGTCATCAATTTGAACATTTGTTTTAGTTCTAATATATTACTTTTGTAAATTTAATTTAAAATAAATTTTCCTACGACTGGACTTATGGGACACCCTGTATAATTCTTAGTTTTCCTTACTTTGTCTCGTATATGAATCATACTGCAGCATTATCACACGCATTAAATCTCTATAAAAAATATGTTCAAAAGTAAATTGGAAGTTAAACATTTTTTAGATTTAAACGTGTTTATAAAAAGTGGGGACAAAAATGTCCATGTTTCGCAATGTGTTTTAACTTAATTGAAACAGAAAAGTATTGCCGACTCCCGTTTTCTGCTTCAATTTAATCCACGAAACGTCACAGGTGTAACTCTATCAAAAGAATTTAAATTTTATTATTATTATTATTATTTCAGAAATAAATGAAATTGTTTTACATAAATTTATATACGAGTATATTGTTGTATATTGCATATAATGCTAAATAATTAATGCTGTTGCGAGTTCACTATTTTAAATGATTGAAGGATATCAAACACTGTCAAATATTTTTCGTCAATCATGACGTTTGCGCAATCATGCATGACGGTGTATGGCAATGATTGCACAATCACGTTCAGTCTTGCACTAGCAGCCATGGCACATGCAGCTACACTCATGTTGTTGTCCAGAGCCACGCCACCGAGACTAACTGAAGGTTGTGCAATCTCCTTACGAGTGTATGGGAAACAACAACAACGCTTGCACAATCACAATGATTGTCAATCATGATTGACCGTCTATGGAGGCCTTTTGGGCCCTGCGAAGCTTTGAGATTCGATTTGATTTCGAATCGGGGGAGAGGATTCGATTTGATTCGTTAGCTTGGGCTCCGATTCGATATTTTCGAATCTCCATTAAGTCGTTGAAGAACACTTTCGTAAATAAACACTTTTCTTTTTACTTAAATTATAATTCAATCTATATACTGAGATGAATCTCTTGTGCAATAACACTTTTATCATACTTTAATACCATTGTTCTTCCCGATCATCAGGGCCGACGAGAGCTGCCCGGGCCCCGGGGAAGGATTGGTATATGGGCCCCCCCTGTTTACTCAGTATTTTATTATGAATGTTTTTGGTGTACATAACAAGTAAACTGATTATATGTCCAAGTCACTATTCAAAACATACATTATGATAATCTCTATAAAATGTATGTTTATTGATTATATTTCCTCTCTGTTATTTAATCAATTGCTTTATTAATATTTTTAGATTTTATCCCCCTCTTTCTGGGCCCCCTAGAGGTCCTGGCCCCGGGGATTTAACCCGGCTTCCCGCTCTCTCGGCGACCCTACTGATCATCAAATACTTAATAATTTTTTTTAGAAGGATTTACTTTGTCCTTTGTTCTCAAGAAGATTTAATTAATTTTATACTTATTACTAATTGCATGTAGAAACACTCTAATCTACAGGGTGTCCCATAAGTCCGGCATCATAGGAGAAATTCATATTTTTCTATTTCTACAAACCATAATTCATATGCTCGGGATGCCAATTTCCCGTCCACCATTCTGTTCAGTGACGAGGCTGTTTTTTATGGAAATGGTGAGGTAAATCGACAGAATACCCGCTACTGGTCTCAAAACAACCCTCACTGGTATACCTCTTCAAAGGAACAAGGTGCATCTCGGGTGATGGTATGGTGTGGCATTTGGAAGGATCGCATCATAGGCCCCCTCTTTTTCGATGAACATGTCACTGGAGGCACCTACCTACGTATGCTCAAGGAAGAAGCATTTCCCAGTGTCTTGAACGAAGAAGAAATTTCCCAACATGGTTCCAGCAAGACGGCGCTCCTGCACATTACAGCACCTAAGTAAGGGAATACCTGTACCAACAATTCCCTGGTCATTGGATAGGACGTCGAGGGCCTGTGGAATGGCCAGCTAGAAGCCCGGATCTCACGCCACTAGATTTTTATCTCTGGGGCCACTTGAAAGCGCTGGTATACGCAGAGAAAATTAGGAGTGTTGAACATTTGCGGCAGCGCATTATTGGGGCATGTAACACCATTACTCCTGACATCATTCACCGTGTGCTTGCTGACTGGATATCACGTCTGAATTTGTGTATTGAAAACAATGGTGGACATATTGAGCACGTTCTGTAAATAAAAGCTTTTGTTTTGCCTTTTTTTATTATTTTTCCTATGATGCCGGACTTATGGGACACCCTGTATATGAGTACAGTTGATTCGATTCGAGATTCGATTCGATTTCAATTATTTGGGATGATTTAATTCGAGATTCGATTCGAAAAAAAATTGTGATTCGCAGGGCCCTAATATATATCGCTCCACCAACACAACAATTCAGAGTAGGGGCAGCTCGCAACATCATCATACATAGAGGCTCAACTTACTAACGAGGCTGTCGTAAGTGGCTCATCACCATGACTGGAAGCAACATTGCTCTGTGTTATCATAATCCAGTAAGAAGTCTGATTCATAATCATATCGGTGTTTATGTCGTTAGTTTCCATTGCAGACATTCCTCTCTTTATTAGTCCGGGTGCATGATTCTTCAGTAACAAGATATACCGCGAGTTTGTTTTCACCAAGGCAACACAAATGTATCCCTTCCGATTACAAGCATATCCATATCACCTTTGGCTTATACTTTGGTTTAATCTTGGTTTTTCTTCTGCCCGAATTGTTCATTCTGACGAAGGTTAAGCTTGTCACTCCACCTTAGACCTACAGTTTAACGTGGAATTCGAACCACGCCCCACCAGCAGCCTAGCGTCTTAACCACTAGGCTACCCAGGGTACCCATTTATCTACCAACCAATTTTTTTATTGTGTGGAAGGATGAACAGCTGGGTTTTGCTGCGTGCCGCCTGCCGTCATCGGGTCTCGATCCCGGGGCCGATGGATTCATAGTTACGCAGACATTGTACTTCAATTTCGTTGAGCATATATAGCTGATTGATAGACTGACCGCTGTTTCAACTCTATTATAGAGTTATCTCCCATCAATGGCATATATGCAGTTATGCACGCAGATTCTTAATAGCAGCGAAGATACTATTATCCCGAAGGAAGACGACGAACTAGTTTCTGGATATCGAGTGCTTGTTACTCGGAGAGAATAGCCTGAATTAGTGTCCTATGACAAGTGATAGTCTCTATAGACAAGTATTAAGAAGGAATACCAGTTAAAACTTATATATACTCGTAGAACATTGTATACATTGTGTAGTGATAGTTAATGGTGATGTGTGGTAGAATGCAGTGATCACAAACCGGAAGGAGGGCCCGAATGCCTATGCATAGGTATACCTGCATGATATATCCTATTCGCTGCAATCTATACGCAGTAATAAAGGGTGTTCATAAATTACTTTTACAGATTCTATTAAAATTGAAGGGAATTTGTGAAGAAAATTTATGGACACCCTGTAATGCCCAATATCTGACTAAAATTGAGAGGTAGACTTGCACTGCTCGGATATAGACATAAGCCTCATAGCATGGACTTTAGTGTCTTGTAAGGTTACGTAGTGGCGAAGTAGGATGGGCGCAAAAAGGGAGAGTGCAGGAATGTTGCAATGTGATAACGATCAATGTTGCAAGCTGTTGCAAAGGAATTGTACAACGAGGGGTGGGTTTGTGCAATGAAGGGGGAGGGGTTATGCAACAACTCAATGTTGCAAAGGGGGTTAGGGTAATGCAACAACTCAATGCTGCCAAGGGGGAGAGGGGAGGGAGCTTCGGGGGGAGGAGGGAGGATGACCTCCCCCCAAAGAGGTAGCCTTAACCTAATAAAGGAAGAGAAAGGAGACGGAGGAGGTCTTTGGGGAGAAGATGGGCTGTCCTCACCCCCCCCCCCCAAACGGAAACCTAACCTAAACCTTAACCTAAGAAGGAAGGAGAGAGTTCTTTATTCCACCGGAGTCCGACGCATTATGAGCATCCAGGGGCCAAGCAGTTGTTATATAGAGGATCGTGAGTTGCCAGATATCACTTATTTATATATGGAGGGGGTTATCAGATACCACCATTTATTTTAATTGTTCAGGTATACCTTATTAAGGTGAGTTGCTAGAGAGCACCATTTATTTTAATTTTTATTTATATGAGGAGAGTTGGCAGATACCACCATTTATCTTATTTACACGAGTAACCAAATAATGTTTTTATTTATTAAAAGCAAGCGCGACTTTCTCCTTAAAATTGTTCAGAAAGAGAACTAATTATTTAAACGAAACCCAATATTAACAATAAAAGAAATACATTTAAACCGAAATAAATATAACACCATTACATCATTCTGTTTATTCAGACGATTTATTGGAAATATATAGAAGATAAATATACACTCCTCTACATACGATGGATTATGTATATA
>JAJOZX010003392.1:0-27500 GCA_023014485.1 Bathynomus jamesi | reverse complement strand
GTTTGCAGTTATGCTAAAATCCTGTTTTGATTCATTGAATTTTTTTATATCAATCTTTTGCATGTTTTTTTGTTATAAATTCAAATGTTATTCTGAATTATCTCTTAAAGGAACTTCTCTGAGCGGTTCAAAGATATCTTCACATTGTAATACTCTTACTATACGTATACTCTGTATATGTTTTGGGTTTTTTAAAAAAGATTCAGTATGAACTAATACATTATTCTTTCTCCTTTAATGTACGATGAGGATTTGACACGTGTTATACAATCTTTTCGTTTTGAAGAATCCCATGCCATGGACCTGAATACGGAGGTAGAAGATTTACCGAGCAATCAGCCCAACGAATGTCACATCATTAACGAAATAATGTAAGTGTTTTTTTGTTTCGATCTTTTTGGGGGGAAGAAGATACAATGTATTTCCATCAATTTATTAAATGAAAGAAATCATGTTTTTAGTACAATAACCATCTTAAACTACAGAATATACAAACTAACATTATTGGTAACAAATATACAGGGTGTCTGAAAACTTTCTGTACAAATTGTAATGGGGGATAGGCAACACCAAGACAAACCTTTTCGTCTATAAGTGTATGTCCGCTGACCAAAGCTGGGCACTTGCGGTTTTTTTTGCGGTACTGCGGTACTGCGGTACTACCGCACTACCAAACCGGTACCGCATAACGCAGTACCGCAAAAAATGCGGTAGCGGTACTGCTGTACTTTCAGCGATCCTTTGCGGTACTGCGTTATGCGGTACCGGTTTGGTAGTGCGGTAGTACCGCAGTACCGCAAAAAAAACCGCAAGTGCCCAGCTTTGCCGCTGACGTCACCATCGGCGCGAGAGGGCGCCGATGCAATTGGCTAAAAGGTGAAGTGGGCTAGACTCGCGCTTGCCGCGGGCATTCTTAAATCGGACGTAGTACGCGTAACATGGAGCGCTTCACGACTGCTGAGATGGCTGACATGCATATGGTTTATGGGGCTGCCAATGGAAACGGAAGAGCTGCTGTGAGGTTGTACCGACAGCGCTTCCCAAACAGACGTGTGCCAAACCACCAAACGTTTGCGCATTCGCATCGGCGACTGCGAGAAACTGGAACATTCCATGCAAACATGCATGACACTGGTCGGGAGAGAAACGTGCGCACTCCTGCCATGGAAGAAGAAATCCTACGGCGATTTGAGGACAATCCAAGCACAAGCACGCGAGGTGTTGCACGTATCCTCGGTGTGAACCACGACCTGGTCTGGAGAGTGTTGCACGAGCAGCAGTTACATCCGTTTCATCGTCAGAGAGTCCAGGCATTACAACCTCGGGATTACCCTCTTCGTGTGGAATTCGCACGCTGGTTTCTGCAGCAGACAGCGGTGCAGCCTAATTTTCCGGCTTATGTGCTGTTCTCAGATGAGGCCTGTTTCACACGTGAGGGTGTGTTTAACATGCACAATTCTCACGTGTGGGCGCACGCAAATCCACATGCTACACGGGTGCATGCTCATCAAGAACGATTCGCCGTCAATGTTTGGGCGGGTATCTTCCATGGCAAGTTGCTGCTCGTGCAACACTCTCCAGACCAGGTCGTGGTTCACACCGAGGATACGTGCAACACCTCGCGTGGTTGCGCTTGTATTGACCTCAAATCGCAGTAGGATTTCTTCTTCCATGTCAGGAGTGCGCACGTTTCTCTCCCGACCAGTGTCATGCATGTTTGCATGGAATGTTCCAGTTTCTCGCAGTCGCCGATGCAAATGCGCAAACGTTTGGTGGTTTGGCACACGTCTGTTTGGGAAGCGCTGTCGGTACAACCTCACAGCAGCTCTTCCGTTCCCATTGGCAGCCCCATACACCATATGCATGTCAGCCATCTCAGCAGTCGTGAAGCGCTCCATGTTACGCGTACTACGTCCGATTTAAGAATGCCCGCGGCAAGCGCGAGTCTAGCCCACTTCACCTTTTAGCCAATTGCAGCGGCGCCCTCTCGCGCCGAATGGTGACGTCAGCGGACATACACTTATAGACGAAAAGGGTTTGTCTTGGTGTTGCCTATCCCCCATTACAATTTGTACAGAAAGTTTTCAAACACCCTGTACACTATATATATATATATATATATATATATATATATATATATATATATATATATATATACGAACAAAACATCATACTATACAACGAGTACGCACAATCGGAAAACGGCTTTTTATCTGTCTGGATACCATTTCATCGTTTCGTTGAGTGACTCGCGTCGAATAATTTTTTAAAATTTATAAATTCTTTACCACGTGACATATGCATAAGAAATGAAAGGTAGTACATCCCACACGCATTACTAAAATATCCTTGTAACCGGAATGGGTTCCATACAACTTCGGGGATATGCATCTGATCGAGAAATTTTACAATAACAGGGTCACTCCAGGGTTGAGTCCCGAGTGAATCAAAATAGTACAGGCGGTCCCTATTTTTAAAATACAGGGTTATTCAAAATAATTCATCCGATTTCAACTGAGAATACTTCCGTACTTATCAACCGTGCAACAACTGGGCATACACCACATGAAAGAGGAAATCTCCTAGTTTTACAAGATCACCGCGAGGGCTCCAAAGTCACGCCGTGGCCTAGCCTAGCAACAAACAGTCAGTGAAAATGGCGTCCGCACAGCAGAAGGCGTTTTGTGTGTTACAGTTTTCGAGCTGTAAATCGGTAGTCACAGTGCAGCGTGAGTTTCGTCGACGTTACAGAACAGATCCACCGGGTGTACGTGCCACCGTTGCCCACATCTTTGGATGAGCTCCGAACTCGCATTGTTACTGCCGTAGAGTCAGTGACAACGGACATGCCGGAGCGAGTATGGGAGGAATTCGACTATCGTGTCGACGTTGCTCGTGTAACTAGGGGAAGTCACATAGAGCATTTATGAGGTGAGAGACAAAATTTGGACAGTTTTTCTTTTGGTTGATGTATCACAAATCACACTGTATTTGTAACATTAAAAAATATTCTCATTTGAAATCAGGTGAATCACTTTGAATAGCCCTGTAGATTGCAAACCAATGAATCCCTTCATTACCAATGACATCTGTGTTCACAATAAGACTACCGCAATCTCACGTAGTTGACAAATTCAATGTTTCATTCTTCGCAAACACACCGATAAATTTAGAACGTGTGATTCGTTCACTATTCATTACTCTCTGAAGTGTATTCGCATCCATTTTTAAAGTCAGTGATAACGCCCCTAAATCTGTCTACTTCTATTAGGGCTTGTGACTCGAGATATACTAGTACACTAAGAGGCGCGTCTATAGGTTTGGTGAATTTCAACCTGACTGAGATGTGTCCACTCTGTTATGGACTTAAATGTGTATTTACGCTAGCAGTTAAGTCAGGTGTGATGTCAAACGGATAAAGGTTAAATTGATCAATGAATTCTTTCTGCGTTACCCCATTCCCGAGCTCATCACAATCACCTGCAATATGGGCCAGATTTCTATATGCTCTCGCGCAAAGCGGTGACACAGCATCTGATGAATAGTCCGTATTCAATGTTCCTCCCAACGCAATGCCATTAGCGTATGGAGTTATATTTTTAAGGCCGAAATTCTCGAATTTAAAGGCACTCTTTTTATATTTTCCATTCACCGAAGCATGGTTCTGCATTCCAATTAATATCCTTTTAGGAAGATTTCCCATGGCGATGGTTTCTATTTGCTTCGATGCCAACCCTGCTGGCACCGTGTATAGTTTGATTTGTACTCTGTTAATAGGGTATTTTACTGTGGCGTTTAGTAAATTTTTCTCAATTTCTAGTTGTTTTGGTGAACTTAATTTCACTCGCCGTACACGGAGGTATGTCTCCATAACGTGAACCACAACGGGTTTTGCTCCCTCTTCTTGATCAACATCCAGATTTAAGCAGATCTCAGGATTCGTGCGGGTGAGCTTTATTTTCATATCCACCCCATTCACAAGCAACTTCTCCTGGAATGTGAAATCTGTATGCAGGCGTCCAAAACACTCGTATATCTTCTTTTTAGAATTTTTAAATTTGTCCTTTATACTATTTTCGTCTTTTGTTTGATAATATCCCTCGGCACTTAAAAAGGTATCCTTCGCTTCTTTGGAAAAGTTGATGACATTTTCCAGATAGGCTCGTAGGTGATAGTACCCCGTGCCTGCCGATATGTTGACCTGATTTAAATATACGTCACACTGGTTAAATATGGAATGCAGAAAGTTTGTTTCAGGGTATACAGCATATTTGTCATCGCAGTCTGTTCCATCAGAATGGGCTATACGTAGTTTAGCGTACATGTGCACACAGCTTGGATCAAAAAAGTAAGGGCCTGAGCTGGGTATCACGAATTCTATAGGGGCACTCGGGGAACTAATTGTGTTTAAAGGGTTAATTGTAATAAAGTCACTGTGTTCAATAGAAAATTGAGTTGGGGGCATGTCAAAGAGGGACAGCTCCGATTTACAGCATTGTGAACTACACGGATGGATGAAGCGTGCCATGACGAGTTAGAAATAGTGCCTCCTCTCTCGACAAATAGTAAACAAACTATGATTCATGAGATCAATGTCCTAAGCTTATATCAGTCAAAAAAATGGTCAACCATAGGTTTCATTCGCTTAGAACACTTCTTTTTTGATATCCTTTTACGTTTAATGCCACGTGCTGGTAATCCCTTCTTCCGGCCAGTCCTCTTCTTCCCACCACCACGCATTTTTCTCTTTGCATCTTTGACGATTTCGTCCCGTGTACGTTTTAACTGTTTTTTTAGAGCTTCTTTAGGTTTAGCCCCAGCCAATATGTCTTCTGCAGTGTTAAGACCTGATTGTAGCGCTTTCCTTCCGAGGTATCTGGCACCCCTCTTCAGCAAAGGAACAGCCGTACGTAGTATGGTAGAAAAAATGGATCCAACTCCACTACCACGCTGGTATCTCACCCCTCGATAGACGGTGAAAGGCTTTCTGTCCATTATAACTCAGTGCGTCGAAAGTGCAGCTTCACTGTTAAGCTCCCGTTACCGAATGGGAAATTTTTACCCTTGATCGTTCTTATATATATTGAGATATTGGTTATTAGATTAGTTGCGACATTCACATAAGGGGGTCTGTCATATGTAATACTCAAACTCCTTCCTCTATGGTTGGGGATGTGAAAGTTATTTCTTTGGAAGACTGCGCTATATCGGTCCTCAGCCACAATTGTGAACAGCTCTTTATCTTTAATAGTTCTACTAAGCTTTGACTTTAACTTCAATGTACATGCAGGCGTGTCTGTGTTTACGACTTCAAAAAGTAAATCGTTTGTCAGGTACGACCTTTCAAGACTCTTGTTTAACCCCGTCACAATGTCCATGGCTGTATCATAATGCCCGATTCCTAGCGATACATTTGTGATATAGTACCGTTCCTCACCGAACAGGACTGAACGCATAGTATTGTCTAAGGTTATGCCTAATTTTTCGCACTCATCGATTCTTCTAAGGATCAGAAATATGATTTGCTCATTTTCAAGAGTTAAAAATTTGGTGTCAAGCTGAATTCTATATAACACCTGCTTGGCCGCTGGACGCACATAATGCGTCGGACTCCGGTAGAATAAAGAACTCTCTCTCTCTCTTTCTCTCCTTCTTAGGTTAAGTGCCGAGGGATATTATCAAACTAAAGACGAAAATAGTATAAAGGACAAATTTAAAAATTCTAAAAAGAAGATATACAGGTGTTTTGGACGCCTGCATACAGATTTCACATTCCAGGAGAAGTTGCTTGTGAATGGGGTGGATATGAAAATAAAGCTCACCCGCACGAATCCTGAGATCTGCTTAAATCTGGATGCTGATCAAGGAGAGGAAGCAAAACCCGTTGTGAAATTAAGTTCACCAAAACAACTAGAAATTGAGAAAAATTTACTAAACGCCACAGTAAAATACCCTATTAACAGAGTACAAATCAAACTATACACGGTGCCAGCAGGGTTGGCATCGAAGCAAATAGAAACCATCGCCATGGGAAATCTTCCTAAAAGGATATTAATTGGAATGCAGAACCATGCTTCGGTGAATGGAAAATATAAAAAGAGTGCCTTTAAATTCGAGAATTTCGGCCTTAAAAATATAACTCCATACGCTAATGGCATTGCGTTGGGAGGAACATTGAATACGGACTATTCATCAGATGCTGTGTTACCGCTTTGCGCGAGAGCATATAGTAATCTGGCCCATATTGCAGGTGATTGTGATGAGCTCGGGAATGGGGTAACGCAGAAAGAATTCATTGATCAATTTAACCTTTATCCGTTTGACATCACACCTGACTTAACTGCTAGCGTAAATACACATTTAAGTCCATAACAGAGTGGACACATCTCAGTCAAGTTGAAATTCACCAAACCTATAGACGCGCCTCTTAGTGTACTAGTATATCTCGAGTCACAAGCCCTAATATAAGTAGACAGATTTAGGGGCGTTATCACTGACTTTAAAAATGGATGCGAATACACTTCAGAGAGTAATGAATAGTGAACGAATCACACGTTCTAAATTTATCGGTGTGTTTGCGAAGAATGAAACATTGAATTTGTCAACTACGTGAGATTGCGGTAGTCTTATTGTGAACACAGATGTCATTGGTAATGAAGGGATTCATTGGTTTGCAATCTATTTTAAAAATAGGGACCGCCTGTACTATTTTGATTCAATCAGGACTCAACCCTGGAGTGACCCTGTTATTGTAAAATTTCTCGATCAGATGCATATCCCCGAAGTTGTATGGAACCCATTCCGTTTACAAGGATATTTTAGTAATGCGTGTGGAATGTACCGCATTTCATTTCTCATGCATATGTCACACGGTAAAGATTTTATAAATTTTTAAAAATTATTCGACTCGTGTCACACTCAAGGAAACGATGAAATGGTATGCAGACAGATAAAAAACCGTTTTCCGATTGTGCGTACTCGTTGTATAGTATAATGTTTTGTTCGTGCATACATATATATTTGTAACCAATAATGTTAGTTTGTATATTCTGTAGTTTAAGATGGTTAATGTACTAAAAACATGATTTCTTTAATTTAATTTGATGAAATGGTATGCAGACAGATAAAAAGCCGTTTTCCGATTGTGCGTACTCGTTGTATAGTATGATGTTTTGTTCGTGTATATATTAGTGATGTAGGCATCATCCGCGGAACATCCGCACATTTTCTCGCATCCGCATCCGCATCTGCATCCGCACTTTGGACTGCGGATGTCGTGCGGATGTGGACCGTTGAGATAAAACGTCATTAATAAGCGGAAATTATCAAATTCTACTATAATAATAGAACTAGTTCATTGTGCGCAAAAGTGATGCAAGCGACAAGACGAGAGGCTGTTCTTGTATGAAGTTACTCTCTTGCAACCTACTTAGATCCACGTTACAAAGCTAAGTTATTTTCACCTAGTACATTAGAACGAGTTAAATCATCACTTGGCAAAGCAGTTGAAGAGCTTCAATCTCTTGAATCTGTCGCTTCGCCACCCACCAAAAGAATAAAAGTTTCAGTGACAGAACCAACACCTTCAACAAGCAAATCTATCACAGAATCTCTCTCTCAGTTTCTTGAGTCAAGCAGCGATGACGAGACCTACGTGATGTCAAAAGATGTAGTAAAAATGATCGAGAGCTACACCAAGAAAAACGCCTGGCTGCATGTGACAATCCTATAGTTGGTGGAAAAATACGCAGAATATCTATCCATACTTGAGTAAACTTGCAAGGAAACATTTAGCACGTCCTCCAACAAGCGTACCAAGCGAGAGATTATTTAGCAGTGCTGGATTAATATATGATGAAAAGAGAAACAGACTGGCAGCAGAAAAGGCAGAAAAATTAATGTTCCTTAAGCATAACCTTCCTATAATTAAGTTTGAATATTAAACGATGAACATCTTAGTTTACTTTATTTTAATTACTCATTTATAAATATGCCTAATAAAACTTTGAACTTAATATAAATAGTTATCAAGCTAATTAAAGATCTCTTTCTATAAGGGTGGAGGTTGGGGAAAGAGGTCGGGTAACACAATTATGGTTTCTAATTGTGGCTGAAACTCAACAAAATATAACGAATTTATTTGCAGACGAATTCACTAATTGATTTCTATATTAGTTAGATGCTTGCTATTATTTTATATGTTCAGGGAAAAGTACAGCAATTACTGTACAATTAACCAATTATACTACATTATAGCTACAGCTCTCTGTATATAATAACTTATTATATACGTTAAACACAACAAATCTCGAATATATCCTAAAAAGTAAATGTAGACATCCGCATCCGCATCCGCGGATGTGACAAAAATGACATCCGCTACATCACTAGTATATATATATATATATATATATTATATATATATTTGTAACCAATAATGTTAGTTTGTATATTCTGTAGTTTAAGATGGTTATTGTACTAAAAACACGATTTCTTTCATTTAATAAATTGATGAAAATACATTATCTTTTTCCCCCAAAAAAGATCGAACAAAAAAACACTTCCATTATTTCGTTAATGATGTGACATTCGTTGGGCTGATTGCTCGGTAAATCTTCCACCTCCGTATCCAGATCCATGACATAGGGTTCTTCAAAACGAAAAGATTGTATAACATGTGTCAAATCCTCATCGGACCTTAAAGGAGAAAGAATAATTCATTAGTTCATACTGAATCTTTTTTAATAAAAATGTACACAGAGTATGCATATAGTAAGAGTATTACAATGTGAAGATGTCTTTGAAGCGCTCAGAGAGGTACCTTTAAGAGATAATTACGAATAACATTTGAATTTATATAAAAAAACATGCAAAAGATTGCTATAAAAAAATCAATGAATCAAAACAGGTTTTCAGCATAATTGCGATTACCTAAATGAAGTATTTTTAATGTGATGAGGTGAATTACTACAACCCTCTATATATATGACGAAATAAGCCTCTTTCTGACAGGCACAAGTTTGTGAATAATTGACTAACAAAAATAAAATTATAGGCACTTACATTTCTATGGCTGTCCCTTGCGTCGGATCGTAAGGAGCGTCATTGCAAATATCATCAACGGTTTGCGTTGGAAATAATCCATCCCGGTCAGCCGCGTTAAAAAGATTAATTGTAGACAATGCTACAATGTCACTATCTTGATATAAATCCGGTAAACTATAAAGTTCTTGACTCATGGCGGAGGGAATGTTTATTCACTGGTGAAGATAACTACTGCGACTCCCAGCTGAAAATATTTCCTTTTCTACGCATAACACCAAGCACCGCCCCAAAAGACTAAGAGGCTGTTCGTAAATTTAATGATTGGTTGTCAGTGTAACTGGGGGGGGTTAAATTGCGTACCAATCGTAACACCTATATCATGGGTCCATGCTTTGGACGACTAATGGTGTCTTTATATTTTCTCCGTAGATTTAATGCTCACATTGTGTATTACCTCTTGCAGTCTCTACCACGGCAATATTTGCATTTGCGCCCATACTTTTCTCAGTTTTCCCCAACCCACCCCTTAATGCAATATCCTTCGCAACATTGATCAACCATCTCTATCACAAAAATATTTTATTTTGCGGTCATACTATTTGATCCTCAATTTTTTGGATACAAGTCGTTACAGGAATATCTTCATCACAGTTGCTCAGCTCAGTACCGCTGGAAACAAAATTGGCTCCGCTACTCTTTATAATCCTGACGAAACAGCACAGTAAAACAAAGGTCATTAGAAAATAAGAAACCTAGATTTTTGTGCATTATGTTTTGCGGCCATCCTAATCTCGGCTTTCCCAAGATTCCTGACTTGTGGATTTGGTTATATATATATATATATATTGTGTGTGTGTGTGTGTGTGTGTTGTGGTGTGTGTGTGTGTGTGTTAATTGCATTTTACAGTCTCTGCCACGATAATTTCAAATATTTGCAAAATACACGTTTGCGGCCATAGTATTCGACCCTCAACTTTGATTAATGTATTCGGCTTGATTTTTTACTTCTCGCGTAGAGTGTGGTTAATTTGTATTTAGTTCGTGAATGTCTGTTTGGGTTGGTAGATAAATGGGTACCCTAGGTATCCTAGTGGATTAGACGCTGGGTGCTGTTGAGAGATCGGGCGATGACATTGTAATTTCATCCCGCCATTGCTGCAGCTTAGTTCGGTTTCCACGTTAAACTGTAGGTCTAAGGCGGAGTGAAAGTTTTGACCCTCGTCAAAATGAGCAATTCGGCGGGATTCTAATCGAAGGTTACAATATGGTGTGTGTGTGTGTGTGTGTGTGTGTGTGTGCCGTGCTCACTTTCTCCGACAAAATCTCTCTCTCTCTCTCTATATATATATATATATATATATATATATATTAGGGTGGTAAAACAACAGCGTTTTTTGGAATTTTAAATTCGGTCACATCTGCCCTTATTCTATTCCCCCAAAAGAATAAACGTGCCAATTATCTTTGCTCTAGGACCTTTTTATGTACTCGCTCAAAATGAAACAATTTGAATAATGACTTGATAATTTATGACTGGAACATTTATTGAACAAGGATATAATGACTTGACAATTTATGACTATATTATATTAATATATATATATATATATATATATATATATATATATATATATATATATATATATATATATATATATATATTATGAAATTATAACAGCGGAACAAATAATGTACACAGTTGAAGATCTTTAGGTCTTCTTGAGACCAGTTTTAGTCGGCTCTTTGAATTCCTTGCGTGCTGAGCGACTGCGCGGAGAAAGTACTGCTTTTGCGCTTCATCCTTCGTGATTGTGCTGTTGAAAGCCTTAATGAGCGCAACTCCTCTTTCTGCGCAATCGTTAACCACTGCCATTTTCTCTATACGTTCCTTCATTCCTTGATAAGCTGGATATGTGTTCCAATCATTTGGTGTCTTGGACAGGAATGATTGCGCCTGTTCACTTCCGTGCTGCATGACGAGGTTGAAGAAGATTGCTGAACGTTTGGTGGCATAGAATTCCAAGGGATTGCTCGAGGAGAACGTTTTTCCATCCACGCGCTTGAGTCCTTTTCTTTTTTCGGGAACACCTACGATGTTGTGAACAATCCTCTCCTTCGTGGACGCGTGAACTCGAGGATCAAAGAGTGCCAAGGGGATTAAGTGCTCAGAAATGAACCACAAATGGCGCTTCATCGCGGCAAATGCCGCGTCGTTCGTCTTTCCTGGGTGAGCTTTCAGCTGGCGCAAGAAAGTGAGGTCATTCAATGGAGCCATGTATGCAACACTGGCCTCATTCCAGTAGCGGCCGTAAAGGAGCGTGATAAACAGGCTTAGTTCCTCGATGTTCCGTTTCTCGGTATGAAGCAAGGTGAATTGACCTCTGAATAGGAACACCTTGAGCGTGTAAATGGCCTTGGCCATCCATCGCGCATGGTTCATGGCTCCAGGGCTTCGAATTCTCACAGGACCGTCAAGCTTCCCTCCCAAGAAAAGGAGGCAGAGAAGCATCAGTTTATCATAGTCGTCCCGCTGGCTCTTCTTCTTGACAGCCTCCTTGTAGTAGGAGATCATTTCCTTCCTCTGCTCTGCTGTTTCAATGAACAGGCTGTCGGGTGCATTCTCGAACTTGCTGCGATCAATGAAAACCCAGTGCTGCTTGAAGCGCTTGAATAGGCCAATTTCAGGCCCACTGGATGTTCCAAAACAAGCACCGAAGGCCGCAGCAAGGACGACTTCTACCACGTGGTGTCGGCAAGCGATCCACACCAGATCAATACCCAACTCCTTTTCAATGAGAGTACAAGCTCCAGCATGAAGTCCCGTGTTGGACGCAGTTGTATCAAAAACAAGACCTCGAACGTTGCCCCTCAAAGACCAGTCGTCCACAAGCTTCAGGCACGCCTGAGCCTGAGATGCTCCAGTTGCAGCAGCTACCATTGGAACTCCAAGGAGTTTCTCTTCCCCGTTACCGGTTACAAGCACAGCCACACGGTCCACCACCTCTAACCCATGGGAGATATCTGTAAGCAGCTTACTATCCCAGTGCAAGAGAAGGGCTCATGGGTCTTGAAAGTGGCTGATCTTCGCGGCACACCGCTTCACGTGTACATTGTCTCACGCGACGAATGGTGCTGCGTGAGATTGACACTTCGTCCAAGTTGTGCCCCAGCGATTTAATAGTTGTTGCGACCACTGCCATTCCTTTCCTGTCACTGATGTTGTGGAGATCCAAGGCTAAGGAAATGTCAGGCGTGATCACAGACTTCAATCGCTTAGGAGTGGAACGTTTTCGTGCTGACTCCTTAAAAACTACAGTATCTGAATCTGATGATTCAGATGTGCTTGAACTAGAAGCCTCCAGTTCTCCCTGGGACCATCTCGCATCCGCCTCGCGCTTGGCCTTCTCCTCTCGGTTCATCTCCGCCTCACACCGAATCCTCTTCCTCGTTTGTTGGTCAGCCATTTTCTTGTAAATCGGGCTAAAGCTGGAGGAAGTGGGATTATCGAGCTGAGCGACAAGGAAGTTCTTGTCCTCCTCATTCATCATGGCTCGAGGGCGTCATGACGTGAAAGATCGAACACATCGTCAAGGTCTCCGCGAAATATGTCCTCCTTCATTCTGTAGGATGGGAAATTCTTTGTGCGGTTCTTCTTCAGCCCCTTGTATTGCTCGTACAGTTTCAGGAGCTTCTTCTCAGCGTATGTGGTATCCGTCATTGGAACGTTTGCTTTTGTCCAAAACGGGATCAAAGCCTCAATGATCATCACCGCACTGTTATATTCTGTCTTCCTCTCCTCCAGATGGTGGAACATGAATTTCCGGAGGACTTGAAGGCTTGGTAGGGAGTCCTGCCCTAGTTAACTTTTCCTCCGCCTTCCCTAGTAACCACACCTCACTGCTAGACCGTGTTTTTGATTGCTTCGGCGGCATTTCTACACATTCCTACAAAAGAAGAAGCCAAATTTAGTCATACTATAGTAATCAGTCATTAGTGAGACACGTCATGCATGATTGAGCGACCTCTTAACGACACCGTAGACCAACCATACTTCACGCAGTTATTCACACTAAGTGTAGGAACAACAGCAATAATGACTCAAAAGTGAAATCTCAGATGCTATATTTTCCCTATGCTTGTGAACCACCCTAATATATATATATATAAGAATTTTAAATTCAGTTTTACCTTCACTAGCAAAAGTAATTTTATTAAATTCTTTCCATTTTTTTTATCCATTCATTTCAATAACAGAGACAATAACTATGAAGATGATACCATGCAAATTACCCGTAAAGAAAAATAAGACATATAATTCAATCAACGAAGTTGATAAAATATAAAACATTTATATACAAGGAAGACATTCGTGTGGAGACAGAAGAGACAGACGCGAGTGTTTTAGTGAAAGTTTGTCCCCACCACATTCCAATGTGCCTAGTTTTCCGTCAGTCTTTGCCTCGAGGGCTCACTTGCCTCCGATTTATACATTTTTTTCAAGAGATGGTTTCAAATAAATGAATGGCAGTAAATGAAATGAGATGAAGTGAAATGAAATGAAATAAGATGAAATGAAAATGAAGTGAAATGAAAAGGTTTATTGGCAGACTATAGTCCATATGACAATAAACATTTTAGGTGAAGTTAGTTAAAATAATTAGCTCTTTCGCTGTTTATTGTTTATCTTATATATAAGGTGTGTATTTGTGTGTGTGTGTATATTTCGCCTGAACTATTATTTTGGCGATTATACGTTTCGTATTTCTTATATTATTTTATTTATTTCCTATATATTTCCAATATTTAATAAACAGAATGATGTAATGGTGTTTTATTTATTTCAGTTTAAATTTATTTCTTTTATTATTAATATTGGGTTTCGTTTAAATAATTAATTCTCTTTCTGAATAACTTTAAGGAGAAAGAAAATGTTACTTTTAATAAATAAAAACATTATTTGGCAACTCGTGTGAATTAAGATAAATGGTGGTATCTAGCAATTCACCCTAATAATGTATACCTGAACAATTAAAATAAATGCTATCTGGTAACCCCTCCATATATAAAAAGTGATATCTGGCAACTCACCATCCTCTATATAAGACCTGCTTGGCTTCGGGACGCTTATAATGATGCGAACTTCGGTGGAATAAAGAACTCTCTCTCCTTCCTTCTTAGGTTAAGACTTAGGTTAGGTTTCCCTTTGGAGGGGGTGAGGACATCCCACCTTCTCCCCGAAAAGCCTCCTCCATCTCTCCTTGCTCTTCCTCTCTTAGGTTAAGGCTACCCCTTTGGGGGGAGGTCATCCTCCCTTCTCCCCCCCGAAGACCCCTCCCCTCTCCCCTTCATTGCATATCCCTTCCCCCTTCATTGCATACCCCTCCCCTTCATTGCATACCCCTCCTCTTTGCAACATACCCCAACCCCCTTTGCGACATTGATCATTATCTCTGCAACATTGCAACATTCCTGCACTCTCCCATTTTGCGCCCACACTACTTACGCTACCTGTGACAGTGGCTTCATTAGAGAGAAGCTTTTCCAAGCTGAAGCTCATTAAGAACTACCTAAGGTCGTCAATGGGACAGGATCGCCTCAGTGGACTGGCCATAATAAGTATTAATCATAAGGTTGGCCGGCCGGCAATTGTCGTATGACGAGATCATCCATGATTTCACTTCAAAAAAGTGTAGGAGGCAAAATTTCTGAAGGATACGATAGGGATTAAATTCGAAACAATCTTTGTATTTATTGAGTGAAATGTTTTTAAAAATGTAAAAATGTTTTTGTTCAAAGTGTGCAGTGTTAATTAGGTTTAAAAATTACAACAAAAGAAGCACTAACTTTCAATGAAAATTTTAATTTTGGCAATGCAAATTTGGCTTATTGTGTGCAATGCTAGTTATTCTTTAAAATAAATTAAAAAAGTTAGTAACGATTTCGCTTTCTGTCCTATTTATGCCTATATATATATATATATGCAAAAAAACAGAGCATGATCGCGCTGCGTCATGGATGGAAAAGTTAAGGACTTTGTGCATGGCACGTGGGGCTTACCATATATATATATGCAATAAAATCACAGAATAACACGTGATCTTATTAATAAGCAAACAACCACAGGGAAAAAGGAAAAAGAAACACAAAATCCGAGCGCTTTCGTGATATATTCACATCTTCAAGGACAGGAAAGAAATAGGAGTCCTTGTCCTTGTTCTTGTCCTTGAAGATTGAATATATCACGAAAGCGCTCGGATTTCGTATTTCTTTTTCCTTTTTCCTTGTGGTTGTTTGCTTATATATATATATATATATATATATATATATATATATATATATATATATATGGAAAATACTTGAGGGCTCTGTCCCTAACCTCAGAAATGAAATAGAAACAAACTAGAATGAGAGAAGAGGCAGATTTTGTACGGTCCCAGCTGTGGTGGGACAAGGGGCCATGAAAACGAGGATGGAAAATACCCTCAGAATACGGGGCCCAAAGCTTTTCAATGTCCTTCCAAAAGAAGTGAGGAATCTCCATCACACCGACTTGAATTACTTCAAGAACCAGCTGGATAGATTCTTGTGCAAAGTCCCTGAACAGCCATGCGTGGCTGGCTACGGTGGCAGGAGGAGATCAGAGAGCAATTTCCTCCTTCACCAAGTCCCGCAAATGAGGCGGGATGCTGCAGAGGGGTCGACAAAAGTATATATATATATATATATATAACGGGTCGGCAAAAAAAAGGGAGACCTCGAACTTTGGCTGTAAAATCCAAAGTCATGGTCAGATTTCAATATTTTTTTCACACCCGACAACCTTTTTCAGTCTAGGACGGAACTCATCTGTGGCTTTATTGATTTGTTCTTGTGGTACCTCATCCCATTTTTTCAGAAGAAGCTGTCGTAAATCACGACATTTCTTGACCCGATAAATTCTCTGTGACAAATTTTCCCAAAGGCTGTAATCGACAGGATTTAAATCAGGACTGTTTGGTGGCCAAATTTAATACCATTACCTGGTATCCTTTAGATATCTCCTGTTTTATCGATTTTCTTAAGAAGCTTGTCCAAATCTCCTGCATTTGGCTTACGTTAATTAAAATCGCTTTAATTATCAACTTGAACCTATGATTAGCAAGATTTTTCTAGAATATTCGCCATATATCCAATTTCTCAGCTAAAATGCTAAAAGATGCCATACAAACCATAAAATTACCTAATACTAACATGCTAAAATTTGACCTTCACGTAGAAAAAAGTGAAGTTTTTTGCATTTATGCTAAAATTTCATGGTTCTATGTATCGTATTTGCCGAGATATGAAGGATTTAAAAGGTTTCTCTTTTTCTTTGCCGACCGACAATGCACTAGTAGTGTAAATGGAGAATTTCCAGTGGCATAAAGAAATGTTAATAAATCCTTAATTTTCATTAGTTTTCGCTGAAATCCGCTCACTGTATTGGAAATTTACTTAGTTGTGGGGTATGAAAAAAATATTGAAATCTGACCATAACTTTAGATTTTACAGCCAAAGTTCGAGGTCTTCCTTTTTTTTTTGCCAACCCAATATATATATATATATAGTAGTAACGATAGAAGAGTTCTTCGGGAATCTTATCCTCAGCAGGAATATAAAGACAAGAGACATGACTCTCAACATTTATTGGTCAAACGTTTCAGTCCGCTCCGGGGGCCATCTTCACTCATTTAGTCACTGAAGATGGCTCTGGAGCGGACCGAAACGTTTGACCAATAAATGTTGAGAGTCGTGTCTCTTGTCTTTATATTCCTGAAATATATATATATATATATATATATATATATTCCTGAAATATATATATATATATATATATATATATATATATTCCTGAAATATATATATATATATATATATATATATATATATATATATATATATATATATATATATATATATATATATCACATTATACGTATATAAGGCAGATGTTTTGATGCATATCTGGCAAATGATCAACTAATGGGGTTGGGGGACCCCAAAAAAAATCTTGTCTAGGGGCCCAAAAAATGCTAGAAACTGCCCTGATTGGAAGTCACAGACAGGGGGAAAGATGGATTGACGAAGATT
The DNA here is from genome assembly GCA_023014485.1 of Bathynomus jamesi. Lineage (NCBI taxonomy): Eukaryota > Metazoa > Arthropoda > Malacostraca > Isopoda > Cirolanidae > Bathynomus > Bathynomus jamesi. Next base: position 10,346 of record JAJOZX010003392.1, on the reverse strand, counting down.
GTTCCAGAGTTGACCGGTTGAGTAGATGAAAGATTGAAAATATCGATTAACTCTTGCGTTAGATAGTTGGACAGAAAAGGAATGAGAAAGTGTAGGAAGTCTGGTACTGCGTGCTCTCCTTAAAGGAGGAGGCATGCAGTTAGAGGTCAGAAGAGCAATGTCCGTTATGATAGAAATAGTAAAGACAGAGTGAGGCAACAATGCTGCGAAGAGAGAGAGATTGAAGACAATCAGTAAGAGGCGGGGAGTTGATGAGACGAAAAGCCTTTGATTCCACCCGGTCAAGTATGGCTGTGTGGGTTGAACCACCCCACACATGAGAAGCATACTCCATACAGGGGCGAACAAGACAGAGACAGAGACAGAGATTATATGTGATCTTTCCAGGAAAGATTACGAGAAAAAGAAACGCCAAGAATGTTAAGAGAAGAGGAAGGAGTGATTTGTGTGTTGTTGAAGGTAAGGGGATAGTCGTGTGGAAGATTGTGACGAGTAGACAGATGGAGGAACGGAGTTTTTGAGGCATTGAAAGCCACAAGGTTTTCTCTGCCCTAATCAGATATAGCAAAAAGATCAGAGGTCAGGTGCCCCATAGCTGCCTCACGCGAATCATGAAGCGACTGCTGTGAGGGACGCTTTGGGAAGCGGGTGGAGAAGTGAAGAGTGGAATCATCGGCATTGGAGTGAATAGGACAGGAAGTGCGAATTAAAAGATCATTAATAAATAAAAGGAAAAGAGTAGGTGACAGAACGGAACCCTGAGGAACACCACTGTTAAGAGCTTTAGGAGAAGAACAGTGGCCATCTACAACTGCAGCTATAGATCGTCCAGATCAACAGCTTTTGATGGGTCTAGCGCAATAGCAAAAGTTTCACCGAAATCCCGAAAGGAGGATGACCAAGAGTCAGAGAGATATGCAAGAAGATCGCCAGTAGAGCGTCCCTTGCGGAATCCATACTGACGATCTGAAAGAAGATTGTGAGAAGAAAGGTGTTTAAGAATCTTCCTATTAAGGATAGATTAAAAAACTTTGAAAAGACAAGAAATCAAAGCAATTGGACGATAGTTGGAGGGTTGAGAGCGGTCACCCTTCTTTGGAACAAGCTGAATGAAAGCGAACTTCCAGCAGGAAGGAAAAGTACCGGATGAAAGACAAAGACGAAAGAGTTTGCGTAGGCAGGGTGTCAGCACAGAAGCACAGTTCTTAAGAACAACAGGAGGAACACCATCAGGACCATACGCCTTCTTAGAGTTAAGCCCAAATAGGGCAGAAAAAACATCTTTAGAAGTGATTCTAATTTCAGATATAATAAAGTCAGAGGGTGGAGGAGATGGAAGAACAGCACCGGAATCGTCCAGGGTTGAATTGGAGGCGAAAGTTTGAGCGAAGAGTTCAGTTTTGTCAGGAGAAGAGACGGCAACTGACCCGTCGGAAATGAAAAGAGGAGGGAAAGAAGAGGAAGTAAAATTGTTGAAGAGGTTCTTAGCTAGATACCAGAAAGAGCGAGAAGAATTAGAATTGCGTAGATTGGAGCGATAGGACAGAAAACATATATATATATATATATATATATATATATATATATATATATATACACACACACACACACACACACACACACACACACACACACACACACAGTGGTGCTCATAAGTATTCGTACACTAAGAAATATTCCAATTATATTCGTTTTTATCTTTTGTACCATGTATAGGATAGTTATAAAAAGTTTATGGCTTGTTTAGAAAAATTTAAGAAATAAAAAAATTTAGTTTAACTCCAATACATAATTGGAGAATTTGAGGAAAATAAAAAAGTTAAAATGCAAAAGTTTTCGTAGATTTATTTACAAAATTATTCAATACTTTGTGTGTCCACCTTAAGCTTCAAGTATTTAAAATTTGTATCAGTAATTGGCTGTTTATTGATTAGAGACTGTTGACAATTTTGATTTCTAGAATTTTCTCTTTGAATCTTCATGGAAGATGGATGACTTTACGAGCCATTAGTAAGCAATGGGTCGTCGTGGTAAAAAGATGTCTATGGATCTTAAGAGATCTGTTATTGCTGCACATTAGTCTGGAGACAGTTATAGGAGGATAGGAGAAGAATTTCGAATTCCATTTACGACGGTTGCTGCACTTCTAAAGAAATGGAAAGGCTTTGGAACAATTAAAACTCTACAAAGGTGTGCGTGACCTTGTAAGATTTCAGAACGTACAGCGAGACGGTTGAAAGAAAGGCTGCTCGATTCCACGAGTGACTGCAGGTGATATTTGTCAAACATTAAGAATGTCTAAGAGCGATGTTCATCCCTCTACTGTACGTCGTACATTGAGAAAGAATTATCTCCATGGAAGAGTTGTACGAAGAAAACCTCCGCTACAAAAATCGCACAAAGAAGCTCGTTCAAAGCACACCAAGGATCATCAAAACGATGGATTCGCACTCTGTTCTTTGGACAGACGAGACCAAAATTGAATTATTCGGGAAGAACGAGCAACGGTGTTTGGCGAAAATCAAATACTGCTTTCGAGGGAAAAACAGCCTTCCTACGGTTAAACATGGTGGTGTTAGTTTGCTTCTTTGGGGATGTTTTAGTGCTTCTGGTCTAGAAAAGATTGTTGTCATCAATGGAATCTTGAATTCGAAGAAATATTAGGAAATTTTAGAAGATGTATTGCCTTCAGTTCGGGAGGTGTGAATGGGTCGCAGTTGAGTACTGGCACTATTGCAACAAGATAATGATCCAAAACATAAAAATAAGAGCACCATGAATTTGATTCAACAAAAGAATTTCAAGTTTCTCGAGTGGTCCAGTCAATTTATGGTTTGATTCGAAAAAAGGTGTCCGCAAGAGAAACCCTTCAAATATGAATGAATTCAATTTTCTTTGGAAGAAAAGGTTAAAATTTCTACTGAGGGATGTCGAAACCTTATAGAAAAATACCCCAAAAAATCATTGAAAACATTCAAACCTGAGGTGGACCCACAAACTATTAAATAATTTATAAGTAAATGTACGAAAATTTTTGCATTTTAACTTTTTTTTTTATTTTCCTCAAATTCTATGATGTTTTACATTATATGTTAGAGTTAAATTAATTTTTTTCACTTGTTAAATTTTTCCAAACAAACAGTAGACTTTTCATAACTGTCTTTTGCATGGTACAAAGATAAGAACGAATACAACTGGAATATTTCTCTGTACGAATACTTATGAGTACAGAATACTTATATTATATATATATACACAGTGTATATATATATATATATACACAGTGTATATATATATATATATATATTATATATATACACACACACAACTGGAATATTTCTCTGTACGAATACTTATGAATACAGAATACTTATATATACAGAGTATAATATATATATATATATATATATATATATATATATATATATATATATATATATATATATATATATATATATATATATACTGTATATACTTAAAAATGTCTAAACCTAAGTCAATATTGTATTCTATATACTGTACAAAGACTGTAACTTCGTCAAAAGATTTACAGTTGATCTTTGTATACTGCCAATATCGTATGAGTTTATTGAATGTATGAGTGAGGGCAAAAGTGTATTATAGGCCACAATTAAAGTAAAAGTGAAAAAAATATACAAATTCGCGTAAGATGAAAAACAAATGATTGTATTTTGTTTTTAATTCCAAAATATAACTTCCTTTTACTTTTTCATTCAAATAATTTGAATACTTATTGTTCCCTCCCTGTCAAGTTGTCTGTCTTATGTCTGTGTCTGTAATGTCTGTGATGTTTGTGATGTCTGTGATGTCCGTGTGTGTGTCTGTCACCCCTCCTTTTCTTCTTTAAAGTTCACAGAAAGTATGGCTAATCCTACGACCATATTCGGGGTAAGAATGAATCCTGCTTTACACCTTTATAATAATAAAAAATAATAATTGAGAGGTGAAGACATACCAATCACAGTGGGTTATCAACCACCCATACCCATTTAGGACGATTTACACCTTTATAAAGGAATATTCTAAAGGTCATATTTGTGGATGAATCTCACAGAAAACGGTCATACAAATATATATACAGTATATATTTATATACACACATATACACAGTGTAAGGAGATGTTTATAATCAACAAGTCAACTGGGCAAATCAAAAAGCATTTATATATATATATATATATATATATATATATATATATATATATATATAATATATATATATATTTTATGAATTACAATGGGTCATTCTTGTAGATGAAGAGGGAAAAAGACCTAGCGTCCACAAATTATCTTTACAAATTCAAATGAAATTTAATTTAATTTTGAAGATAATTTATGAACACCCTGTATTTCTTGTACTCTTTCTCTACACACACACACACATATATATATATATTCCTTGCGCTGTAAATGTTAAAAGTGTTAAAATTTGATTTTTCTTCGTAAACTTGTGACGACTGTAATGGCGAACAATTTAAGGCGTCCTCCTTTCTCCAACGGCAGCTTTAACTTCCACTTGTTAGACGCTATAATAATAGGACCGAATAATAGAAGAAATGTTTATTTACATTTCATCCTTCTCGTCATTTCTTATTTCTATTTCCTTTGTGATATTGTACAGGTATAATGACTAATATAATAATATTGTCCATATTTCATCTCTCCCTCTCAGTATATATATATATACACACACACTGGAGATATACAGGAGAAATATTGAAATCGTAACTGCAAAATAAGGAAAAAGGTAAGGTATTAAAAGTTTTTCCGAATTTTATTTCAGTTTTTTTCCTTTTTTTGGCGGGGGGGGGGGGGGGGGAGAGGTTATTCTACCTTACGATTTAAATTCTATTCCGTTTGAGTTTACAAATACAGTGTTTTTCCGTGTTGAGTCTACACACACACACACACACACATATATATATATATATATGAGGAGATTGTAGACGCCAATCGACCAGGGAAGTACTCCAGAAGTGGACGGTAGGCAGGAGACAGGGAGTGTTGGAACTTTTGTTTCTCCTCTCACTGTCCTCTTTAGCTGATCGTTTTCCGTCTCATCTACCCTGTGAGCACTGAGCACCGTGAGCAGTCCAGCATGCTCTCAAACACAAGCTTCTCCATCTATTCTTCACTCCATATACACGCATGTAATACACTACATCTTTTCAAAATTTATAAAAAATAAAATGGCACTGAGCCTTGAACATCTTGATTTTGGCTCTCTCTTTCTTATAAAGGCATTTTTGCGGGCACACGCCCTTGGCCCCACCTTTCTACATAAAAATATATATATATATATTATGCGCCTCGGTGGTACAGTGGTTAGCGTCGCTGACTAAGAATACATCGGCCCCGGGATCGAGACCCGGTGACGGCAGGCGGCGCGCAGCAAAACCCAGCTGTTTCATCCTCCCACACAATAAAAAAAAGAAAAAAATTGGTTGGTAGATAAATGTGTTGCCCCTGGGTACCAGAAAATCCTTTATATATATATATATAAGATTTAATACCCTGGGTAGCCTAGTGGTTAAGACGCTCGGCTGCTGGTGGGGCGTGGTTCGGATTCCACGTTAAACTGCCAGTCTAAGGTGGAGTGACAAGCTTGACCTTCGTCAGAATGAACAATTCGGGCGGAAGCAAAACCAAGGTAAACTAAATACAGGCCTGTGTACGGACGGTTTGCGATTGCGGATTCTTGTGGTTTTTGGTCTTTGTGTGGAGCAAGCCTGAGGTAGTACGAATGTAACTGTGATTAATACAGCTAAATATGTACTGCCTTAGGGAAGAAACACAAACTTACGGTGCAATTGCTCCTGAAGAATTATGCATCATGATTGTTAATAACTAGTGTGTCTGTAATACAAACTAACCAAAACTGCAATAAATTGAATGCGGATATAGATGTTCTTTGGACTAGATTAACACAGAGCATTATTGCTTTCAGTTGTGATGAACCACGTACAAGAGCCTCGTCAGTACTTTGACTCCCTATTTGCTTGGCAATGCTGCTGCGAGCTGCTCGTACCCTGAAATGGGTGTATAGGCGGAATGGTACTCTATGTAAAATGATGTTTAACTCTTCATACTTACACTTGAACTATGAAGACATCGATGATTATATATATACACAGGGTGTCCGAGAATTATCTGTACAATGTTTGGCTGTTATTAAAAGTCAAACATGAAGTGTAGAAATTCCAGTGTTGTCCCATTTTACAGAGAATCTCATTACGTTTTTTCTGATACCAAGTTTTGACAAGTGTTTTAGAAATTCCAGTGTGTCCGAACATTATCTGTACAATTTCATCTTTTAATAAAATTCTTGATAACACACGTAAAATTCTTAAACAAGATTATTTAGAATCTGTATTTTCAAAAGTTTCTTTTATTAAAGTAACGTTGTTACAAACATTCGATATGTGCACCATTAGTGATTCGCAAAACATCCAATCGATACTCCAAATGTTGCCATGTACGCTGCAGCATATTCACATCAATTCGCTCAATAGCAGCTGTGATTCTTGCTTTTAAATCATCAATGTCTGTCACCCGCGTACATTTCTAAAACACTTGTCAAAACGTGGTATCAGAAAAAACTTAATGAGATTCTTTGTAAAATGGGACAACACTGGAATTTCTACACTTCATGGTTGACTTTTAATAACAGCCAAAATTGTACAGATAATTCTCGGACACCCGGTATATTATATATATATATATATATATATATATATATTATATATATATATATATATATATATATATATATATATACAGGGCGTCCCAAAAAAATGTATACACACTTTAAATAATTATAAAGGCAGTGTTTATTAAAATACATTTCATTTTTAAAATGTAATAGAATCTACAGACATTATTTAACCCTTTACTGGCCAAATATTTTGTAGGGTTAAGTATGAATGCGTGTATTTGAAAGGTTACAAATTTGTCCTTTTGGGCAGTAAAGGGTTAATTGTTTTGTCAACGCCTGTTTTCAAACTGACGTCTGTTCTGGTCCAGGCACTGCTGATAACGCGAAGCAATGGAATCGCAAACATCACGAAACATTTCGTTTGGTATTTGTGTGCATTCTCGTTCAATGGCTGCTCTCAATTCAGCGACTGTTGCAGGTTTCATAGCGTAGACTTTGTCTTTTAAGTATCCCCATAAAAAAAGTCTAGTGGTGTGAGGTCTGGTGAACGCGGAGGGTATTCTACGAAACCCCTTCGTCCAATCCACATCCACATCGTGCCAAGTACCACTCGCAATACTCCACTCTTCGGTCCGGATCATCTTCATTAATAGCATGGACTAATCTTGGAATGTAACTTTTCCATTGACAGCGCTTCAAAATGCGTTGGACAGACGATTCTGAAATTCCTACCTCACGACTCGCTTGCCGCACAGATTTTCTTGGACTTTGGTGATACGTTTCCAGTACTCTTTCTTGCTTTGTGGGGCTTGTCGATGTCCGTGGTCTTCCGGAACGCTTCTTGTGGACATTCTGAACAGTTCCATCGGCTTCAAACTTATCTCTAATTCGAGTGATGGTAAGTCGCGTTGGTGGATCTGTTTGAAACTCCCTCCTAAACTGTCTTTGCACTTCAACTGCGTTTTCACACTTCCAGTAGCATTTTAGAATGAATTTCCTTTGTTCAAAGCTTAGTCTGACTGCCATTATTAATTCTAATGGGTTTAACTTGGAAAGAAAGAAACATCAATTGAGCTATCAGCTGTTAAAGTGTGTATACATTTTTTTGGGACGCCCTGTATATACACATTTCAACTGCAAAGAACACGCAGTATAATTAACGTAAAGAACGACACTTGTATAGGAGAACATTCCGCGCAAGATGAGGAGGGAGAACGAACAAATGAAAAAATGAGGTAACCACCCGGGATCTTCCGATTGCCGGTCAGATATGATAACCACTACACCATGGTCCTCACTCGATCAGAAGTCGTAATTCTCCTACATACGCGCAGAAACCAATGCCCCGAGGGGGGCACCTCCCGCATGCCGCACCTATATATACATTTCAACTGCAAAGAACACACAGTATAATTAACGTAAAGAACGACGCTTGTATAGGAGAACATTCCGCGCAAGATGAGGAGGGAGAACGAACAAATGAAAAAATGAGGTAGCCCCTCGGGGCATTGGTTTCTGCGCGTATGTAGGAGAATTACGACTTCTGATCGAGTGAGGACCATGGTGTAGTGGTTATCTTATCTGACCGGCAATCGGAAGATCCCAGGTTCGATTCCCGGTGGTTACCTCATTTTTTAATTTGTTCGTTCTCCCTCCTCATCTTGCGCAGAATGTTCTCCTATACAAGCGTCGTTCTTTACGTTGATATATATATATATATATATATATATATATATATATATCTATATATATATATATATAATAATATATATATATATATATATATATATATATGGTGGTTCACTTTCATATGGGAAAATATAAAACTGTAAAATATGATTCTCCTCAAGGCCGCCGATGCTCCACTATGGTAAAGGAAGTCAGTAAAAATTTAAACCCTTTTGAAGCATATTTAAGGGTTGCTAGAAACTAACACTTTTCCCATGTGGCGCGGGAGGAGAACAGTTTGCAGGAAATGTGCTCGTTCATTACAATCATTTATGCAAAATACTGGCATGAAGCACCAATGGCAATAAAAGCTCCAAGAAATGATTTTGCTCTTCTATCTTCATTGGGGTACTATCCCAATAAGCCACTAGCTGATGTTGCTAGTAATGCATTCAAACAACATCTCTGGTATTTATCAGAAGAAATTGTGGGACTTTCGTTCTTTGACAAACGCGTAGCTGTTAATGAAAAAGTAAAGATGGTTGCAGACCTCACTAGACCAGCAAAAGCCAAGTCACTCAAGCGCCTAAATGCAAAGTGTTTTAAACCAGAAAATACTCTATCGTTCTATGTGACAGAGAAGACATCAGACATTTTCGACGTCTGGCTAAAAATGGAAAAGAACTATCACAAGAATTTCTTCAGAAACATCCAAACAACTGGGAGAGCAGCAGTGCCTACAAATATTTACAAGGAAAGGCGATTGAGATGAAAGTTGTTAATGATTGCACAGAGAGAGGCATAGCATTGATTAAACAGTTCAACTCTACACTTACAAAAGATGAACTAAATCCTACATTCTCTAAAGCAAATTTTATGCAGTAATGTGTCTTCATGAGTCCCATCATTTGTATTTGCTCTTATTTTCTGTACCAATTGATCAAACAGGTTGTTAGTGTCTAAGTTTATTAATGAATAGGAATTATGTCATTTTTCCTGCATGATTTATGCGTTGTACGTAAATTCCATCCAGTAAATTCTATCCCCGAAAAATCCACCCAGTAAATTCCACTCATAGTAAATTGCACCCATGGTAAATTCCACCCATGGTAAATTCCACCCATGGTAAATTCCACGCAAAAGGTTATCAAAAAAGTTTACAGTTTATTAAAGTTTATTAAAAAGTTTATGCAAAATAAAAACTGGTAAAATATATAGGTTAGGTCAACTGTACACCGTTGATGATTGGTTAGGTTTAGTTGTGATATTTTCGTTAAAACTAACGAAAATGACGCTAACTCAAAAACAAGTGATTTGCTATAGAAACGATGGTCAAAATCATTCGAATCATCTAAAAACACATTAGAAAAATATTGTCCAGTGATGGAAAACACTGTCCAGTGACTATCAAAAATTGACCTTAGAAAATAACAAAGTTATAATTGTTAAAATTCTTAAATTTTTTGATGGAATTTACCATGGGTGGAAGTTACCATGGGTGGAATTTACCATGGGTGGAATTTACTGGGTGGATTTTTCGGGGGTGGAATTTACTGGGTGGAATTTACATGGAACCGATTTATGTACTGTATATTGTTCATATTCTAGCAACCTCTAAATATACTTCGATTCAGCTGAGATTTGGTGTTCATTTGTTTTTAGTCATTTGAAACAAGGGCAAGGTTGAGGAAAACGGAACATCAAGCTATCATATTTTTGAACCACCCTAATAATATATATATAATATATATATATATATATATATATATATATATATATACAGTGGGTGTAGTGCTGTGGGAACGCGTGGGAACGGCGTTCCCTTACTTTTTTGGTAGACGGAACGGCGTTCCCTCACTATTTCAAATAAATCCGAACTTACAAATCTCTAACGTCATGAAATTTTAATTCCCACCCCTAGAAGAACTATGAGAAAGAATCATTAACTGCTTCATTTCTTTTAGCTTCGACTGAGGCAATGCTAAAGATCTGGTGAAACAGT
>JAJOZX010003391.1:227500-511215 GCA_023014485.1 Bathynomus jamesi | reverse complement strand
CCCCCCCCCCCCCCCCCCCCCCCCCCCCCCCCCCCCCCCCCCCCCCCCCCCCCCCCCCCCCCCCCCCCCCCCCCCCCCCCCCCCCCCCCCCCCCCCCCCCCCCCCCCCCCCCCCCCCCCCCCCCCCCCCCCCCCCCCCCCCCCCCCCCCCCCCCCCCCCCCCCCCCCCCCCCCCCCCCCCCCCCCCCCCCCCCCCCCCCCCCCCCCCCCCCCCCCCCCCCCCCCCCCCCCCCCCCCCCCCCCCCCCCCCCCCTTGAGAAATAATTTTAAAGCAGTGGCAAAGGAGTACGTATTGTACACGAATAGTGAACAAATGGGGGTGATGTAAATAAGGTTTTCATCTAGATCTTAATTATAAAGGTGTCTTGGCTTCATTAAACACTGATAAACAGATTAGAATTCTATTATACGAGTATTAAAAGTATGTACTGGTAGACCATAATTACATGAAACTCCTGAAAAGTAACTGTTTTCTTACCAACGGCGGTCCCCTAAATAAGAACGTACAAAGGAACATATCCAGATTTTAGAAAGAATGTCATTCCATTCGCGGTAAAGGCTAGAAATGAGAGCAGCTAATATTCCCTAACCTGGACCGAAGTACAAAAGCCGTGGATGAGAATGACCTTACTATTCTCAAAACGGTCTAGAGGCGCCATTCTTGGATTTTTCACTTGGACGCGGAATGATTTTAGGAGGACAAAGATCTCAAATCGCTCAATTTCCAAGCCGGTCTCCCTTTGGCTATCATCATCCTGGCCTATTCTCACTTCGCACCTTTATCGCGAATGCGAATATCTCTGAGTTGGGGACTGCGATTGGGCAGTAATGTTTTAGTTATGAGAAGTCCATTATTTTTTTTAAACAGAAACTTCGCAATGTGATTCTATCTGCACTTGAGAGGGAAGGCGTGTCAATGAAAGATGAGCTTTTCAAGCTTTGTTTTAAGAAACTTTTCGTTGTGTGCAAACCATTCGCGTTGGATGTTGCGGGTCTCGGAGGCACCACCGGAAATTTCGAAAAGATTGCGAAGGCTCACGTGAAACAAGTTATACAGTTCGAAAAGCGGAAAAACACAAAAAGAAAATGAAACAGTAAAAAAAAAAAAAAAATATACAAAACTTTTATTGTTACAACGAAGAGAATGAAAATAGAGTTAATAAGTTACTCAAAAGGAAGTTTTATTTTTTGAACAATGCAGATCAAAATTCCCTACACCAGGTAAGAAAAAGTGCACGTAATTTTAATCGAAACAGTATAATTTCTAATTGGGGTGAAGTCGTTTAATTGTTATTATTAAGTACGAAACAATAGTATTTTATAATGAAATAAATAGTTTAACTCGTTGACAATTTACCGAAATGTATTTTTAATGTTAGACGAACAACTTTGTATTGTGGACAGTGAATATTGTAATTGGATTAGTATTCTTTGGCTTCGTTCAATGAGGAACCTACCATTGGTTCCAGTAGTAGGAAATACTTACTTATTCATACGTTTCGATCCAGTGTATTTCCTCACTACTGGAACCAAGAGTAAAGGACATCATTAATGTCTATACAATAATTTATAAAGACTACTTTTATCTTCGTTTTTTTTTCGTACTCTGTATCGCACCCTTCCAGCTGGTTCTTCCAGTCACACGTTTAGAAACTTCTTACACTATAGGTGCTCCCTTCTTCAGACTTCCTCTGAAGTTCTCCGCCATTCCTTCGACTCCGTCTCCGATGATTTCAATTTCAGAAATGTCGTAATCGGTGACTCCTTTCGACAGCTCCCGAATATTGCCTTTTCCCTTTGGAGGAATCATGCCAAGAGACGATCCATCAGTGTGCCAATTGCGTGAACTGAGGAGAGACGACGGAATACCATTAATGAAAACCAAAACATATTTCACACACTAGTGCAACTTCAATTATAAGACAGCATTTGAAAGCCTACAGAATTCTGTAGCACAAAAGAAAAGGGCGTTTTATTCTCGTACCTTGTTTTCCTGCAATTACGGTGACCGATTTTGTCGAGGTATCCGTGACCTACATCGGCGTTGTCCATCAGACGTCGCACCTGCAATATACACTTTGTTTACATACAATGCACACTGACTTAACCTATTTGTTGTACGAGTAAATACTTCTGAGAATTTTGTGCCTTCAGTGGACTGAAAATGCTCTTATTATAATAATGTAAACGCAGTTCATCCATTTAATTTCTCAAATCTAATGGTTTTTAAAACAAGATCAGGCTAAAGAAATAGGTTTAGTAGGAGCACGAGCTTTCGGCCTATTCTAAGGTCTTCATCGAGTAAAAATGGAGTTGCGCTTGATGAAGACTTGAATAGGCCGAACGTTTGTTTTTGATAATTGCAGTTTCACTCCTATAATTCAACTTGTCGTAATTGAGTATCTTCTTGTGAACTCCACTTTACGCACCCTCTTAACGAACATGTCATCCACGGTTGGAGTTTTTGACAACACGGTGATATCCCTTCTATGAACGATTCCCGCTCGGTCGCACTGGAAAATCGCTAGATAGTTCTCATAATCGGTGTCGAACACGATGAAATCGGCCTTTCCCGTTAGAGCTGCAAGAAAGAGAGGTGCTTTGAGTTAAGCGCTTGAAAACAAAATTTACTGTTTATCAAGGGCCACGTCGCAACACATTCCCGTCTGATCAGCAGTTTGATGAGTGACCGTCCTTTGATAGAGTAACCCTTGATTCAGATCCCATGTAAAGCTGTAGGTGGTCTCCGCCATACGAAAGAAGTTAGACGATGATAATAATAATAGTGGTTATTTATCAAAAAAATTTATTTCCCATTCTTTATTGGTTGTTTGCCATGATTAATTCCACCCGAGAAATGCACAACACAAATGTAATAAAATAACTCCCATGAGATTTTGGGGTTTCTGTAATTGTCAGAATTGTCATACTTTAACATCGTTTTCAAGATTCATAAACACACTTTACGCCTCTTCCCAATCAGCTTCCTAACCATGCGCACTTGATCCACTCCCTTATGTAATTTCAGGGTGAAGTCAAAAGTACAGGAAAACTGAACTGAAAATTACTCTCCGTAACAAAATATAATTTATTTACATGACCACCTCATCCTTAAGACCTTTCGATTTACTCGGTAGACTGAAGTCAATTCTTATCGAAGCTCCGACTAACATAATAAAGACTAGTTAGTTATTGAAACACTTACAAGTGGGCCATCTGATTCTCATTCTCGAAGGGATTTCTGGGTTGGGAATATCAAGAACAGCGGTAAGCGAATGCTTGTGGTCGATGCCGATGAGGTCTAAGAGGGAGAGCTGCCTCGACTCGGTCAAAAGAAGCTGCTCAAGGTTTGTATCAGATTTGGTCAGGTTCCAAATCAAACACGTGTTTGAGGTATCTACCTGATAAATGACGTACCATATGCCCATGATCTAAGGATAGAAAATGAAAACCTGTATTCGAAGGTAAGAAAGATCTATTAACTCTTTCAATGCGATTGTTACAGAAAATATAAAAAATGTAAAAACCGCAATGGTTTTGTAAACAGTTCAAATACAACGTATAAAATAGTTTCACATAAAAAACTAACAAATAGAAAACACACCCACATTCAGAAGCGATGTACAGTTCCGGATAAAAGTTCGCCTGGAAAAACATTTCCAACAAGCATAAAAAAAGGTATTAGTAATGATTGAGTTTCCTCCGAAATTTGTCGCCAAATTTAATAAAATATACAGAAAAGCATTACTAATTCGTAATTACGCTCCTTAAAAATTGTTTTTAGGAGGACTTTTTTTCCAAAACTTACATATATATATATATATATATATATATATATATATATATATAAATAAAAGCGTCGTTCTTTACGTTATTTATACTGCGTATATATATATATATATATAATATATATATATATATTTATTTATTTTAACGAACGTAATAACGTCTGACTTACCTTATCCAGGGATAAAGCGGGAAATGCTTGAACTTCGGGACAAGTCCTACCCCAGTGGAGTGTGTGCGCATTACAAGCAACAACGATGAGCAAAGAGGCTAAGATGGTGATCCTAAAAAGATTGAAAAAAAATATTCTTTATAAAGAATAAACCACCATTCAGAACGCTTATTGATACTTACAATAAATATTAATCTTGGTGTTTGTTGACCAGAATAAGTTCCCCTGAGGTTAAAAGACGTAATCGATATTATTTAATGAAAAAGATTCAAAACAAATTTATACACCTATATTCAAGTTATTATATATAAGAGTTTTGCCAAGTGTGCTCATAATTGTGGTCTCGTGATATGCAAATGTTTGCCTGTAGCTTCATGTAATATTTCAGTTTAACACTTCGATCGTTACAGTTGCTATTTTGCCCTCCCTTAGTTCCTTAGACTTATAGGAGCTTACCCCAAAACTAGCACATTATCAACCATTATTTTATGGAAACTATTTTCGAAAATATATATATACCCGACTCTCCGCTCCATCTGGCAACGGGAACGGGACCAGGCCACACAAAACAAACTCCACAAGATCAAACCGCAATTAGGATACTGGGCCGTCTCATTCCACCGGTCCCGCCATAAAGTGATTCTAGCCCGTCTCCGCCTAGGACACACACGCATTACTCATGGTCACCTTATGGGTAAATCGTCAGCTCCGCTCTGCCCTACCCCAATCACTGTCGTACATCTTTTGGTCGAATGCCCAAACCTGTCCGCTCTTCGTCGCGGGTGTTTCCCTCTCTTGCCCAAAATTCCCATACCCAAGTGTCTACAATCCATACTCGCCAAAGGCCCCCATTTTTCAGTGGAAGCTATTTTCCTTTTCCTCACTCATTCCCATCTGCTTCAGCGTGTCTAAAACCATAGCCCTCCTACCCACTATCCAGCAACTGAACCTACCTTACCCCTCTAGTCTACCATCCCGAACTCAGTAACACCACCCACCTGCTGCCTCGCCGACATATGTACCACTTTCACTCGGTACAAATCAGTGGTAAATTAAAAAAATAATAATTATATATATAAAGCACCACTACACCACCGAGGCGCCTGCCGTCACCTGCAGGTCATATATTAGTGATGGGACGATTGTCATATTTCATACAATCGCTGTTGCGATTGCGATTGTCAGAATTTGAAAATCGCGCTGCGATTGCGATGTTTTAGCTTTAGCCTCACATAACGCTCATTTATGCTTTAAATATACCTAAACGCGTTACCTACCATAGGGTTAGCTTGATTTTTTAACATTCCAATTTTACATAGAGCAAATAAAGAGGTGTACTTATTGTTATTATTAAACCAATTTTTTATTCTGTTTTCAACTAATTCGCAACCCGTTTTCATTTCTGTTTTTGACTTATTTATTATTTATTTATTATTCCGTATTGTTGTTAGCTAAACTTTCCTTTAAGTACGCATGAAAGAGCAGCTTTCATAGCAACTTTTGTAGAGATTTAAATCTTTATTCACAATCACAATCGCACTCATTAAATGCGATTGCAATTGCGATTGCGATTGTAAAAAATGTGCGATGCATCGTCCCATCACTACTATATATATATATATATGCGCCTCGGTGATGTAGGTTAGCGTCGCCGACTACAAATCCATCGGCCCTGGGATCGAAACCGGTGACAGCAGGCGACGCGCAACAAAACCCAGCTGTTCATCCCTCCACACACAAAAAATTGGTTGGTAGATAAATGGGTACCCTGGTATAAGACGCTGGGCTGCTGGTGGGGCGTGGTTCGGATTCCACGTTGAACTATGTCTAAGGTGGAGTGACAAGCTTGATTTTCGTCAGAATGAACAATTCGGGCGGAAGTAAAACCAAGGTCACATTACAACTTTATAAAATCGAAGTATTAAAATTACGATTATGAATGCGATAATTCTTACGTAAAGTCGAAACGGCTAAAATTCTCTCGTTTTATATATTTCATAAAACGTGTTCCCATTGTTGTAACACTACTTCCCGTCGATCAGCGGAGTTAAGCGACATTGGTTATGGATGGGGGACCGTCGTCTGCATCCAGATTATATGACCCGTGGGTCGGGTCCCGCGTAAAGCCGTCTGTCCCCCAAAGTTACGTGACCTTTGTTATTATGAAGGGGGTTGAACGCCCACAAAAAAAAACAGTTTCATTGGATATACGAGATGAGTCACCGGAAGCCGACTGATCGCTGATTTTTAAAAATTAATTGGCAAATAGGTTTAAATACGACATACTCCGAGCAAACTGATAGTTTCTGATTCAACCAATTAATTATTTAATATTTTGAAAAAGTTCAATAAAATTTACATACAACATTATACAGGGTGGGCCGTAAGTTTCCATACATAGGAAAATTTAAATACGTGCGTCGGTATTTGGATCATCAGTTTCCGGATGCTTGGATTGGTCGGCGTGGTCCTGTGGAGTGGCCTCCCAGATCCCCAGATCTCACCCCCCTTGATTTCTATCTTTGGGGGCACTTGAAGGCCATGGTGTATCAGGAAAAGATACGAGACATAAATCATCTAAAGGAACGTATCACCAACGCCATTACAAGCATAACGTCAACTGTGCTAATGCGTGTTCATCAACAGTGGGGAACACGTATTGAAATGTGTTTTCAAAACAATGGCAACCATGTAGAGCATATTATATAAATAAAAATGGTTGTCCATAAAAAAATGTTTATTTTTCCTATGTATGGAAACTTACGGCCCACCCTGTACATTATCGTACATTATTTGGTCAATATATAGAAATGAATTGAACGATCTGATAATTATGTAGGATAACTACTCAATTACCGGACACAATTAGCTTTCAAAAACCTCATAAATATTAAAAGGAATGCTAATATTTCATTGTAACTTATTATAGGTGAAGGAAAAAAGGTGAGATTTCAATGGGGCGTTCTTCGCTCTAATGAGAATTTATAATAAAACAATTTCAAACTTGAAGACTTCTTAATTTAGCATAGGCTATACTGCACTACGAATAAGTTAAATTGCTTTTACTTTTGGTTTGCTTTTTTCATATCGTGAGTGTTATCGTACAATAAACATCTTAATTTTGAACTAGGCTACCAACCCTCTATCTTGGAAGTGTGTAAGTATCAGACGAATAAGACCTATCGATAATGCCTTAAATTCAAATCCATTTCTACTCGTATAACAATGAAATAATTTGCATCGGTAATGTATGAAGGAGGCCCCCTCCTAGGAAGAAATGGCTAAGCAACAAAAGTGAAAAAAAAAAGCCAGAAAATGCAGTTGAAGTTGTACCAAATTTGAAAGTGACGTAAGTTTTTCAAGATAGTTTCGTAAAAATATTTCACTGAAAGCCAGAAAATACTAACGTATGTTAATGTTAGAAAAAGAATGGACGAATACAATATGGTATAAAAATACAAGCTATTTTTTCAGTAACGTTAAATACATCTGCATTCCGAATAACTATGAACCGCCCCTCTATTAATAAACCTTGCAATGTACCTTTCTTGGGTGCGTATTTTTAACTTCTTTAAAATGTAAAATCTATACCAGATTTGGGTAATATTCCATTTTTCAGTCAAAAGTTGCATCAGTTGATTGGCGACTCCAAAACAATTTCAGTTTCAAGAATCATTACAAATATTTTTAATAAAAATTCATTCACATAAGGCCGTAATACGAGGAAACATTAAAAAAAATCCTCGACCGTAACTAAGATCACAACTGAAGGCAAACGTGACGTAATATTTTTCGAGTGTTCGTTAGTTTTTCTTCAGTATTGCAGTCCTTACTTTATATAGGCACCAAGTTCGCATCAACTTGCATTTTCTCACGGAAGTCAGGCGCGTTGCGTGTTTACAAACATTTTACATTTTTTTTACGAACTATGAACGGATAATACTCGCATTCGCTTGCAACTCTGATCTCGGAATGAGCGCCTCTGTAACTAACACTACTATAAACACTTGATACTTAAATGTTTAAGGAGCGTCGCAAAATTGAGCAAACTAAGGAATGAGAAAAGGAGACTCATAAACAGTCGTTCAACAGGTTACCAGATAATTAAACTTGTTTATTTTTTCACTTTTGGGGGATTTACCTTAAAACGAGCAATGGTGAAATACTTCACAAAAGAGAATTAAAAAAAATCTATGAAAATTAATTCAGTATTTAAATATGACAACTAGTAAAATTAGTAAAATTTGAACATTTGATGATAATAATAAGTCAGGAGCGCCAGAAACTAACACAGATCAAGCCAACTATCGCGGCCCATTGCTCTAACCTTCGTATCATCATCATTACGAGCACTATCGGGACTCGAATCCCCCGACCCTTGTCTTCATTTCGCTTATAGAGAAATGATGTTACTCACTGAACTACGGACGCTAGTCCCTTTTAATGAGAGCCTATCTTAACGACGACAATGACGTAACTTTAAACAAGGTACGTTAGTTTCCCCTTTAATTCAGACATACGACAATAACGTTATTTTTTTTGTTTTTTTCGCTAAAATAAACTCCAGAATCAAGGCTGAATTCCGCTTCGATTGAAAGCGTTTGAAGCTAGAAGTAGAGTAGATAAAGAAAAAATGTTAAAATCCTGTTTTGAGGACAAAACACAACCGACCAAAATGGCGTCTTTTATTACAGAACAATTTTAATTACTTCCTACGAAAAATATCACTTTTAATAGACGCATGAAAGCGTTGCATCACAGAGATATGCACAAGAATATTTTTTGTTTATTAAGAACTTGAAACATATGGTCCAAATTTCAAATGCATTCTTCTATGTTGTAAATTTAACGAGATGATGATGATGTCTAACCCAGCGGCACCCTGGGATATCGAAGCCTAGTAGCTCCTTGGGGTGCCTCGAAATTTCGGGAATGACAAAAATAAGCAACTGAAATGCAAAAAACTTCACTTTTTTCTAAGTGAAGGTCAAAATATGATAATTAAAACCTACTCTAATAGACAGATTTTATTTCCACAACAGTTTCGATGCCCACTGGCATCTTCTTTGGGTGGATACAGAAACGAATGAACCAAAAACAAGAGGGAAAACAGTCCAGGGACCATTAAGAAATTCGCACCTAGGATAGATCCCGTTCTCCCGACCCTGGAAGGGCATTTTTATTAAAGGGACCCGCTTATAAGTACATTCGCACAAATTTAAAACTATCTTCTTGTTCTATACATACAGATTCTATTATTTTTTTACATAATTACTGCATTTATTTTTAAATTTATTACATTTAATATTGCATTATTATTTATTACAGAAATTATACAATTATTATTACTGATTATTACATTGTTGTTTATTATACAGAAATTAAAACCGAAAAACGAATGAAAAAAGCGAGAAGGAAACAATCCAGAGACCATTAAGAAATTTGCACCTAGGCTAGATCCCGTTCCCCCGACCCCAGAAGGGCATTTTATTAAAGGGACCCGCTTATAAGTACATTCGCACAAATTTAAAACTATCTTCTTGTTCTATACATCCAGATTCTATTATTTTGACATAATTACTGCATTTATTATTGCATTTACATTTTTTAACATTTATTATTATTACCTTTTCACTAGACTGTTTTCCCTCTTGTTTTTGGTTCATTCGTTTTTCTGTATCCACCCGAAGAGGATGCCAGTGGGCATCGAAACTGTTGTGGAAATAAACTCTGTCTATTAGAGTGGGTTTTTATTATCATAAGCAACTGAAAATTGGGAAGTAACTGAAGATTATGAAATTTCAAGCGAAACAAAATATTTGCAATTTATTCGTCTGTAGAGAAACTGTATATGCTGTTCGAAGTTACGTGGTGTTGGGAGGTGATGGCGATGAGGGAGGGAGAGGGGGTAGAATGGATTATTGAACAAAATGATAAGAAAATTCCCCAGGAAGATATGGCGAAAGAAGAAACAGATGGCATTAGTATCGAGTCAGAAAAGTCTGGAAACCAATAAAATTAATACGAGTCGACTGGATAGCAAATTGAAATCTTATGTAGTGATATATACGCAATAAACATTTCGGTAATATAAAAAGAGATAAAACCCGAGTAAACAATGACTGTTTGGAAGTTCATTAAAACTTAAAAAGTAAATTTTTGCCACCTTTTGTAAGAGTCATTAAATACGTTTCCCAGTTTGATGAGAAAGTTTTAAAGAAAAGAATTCACTGCTCACATTTTTAACAAACCAAACGAGAAAACACGAGTCACAGTGGCTCAAAGTTTCCTACTTTAATGTTTTTACCTTTTCCAGTTTATTTATGTGGGTAATTGCGCTTAATTCTTTTTTTATTCCTTGCCAAGGTCTTATATATACTGTATATAAAATACACAGACGAGTGTTTCATATGTCTGGAGACAGTGGAAATGTGTAGAAAGAGTAATATAACTTCAGGACTTTTATTTTCAAAATACTATTACAGAAAGGGTTCAAATTGTTCACCCTGTGTTCTGTGGGAACATTTGAAATCTGTTGTCTACGTAGACTAAGAACAATTGAGGATTTGAAAGCTAAAATAAGACTGGAATTGTAGCGAATTTCTGCTGAAAAACTCAGAAATGTTCACAGAACTTGTCAGTTACGAGTAATGAAGTGTCTTGAAGTTCAGGGTGAACAATTTGACCACCACCTGTAATAGTGTATGTGTGTAGTGTATGTGTGTATATATATATATATATATATATATATATATATATATATATATATATATATATAAAATACCTTTGGTTTGCTCATTCTGGCAAAGGTCATGCTTATCACTCCACCTTAGACCTACAGTTTAACGTGGAATCCGAACCACGCCCACCACCAGCCCAGCGTCTTAATCACTAGGCTACAGAGGGTACACATTTATCTACCAACCAATTTCTTTATTGTGTGGAAGGATGAACAGCTGGGTTTTGCTGCGCGGCGCCTGTCGCCACCGGGCCGATGAATTCATAGTCAGCGACGCTAACCACATCACCACCGAGCTGCATATGTACTATGTATGTGTGTATGTATATATATATATATATATATATTCCCAACCTGCATACAATTAGATGACCCCCCCCCCCCCCCCACCACCACCACCACACCACCATAATAACCCGGTAAAATATATTTTCAATATTCGTTTCACCTTATAACCTTTGCATATTTTAACAAATGTCTTATTTCTCTACATTTTATGTACCTTTTTAACTTTAAATTATCATACGAGTACATATACATATATTTTATAAAATTTTTTACTCATTATATCTGTTCACTTTTATATTTTTAACAATGATGATGGAAGAAATTGAATTTCTGAAACGTCTGTAAACAAACATGTACCATCTCCTCGTCCTCTTATTCCTTATATACACTGCGTGAGTACGGAAATCTGTAATAATAAACAAACTGTACTTTTTAAGCTATGCTCAAGTTAAATATTTTAAGAATGTAACGAAAATATGTCGTACAACATACCACGACAAATCATTCAACTTACCGGATTCTCATCTTCGTGGGTTAATTTTTATTACTAGAAACGTCGAAAAAGAATGTGAAGTAACGTCTCAATACAGGCCACTCGGCACACACGCGCGCGAACACACTCAGAATGCGAGCGTACAACTGACTGACAACAATGATCCAGAGACGAGCGTTTTATATTAGGAAATTGTCCCTTAAGCACTCGTCATTCCAAACACCTTCAGTTAAATACGACGAAACGCTTTTACCTTCTAACGTGCGACGGGGATTGGCCAAAAGGTCATGACGTCATTATTTTTATGGGTTCTCATTGGTTCACGCGTTTTCCGACAGGTGGATACGTAATAAAAATTACGCTGCCGATGGAGTGTGACGTCATCATACGAGCTGGTATACTTATCGGTAATAATTAGGTTCTGTCATTCCATGAACGAATGAAGTAAAAAGCAGTTAGCAGAAATGGTTTAAATTCAATTTTAAAATATTAAAAAAAAAAAAAATTAATGTTAAATTTGGCACTTATTAACAACTGGGCACTATTACTTTGTCCTTAATAACTCAACCAATTATTAAAATAATAAGTAAATAAGGCCAACAAACTTTCGAAAATTTCGCGCATTAAAAACAGTTATTTAATAGTAATAAAAAGCAAACTAATATTGAATACAATTGTAAGGATTTTTCGTAAACTGGTTACAAAATACAAATCTTTCTTCTCTTTTTCCTGCGAATTATGTTCTTGTTTCGGGATCAGATTAAAGAGAAAAAAGAGGAGGGGTGGAAAATGGGTGGAGAGGGATGAGGAAAAAATCATCGGAATTTCCACATCTGCGAAACCTCCCGACCTGTCCCTACGAAACAAACTTTCCCATTACAACGTCCAGGGAGGGCTATGGATTGAGGAAATTTTAGACATACATATATACTGTACATACATACGTACATACTTATTCGCAACTCCGGACGAGTCGGAAGGTGTAGGTTTAAAGCCACGATGAGCGTGGATGGGTGGAGTTAAGTTACTGGGATAAATATAAATTAATCAAGCAGATATTATTAATGACACGAAAGTTTTCGACTAGCCAGCAGATTATGCGATCAGCTGATCGTTGCGAGGACTTCTGAAATGCAAACTAATATACCAATTTTAACGAGGTGGGGACGAAGAACAAGGACAATCTCTGGATACTGGAAACAACAACACCCAGATAAACAAAGAATGGTGTTACTTTCTAATAAAATGAAATTTACAACATTTCAAAACGATGCAAAGATTCTTAAGATAAATTCGGAACAGTAAATTTTAAACCTGATGATTTTTACGAGTTTCAAATAAATGTAAATATAAACCTTAAATGAGAAATAAATTGACCAATTAAATCTGATTTGACTTCGTATACAAATACAACCACAATGATGAAAGACAATAGCTAGTTTCGGCGAGTGAAACAGTGTCTCAATCCTATTTGCCAGTCAGTTAATAATTCCTTTAATTCTTTGATAAATGCTTGCGAGCAATAAAATAATTGTCTATTAGACCATTTTCACGCTGAGGTAACTGATGGTTGACCTAATTCAGTTCGAAGTTTCTTTTAATGTCGAGTTGATTGACATGAAATTTATATAATAGAATAATAAATATACGCCTCTGCTTCATTGCTCACGAGCAATTATCAAAGAATCAAGGAATTATTAAATGACAAATAGGATTGAGACACTGTTCTATATAGTCTCGTTGGTTTAATTATTCACATCCTATAAAAGAATTCGGCTTCCATTCATAGAAATGCAAAACGTCTAAACAACAAACAATAATAATAATAATAATAATAATAATAATAAAATAATATAAAAAGGGGCGACCAAAAAGTGACCAGCACAGTATATTCTTAAAGCTAATGGAATATTGGGGTTAGTCATAAATTGGGTAGAAAAAGCAGTTAAAAGACAAAGAGCAGAGGGTAATTTTAATGGTCACAAATTAGGGTGGCAGAACGTGAAAAGTGGGGTACCGCAGGGATCGGTGTTAGGTCCATTACTCTTTATTGTATATCTACGAGTATTTAAAGAAGAAATTGGGTACTAAAATATCTAAATTTGCAGATGATACGTAAGTAGTTGCCCCCCGTTACAAATATACAAAATTTATAAACCACGAGATCTTGATAGATTAGTCGCCTGAGAGAGTAAATGGGAAATAGAATATATCTACGATTTAGATCATTTATTATTTGGATAACTTCGATAGGCCAGGGTGGTTTACTGTTTTCCAAATGTAACAGAATGAGATAATGTGAAAGATTTGAAAGAAATTAAACTCCGAGTCAGTGTTTGGCGCTCACTTAATGGCGAGCGATTATTATTTTTTGTTGTTATTAACTTCCTTTGTGAGAGAAAAGTCGTGTGGCGGAGAGGCCCTAAGGCTTTACGCAGAACTCGAATCATCTACGAATCGCTCAATCATGTGAACGCATAGAACAGTCAACCGTCGAACTAGTAATCAGAGCCAACCTCGCTGATCAAAAGGAAAGCGGTGTTGCGACGTAGCCCGAGAGAGAGAGAGAGAGAGAGAAAGTACAACTAATTTCAGAAGTGAAACAAGCACATTTTCGGCAGATTAACGAAATCTGACAAACACCAACAACAAAGACGGACACAACGGAACATTCTGAGTCCATTTCTCACGCTCTATCATGCGGCGTTCGGTTCGGAACGATTTAAATTAGAGTCCTTGCACACCAGATACACGCACTGCAATAGTAAACCACAATTAGTCATCATCGGCAGTAAAATGTGTATATATATAATCGGAAAAAAGAGTTTAAATTTTCAAATAAAACCTTAAATCGTATTAAAAATTCGAAAATATTAAATAAAATGCGTAAAAATTTTATTACCTTACCTATGAACCTTATGTTGTTTCGTGTGTTGGTCTCTCTTCACACGGAGGTCAAGCTGGTGGCCCCGCCTCTAGGTCTGGCCTGGTGGAGGAGCGAGTTACTTTCTTGCGCTCTCCACCGTACACAGCCAGGCACGCCTGGCTCATCTGGTACTGTCCTGAGCCAGGCATCCAGTCTTTTCTTGAAGACTTCAACTTTGACCCCCGTTACGTTTCTGAGGTCCTTAGGAAGCTGGTTGAAAAGTCTTGGCCCCCTGACAACCAAGCTATTTTCCTTCAGGGTTGAGGAGGTCCCTTGTCGTGCTTTTAATTTGGGAACACTACACATTCTGCCTTTCCTATTTTCCAGTGTTGTTTGAATGGTAATTGGGTTTAGTTTTAGGTTGGTACCAGTTTTCGATCATTTTCCATATGTAGATTATGATGTACCTCTCTCTTCTTCTTTCCAGTGAGTACAGATTTAGTTTACGTAGTCTTTCCCAGTAGTGAGTTCTTTGCAGCAATCAATCTTGGCTGTGAAATGCCTTTGCGTTTCTTCTAGTTTATTAGTTTCTTCCTTTTATATGGGGACGTCAAAACTGAGCAGTATTCAAGTTTTGGTATAATCAGTGTTTTTATTATTAGTGTTATTATATCGTAAAAAGTACAAAAAATGTGAAACAAGTAAAAGTCATCAACAAAGAAACTTAAAATATACTCATCACTAATTTGTATAAACATAAAATAGCAATTGCAATTTAAAAATAAAAATAGACATGACAGGATACAGACTGAAAACAGGTTGTTTGTTGTCGCCCCAACTTCTTTTCCTTCATCTTTGCTGACATGAGAAGAGTAACAATTGACAAAAACGTACTTAAAATCAACATTAAACAATATTCCAGTTTATGCTTATGCCGCAAGGGTTGTAAATCAAATATTGCCTGTTAAGATGGTGGGGCAATTTGAGAACGTTGCCAATAAGTAAACAATTGGTCAGAAATGTCAAAATGGACGTGCTTTCTTCGAACGAGTGCAAGGGGAGCCTCTCACATAGGATAATACATGTGGTGACAATGAGTCATCATTTAGTTTCTCGAAAAGATGTCGCCCCCTTTTTCTTCCTTCAACTCTATTTCTTGGCACTCCCTCACCTAAGCCCCCGCACCGCGGCCCCTGAACCATCTTCCGCTCTGTTACGAATTCTAAGCAAGCAAGATTCCCGGTGAATCCGTGGAAGCATTATACAAATAAATGACTCAGGAGTGAAAGTATTCATTCAATGAATGCGCACCAGTAAGTGAATGACTCACTTTTTCACACACTATTATTCTGACGAATACATCCCTTGCCATATAATTTACCACCAATATATATATATATATAGTGGTGAGCTGGACCCGGTTCGCACCGGTTCACGCGAACCGGTTGTTAAAATCTTTTTGAAAATAAGAACCGGTTGTTAACTTTTTTGCTGGACGCTGAAGAGAGCTCTCAGAAGCGGAAAGAGGTTTTTCGGTGATGAATAATATTTGTAGTGATAGAAGAGAGCAAGTTTAACAACTAAACACATATCATGCTTTATGATCATCAATTTGTTGGGGAAACCACTAAGCTTCTGGAACCCGTTAACATATGTCAAATCATGGATGAGAAGTCATCGATCCGCTTTAGATACCAGAGTTCGTGTATCAAAAACGAGTTTACGGAGAAAATCAAGAAGCCATTTGGAAATTATTACCGTAATAAGTAATAATAAGGTACGTAAAAATGTTTAAATTAAAAAAAATTTAAAAGCATAGATGTACTGATATTTATGTTTTGCCTAATAATTCATTGCTAAAGTTGACTGAGCAATTTAATTTAACTATGTAGATAATATGATTCATCGGTTTTTATAAATAATTCTTCTTTTCTGATTTCATTAGAAACGTCTATTTCTCTAATTAACTATACTAATTAATTGTCATGCAGTTATTAATACCTAGCTCAATCATAAAATGCAGACACTTGAAAAAGGCAAATAGCGAGATAATTAATTTAATTAAAATTGCGAAAGGGTGGGGTGGGAAGGGTTGTCAATTTTTTATTGCCGAATTCAGAATTTTTTATACAGAACCCGGTGGTTAAAATTTTGGCAGCTTAGCGAACCGGTTGTTAAAATTTTGGCAGCTCACCACTGTGTGTATATATATATATATATATATATATATATATATATATATATACAGGGCGTCCCAAAAAAATGTATACACACTTTAACAGCTGATAGCTCAATTGATGTTTCTTTCTTTCCAAGTTAAACCCATTAGAATTAATAATGGCAGTCAGACTAAGCTTTGAACAAAGGAAATTCATTCTAAAATGCTACTGGAAGTGTGAAAACGCAGTTGAAGTGCAAAGACAGTTTAGGAGGGAGTTTCAAACAGATCCACCAACGCGACTTACCATCACTCGAATTAGAGATAAGTTTGAAGCCGATGGAACTGTTCAGAATGTCCACAAGAAGCGTTCCGGAAGACCACGGACATCGACAAGCCCCACAAAGCAAGAAAGAGTACTGGAAACGTATCACCAAAGTCCAAGAAAATCTGTGCGGCAAGTGAGTCGTGAGGTAGGAATTTCAGAATCGTCTGTCCAACGCATTTTGAAGCGCTGTCAATGGAAAAGTTACATTCCAAGATTAGTCCATGCTATTAATGAAGATGATCCGGACCGAAGAGTGGAGTATTGCGAGTGGTACTTGGCACGATGTGGATGTGGATTGGACGAAGGGGTTTCGTAGAATACCCTCCGCGTTCACCAGACCTCACACCACTAGACTTTTTTTTATGGGATACTTAAAAGACAAAGTCTACGCTATAAAACCTGCAACAGTCGCTGAATTGAGAGCAGCCATTGAACGAGAATGCACACAAATACCAAACGAAATGTTTCGTGATGTTTGCGATTCCATTGCTTCGCGTTATCAGCAGTGCCTGGACCAGAACGGACGTCAGTTTGAAAACAGGCGTTGACAAAACAATTAAATAATGTCTGTAGATTCTATTACATTTTGAAAATGAAATGTATTTTAATAAACACTGCCTTTATAATTATTTAAAGTGTGTATACATTTTTTTGGGACGCCCTGTATATATACACACCTCAGAAACATTACAGGGGTCAAAGTTGAAGTCTTCAAGAGAAGACTAGATGCCTGGCTCAGGACGGTACCAGATGAGCCGGGTGTACCTGGCTATGTACGGTGGAGAGCGCAAGAGAGCAACTCGCTCCTCCACCAAGCCAGGCCACCAGCTTGACCTTCGCATGAAGAAAGACCGACGCACGGAACCCTAACAAGGTATATATATATATATACAGGGTGTCCCATAAGCAATGTTCCCTCTAAGGTGTGCGCGTGTGCGCGCACACACACATTGTGAAATCCGCGCACACAGCAAAATAAAATGCGCACAGGTTCAAGCGTATCATGAGTCACGACAGTAAATGAAGTAATTTCAAAAATATACCGTCACACAAGGTCTGACCATTTGCATCAACATATTCTATAGTCGCTCTTTTAAGTATTAACCCCTTCCGCCCGACTTCGCGGACGTCCGCGCAATTACGCAATACGGATCTTTTTTACTCTATGTATTTGCATTTTTTTTCTTTTATTCATTAACGCATTGAGTATAAACCTTCTCTTTCTTATTTTTGCATAAAAACGAATAGTAATTATCCCAGAATTCATAAAAAATAAAATTATTTTTTATTTTATTCTTATTTTGTGAATGGATAAAATCATGTAATCTTGATAGTCTATTTTAAATTGCTAAATGCTAAAAATTGTTTTGAGAAATGATAACTAAAATAGTCATTTTCATTTAATGTTATTTTTATTTTATTTCTTTATTTTGTTGAATTTTATTTTACTATTTTTTATTTTATTCATATTTTTAGAATGGATAAAATGTCTTCTTTTTTAAGAATATATAATATTATAAACAGTTTTAATATCCATTTAATAGTACCGTAATGATCACGCTATCACCTTATGGAAATAATATTTATTAAGTATTTAATATTTATATATATTTCATTTTGAAGATAATAGCGCTCAGAAAAGTTTGCACAATTTTTCACCATGAATCTAAATGTATGCACAACGAAAATTTCTTGCGCACACGGACTAAAAAAAATTAGAGGGAACATTGCCCATAAGTCCGGCATCATAGGAGAAATTCATATTTTTCTATTTCTACAAACCATAATTCATATTTTTCTCTTTCTACAGGCCATAATGTCTGTGAGCGAGGAAGAACGAATCCAGATAATTCTACTCATAGGAAATCGGAGTCAAAGAGAGGCCGCTGCTGAATTTAACAGACTGCATCCAGAGTTGTGTTAGCAGACTTGTTGCAAAGTTTAAGGAAACAGGATCCATAGAAGATAAACCACGCAGTGGACCTTCAAGGAGGTCCACTGACGATGATACAGCGACTGCTATCCTGGCTCATTTTAACAGAAGTCCCAATAAGTCTCTTCGGCGATTGTCCGCCGAGACAGGAGTGTCGAAAAGTAGCATCCATCGCATTCTTCAGGCTCACAAATGGCATCCATATAAACTTCAGATGCTACAGAAATTAAGCGATGATGATGATCCCAACCGGCGGATGGAATTTTGTGAATGGGCTACGGAACAATATGCTCGGGATGCCAATTTCCCCTCCACCATTCTGTTCAGTGACGAGGCTGTTTTTATGGAAATGGTGAGGTAAATCGACAGAACACCCGCTACTAGTCTCAAAACAACCCTCACTGGTATACCTCTTCAAAGGAACAAGGTGCATCTCGGGTGATGGTATGGTGTGGCATTTGGAAGGATCGCATCATAAGCCCCCTCTTTTTCGATGAACATGTCACTGGAGGCACCTACCTACGTATGCTCAAGGAAGAAGCATTTCCCAGTGTCTTGAACGAAGAAGGAAATTTCCCAACATGGTTCCAGCAAGATGGCGCTCCTGCACATTACAGCACCCAAGTAAGGGAATACCTGTACCAACAATTCCCTGGTCATTGGATAGGACGTCGAGGGCCTGTGGAATGGCCAGCTAGAAGCCCGGATCTCACGCCACTAGATTTTTATCTCTGGGGCCACTTGAAAGCGCTGGTATACGCAGAGAAAATTAGGAGTGTTGAACATTTGCGGCAGCGCATTATTGGGGCATGTAACACCATTACTCTTGACATCATTCACCGTGTGCTTGCTGACTGAGTATCACGTCTGAATTTGTGTATTGAAAACAATGGTGGACATATTGAGCACGTTCTGTAAATAAAAGCTTTTGTTTTGCCTTTTTTTAATTATTTTTCCTATGATGCCGGACTTATGGGACATCCTATATATATATATATATATATATATATATATATATATATATATATATATATATATATATATATATAATCCAAAGAGGAAACAGTGATGCTTTGTTTTGCATGTTGGGTTGTGGAATAAAGTTGCAGAAAAAAATATGCATCATGGAATCTGACTTGATGGGAAGTGATTTTATTACTATTCAACTGATGCCTTCGGAAATTTTGACAAAAACTGTCTAATTAGATTTATTTTATATTCTGGTGAGCGATTATACTATCCAATGCAAGTTAAGGTCGGGTTATGAGTTAGTAAAGGTAGGTTAGGACGAGAGGGTATTTTTTTTATTATTGGCAAATGAACAAAATGAAAATTTTATTTCGTGTAAATTCCTACGCATTAAATGCCAATTTTCTAATTTCAGAGAAAAATAATTAAAAATATGCTTGTGTTAATTCTAACCTGAATAGATATTATCTTCATATTATTCAGGTGCCCCAATGGAATTAATAAAAACTATTTACCCTATATATATATATATATATATATATATATATATATATATATATAAAGAACGACGCTTGTGTAGAAGAACGTTCCGCACAAGATGAGGAGGAAGAACGAACAAATAAAAAATGATTAATCGAGGCCCATGGTGTAGTGGATAGCATATCTGACCGGCAATCGGAATATCCCGGGTTCGATTCCCGGGTGGTAACCTCATTTTTCATTTGTTCGTTCTTCCTCCTCATCTTGTGCGGAACGTTCTTCTACACAAGCGTCGTTCTTTACATTAATTATACTGTTTTGTGTTGTTATATATATATATGTATATATATATATATATATATATATATAGGGTGTTTCACGGCAGTGTGGTTGATGGATGAAGTGGAAGGAAGTTCAATCCACATTGATGCCCCTGTTCCTTTTGCCGAGGAAACTCGCCTGAACAGGTTTCAACCAGATCAGAACACGTTTAGGGGTCCCGAGATTTGACGCTTCAGATTGCTTAGGTATTTCTAATTTCAGCTGTTCTAGTGTTAGTCGACTGCCTTGCTTCCTGACGGAAGGGTGCACTGCTCTCTGTCCTTCGTGTCAGTTGTCGAGTTTTGTCCTCGTTGTGTCTACCGTTGCGTATTTGTACTCTTTTTCTAATTCGTATATTTCCTCATTGCAGATAAACATGGCAACTCGAGGCAAGAAAGAGGTTTGGCTCATCGGACACCCGAATAAGGAGATCCTGGGTAGCCGCCTGCCGACGAAGTTGCAAGTCTTGCAAAAGTGCTTCTTCCATCAAAAACAGGAAAACCTAGGACGGAGAAAATGTCTGAACCTCTGTTTGGATGCTGTGACGGTGTTCTGGAAAAGAGCAAGGATCCCTACTATGAGGCGGGACAGCGCCCTTCGGAAAATGGAAGCTCTGCTCCAGCGTTACGACAAGTTGGTGAAAAGCAGGAACAGATCCGAGGAGCTGTCGTGTTGCGGAGGACATGTTCAAGGCGGAACTCAAGAACGAAATCCTCGATATTGGTCATTCCAATGCCCTTTCTATGATGACAAACGAGGAAGACAAGCTCTTCTACAAGAGTCAGCAGGAGGACCCAACAGAGAGCAGTATGGGATCGGCAGACATGAAGCTGGCCCAAATGAAGAGTAGGAAAAGGCGCCGAGAGGAACAGCAGGAGGAGAGACGACACCGGGAATTCGAGCGGGCCAAGACGGTTACAGAAGCTGCTACTCTTGAAGACAGCTCCTCGTCCTCGGCGTCGCCATCTGCGGAAGATGATCCCTCCTTGGCAGCCTCCACGTCTGCTTCATGTCCTTCTCCGAGGAAGCGGTCGAGGAACCTCATCACTCAGGATGTGGCTGTCGCGTACGACCGGATGAACATTTCTTATCGTGATGCAGCGATGTCCTACGCCGTCGTCGCGCAATCCTTGGGGCACGATTTGAACGAGGTATCCATCTCTTCTTCCACAATGTATCGTGCTCGCCAGTCGCTTCGGAAGCAAGCAGCAGAGGCGTATCAGGAGGGAGAATTCTGTCCTGAGGAGCCCTTGGTGTTGCACTGGGACGGGAAAATGCTGCCTGAAATCACAGGTGACGGATCTGTGGACCGGATTGCTGTGCTGGTCACCGAGAACGGCCAGGAGAAGCTGCTTGGAGTTCCGAAAGTTCCAGCTGGCACGGGAGCGGAGACGGCACGCATCTGCATTGATCTTGTGCGGGAACACGACCTGTCCGAACGAATCAAGGGGTTATCATTCGACACAACGGCATCGAACACCCGGATTCACGTGGGAGCCTGCGTCAAGATTGAGGAGGGTCTCGGGAAGCAACTTCTTTACCTAGCATGCAGGCACCATATGTACGAAATCGTCCTGGTCCAAGTCTTCCGGTCTTCGATGGGCCCCACCTCTGGGCCCGAGACTGGGACCTTCAAAAGATTCCAAGAGCAGTGGGGTTTCATCGACCGATCTCTTATCACCACTGCTATTGATTCAGATAGCTGCAGCATCGCTGGACCTCTTCAGGGTCTCAAGGACCGAACTGTCCTGGTCGTGAGGGAAGCTCTGGCTTCTGGTCAGCCGCGGGATGACTACCAAGAACTTCTTCAACTGGTTATCCTCTTTCTCGGGGAAGAGACTGTCGCCAATGTGCCACTGCGGAAGCCAGGAGCATACCACCATGCGCGGTGGATGGCGAAAGCGATTTACGGATTGAAGCTGTACCTCCTTCAGGACCAGTTCAGGATGACCGGGCGGGAGCTGAAAGGAGTCACAGAAATCTGCCTGTTCGTCGCCCTGGCCAACGCAAAGGCTTGGAGTCGTGTGACGAGAGCAGAGCAGGCCCCATGTGTGGATCTGGAGTTCTTGCTGGACTGGAAATACTGCAGGAAGATGCCGTTATCGTCGACGTCGCCAAGCAAGCGCAAGCGGCCATGAAACGACACCTCTGGTACTTCTCCGAGACGCTGGTCGGCTTGGCATTCTTCGATCAAGGGGTTCCTCAGGAAGAGAAACAAAGGATGCGAGAGAACCTCGCCAAGCCGGCATCGAGGAAAGCGTTGAAGCGTCTGGAGGGGAAGACCGTCCTCGGCTCCTTCAAAGGAAAGAAGATTTCGGATTTCGTTACCTCGAGGACGAAGGATCTCTTCACCGCACTCGGAATCAACGGCGCCTTCGTCGAAAATCCCGCTTCGTCTTGTGAAAGCGACCCACACTACCAAGCGGGCCTAGCTAGGGTCCGCGTCCTGGCTGTGGTGAACGACTCGGCTGAACGGGGGATCGCTCTCATCGAGAAATTCAATACTTCCCTAACAACGAAGGAAGAAGACAAACAGTACCTGCTGAAAGCAGTTTTCAAGAACAGGAAAGATTTTCCGAAGAAGCAGAAGGGGGAAATGATGAAGTGATGAGTCTGTGCTCTCTGACGTAAGGCGTGATTTCTCGGGACCCCTTATTGTTGTCGAAGGAGTCTCATTTTTGGCCAGGAGTGATAAATATGTAAAACGAACACGGGCATCTATGTGGATTAAAAATATAATGTGGTTCTCATTTATGAAACACCCTAATATATATATATAAAGAAGAGAACGGGGAAGAACAGACCCTATCCGTATTAGAAGTAACAACAGGAGCAAGGAAACAAATTTTTTAGAGGAAACGAGAACGATAAAAGCACAGCTTGCCCTGCTAACAAGAAAGGACAGGACCCCACAGGCTAGATGAGGGAGGGAGGGTGTTGCATCTACGTGAAAAACACACACATACATGTGAAGTGAAGGTAAACAAATCAAACAGCACAATCAAAGTTATTATATTAGAACCTAACCATTATGAACATCTACAGATGTGAATTCCAATTTGCTACAAATGAAATAGAAAACATATTAAAATTACTTGAAACTCCAGCAACAAATATTCTAATTTCAGAGATTTTAATTTCCCATTCATAACATGGAAGAAAAATGACGAAGTTATATATGTCGAGAAGTTTCATGGCAACATTACAAAAGATGATAGAACCCAAGCAACAATGCTATTAGATGTTATGGAACATTATATGGAAAATTGATACGTGTGGGTAGTTGGGAGGTAACGAAAATGGTCCACTGAGTAGGTAGGTAGTTAATCTAACAATTATTAAATTCCTTTTATGTCAATAACTGGGTGGATGAAACCAATTGGTTGCTCACCAGAGTTATTCTCCACACTAGTATTTATATACTGTGTGACAAGAGCGTGCTCGGTAATAGATATACATTACCGATCAACCAACCGAAAAAAAACCAAGAGGACGCTGGTGAAAAAAGCCCCGCAAAAAAGAGACAAGGGAGAAGAAAAACTAGGAACGGGGCGAGAAGACGGAACGGGAGAAGGGAGAAGAAAAAACAACGGAAAAAAAGATCCCCACCAGCAAGTACGCTCTCAACAATTAAACAAAAAGGAAGAGGGACTCTCTAATAACACTCAGTATGTGATCAGTTGTGTTTTTTAGCCCAGTTAATTAATTAAGGGACATACATTAAGTTGGGTCAGACAAATTAGGCTACATTGTGATCTAAGACCTAGCATCAACTCAGCTTAACAAAGGTGAAGGTAGATTGCCCTAACCTAATTTGGTGAGGAATCCTACTGTGGACCTCAATTTATCTGCCCCCTCTGGACCATTTCCGGAATCTCTAGGCTGACCCCCTACAAGGCTAGACTTAATCTACTCTATATTTAGACTGGAGATATTAGGGGTGGGTTAATTGGAGACCAATTCATACAGAGCATTTTTCACAATTACGCCCTTACCCAGGAAATCTGTGAAGCCACGAGAAAAGAGAACATTTTGGATTTAATCTTGACAAATAATAACGAGATGATAATAATAAAAAAGTAACGCACACAAAGTTCTCCGACCATAACCTCATCGATATATAATTGAAGTTAGCACCCAGAGGTCCGAAAACGCATCCTAGAGAGTCAGAAGGAATATTTGAAGAATTAAACATAAATTCAAAGAAAGTAAATTGGGAAAACGTAAGTAAAGATTTAGAGGAGGTAAATTGGGAATTGCTACTTCACGAGAAGACTCCACAATAAATATTATGTATAATAGAGACTGAAACCAAACCTATAATACTGAAATATATTCCAGAGAGATAGGAAAGAAAACATAGCAAGGTCGAAAGGAAAATCAGGACACTATTCAGGCAACGAAGACAAACCGTAAACATCTCCACAGATGCAGAACTGATGCAGAGAGATTCAAACTAGAGAGGAAACTTGGCGAAATAGAAATGGACTTAAAGCAAATATTCATACAAAAGACAAACGAGGAGGAAAACAAGGTAGCAGAAAACAAAAAATAACTCCATACATATAAGGTTGTAACATATATTCTGCTCGATTTTTTAGTTCAGAACAAAAATTAAACGACATAATGACAAATTAATCATCAATATAATTCCCTTCTTTTTCTATAACTTCCTCCCACCTGTAGAAAAGTTTTTTATGCCACGTTCGAAGAAATCCCTTGGTTTCGAGTTTAAAAAAAACGATCACTTCGTTTTCGATAGCTTCCCTGGATTGCAACTTTTGTCCATCTAGGTGGTGTTCCAGACTTCTGAATAAATGGTAGTCTGAAGGTGCGATGCCCGGAGAATAAGGTGGATGAGGCATTTTTCCCAACCAAATGCCTCCAATTGGGCAGTGGTGATTCGACCAGTGTGAGGGCGCGCGTTATCCTGGTGGAGTAGAGCACCTCTGCGATTAATTAATGCAGGACGTTTTTCTTGTAATGTCATCTTCAATCGTTGGAGTTGTTGGCAGTAGACTTCAGCTGCGACTGTTTGGTTATCTGGCAGAAGCTCAAAATGAATAATTCCTTGCATATCCCACCAAACGCATAGCAAAATTTTCTTTGGATGGGGTCCATTCCTTGGCTGAGGTTCAGGCTTTGTTTCACGGCTAAGCCACTGATGTCGACGCTTAATATTGTTATAGAGGACCCATTCTTCATCCCAGTGACGATCCGATTCAAAAACGGTGCCTGCCCTTGCCGAGAATGCAGTGATGTGTAAATATCGATTCGATGTTGAAGATTCGCTTGTGACAAATCATGCGGAACCCATTTTCTAACCTTCACTACTTTCCTAACAGCTTCAAATGACGATGAATGGTCATATGGCTAACGCCGAGTTGCAGGTCAAGTTCTCTTACAGTTAGCGTTGGGTTATCCTCCACTGTTGCTTTCAGCAACTCTTCATCTAACTCATTTGGTCGTCCTGTTCGTTGATAATTAATCTTTCAGACTGAAGTCTCCATTTCTGAACTCAAACCATCTCCTACACACCCATTCGCTCACATCATCATTTCCATAAACTCTCTTAATGTTTTTTGCGGATTCACTAGCGTTAGATCCTTTATGGAACTCATACAGCATCACATGTCAAATATGCTCTTTCGTGGGCTGCATGTTTTTTCAATTACTGTAATATCGTGGTGGTGGCGTTGTAACTGTCGCCGCGTGTATTTTGCAACATTTCTAAAACTATTTCACATTATCTTGAATTTATTCTATTATCTATCGTCCGTTTTCTAATCGAGCAGAATTTATGTTACAACCTGATACTTCTACACGTTTGCGAAAAAGAAAATGCAGTGTAAGGAGTATTGGTCCGTTGATAGACGGGGAGGGCGAATACACAAATGACCCGAAAGAAATAAGCGAACTGCTTAGGGAACAATTTAACTGTGTTTAGCACCCCAAGTCCGAGATGGAAGTGGAAAACCCAGACAATTTTTCGACATAGATACAAATCAACCAAGAACAAATTCCGGCGAAACCTATTAATGGACTTCGAGTTCACGGAAAGAGATGTAATTGCGGCCTTATCACAGATGCGAGGCAATTCAGCGCCAAGGCCAGACACATGGAGTGCCACGTTTCTGAAGAAATGTAAAGAGAGTATTGCCAAACCGCTATATTTACTTTGGAGGAAATCACTCGACACAGGACAAATTCCATTCCCCTTAAAGAACGCGAACATTGCCTCCCTATTTAAAGGTGGTAAAAGAGAAATGCCCAAGAATTATTGGCCAGTGGCTCTCACCTCACACCTTATAAAGCGTTTTGAACGTATAATTAGAAACAAAACTACCTACAAGAAAAAGACTTATACAACCCAAATCAACATGGCTTCAGGGCTGGAAGATCATGCTTATCACAGCTACTAGACCACCAGAAAATATTGGAAACATGTGTCGAGGACAAAACATAGATGTAATACGAGGGGTAGTCAGAAAATAAGTTTACACGGCGTATAATTTCGTAACTAAAGGACCTACACATTGATTATGCTTGTAT
Organism: Bathynomus jamesi; assembly: GCA_023014485.1. NCBI lineage: Eukaryota > Metazoa > Arthropoda > Malacostraca > Isopoda > Cirolanidae > Bathynomus > Bathynomus jamesi. The sequence continues at coordinate 484,131 of JAJOZX010003391.1, read as the reverse complement.
CAGGTGAATTCGTTAATCATTGTTGGCAACACTGCAGCCGATTCGGCTGCCATCTACCGTACATTGGTTATACGAGTCAGTTGAACATGGCGGCTCGACTGGAACAGTGCCCTGTCATTTCTGCAACGATATTCCGAGTCTGTCAGTGGTCAAGAATTTCTCGAGCTCAGTGTCACAGGAGACGAGACATGGGTTCATCACCGTACTCCGGAAACAAAACGTGCCAGCATGGAATGGACACACCTGGGTCCCCGCGACCAAAGAAGTTCAAGATTGTGAGGTCCTCTGGCAAAGTGATGGTTACCGTGTTTTGGGACCACAAAGGCGTTTTGCTCGCAGACTTTATGCAAAAAGGCACAACAACCAATGCAGCTGCATATTGTTCAACACTGGAACGTTTACGAGCGGCCATTAAACGTAAACGTCCTGGACTGCTCTGTAGGGCAGAGCACTGTTCCAGTCGAGCCGCCACGTTCAACTGACTCATATAACCAATGTACGGCAGATGGCAGCCGAATCGACGTGCAGTGTTGCCAACAATGATTAACGAATTCACCTGGTACAAAACATAATAGGCGAGCGGCCAGACCCCAATTTAAACAATTTTAATTCCCCCCTTCCTTCTACAGAAAGTTGTAATAGGTTTTTTATTAGTCCTTAGTGTTCAGTGAACACATTTTTAAGTGTTGTCCTTAGTTTTTGATGTGCGGTTGCCATGGAAACGCCAATATAAACAAACACCTAGAAAACACCTGAAACTTTATCCAGATGATAATTTGTTTTAGTTTCGAACTGAAATACTGTTAACTAATCAACCTATACTGTTTATTATAAGTGTTTACTATCTAGATACACAAGTGAATTATCACTTTATAGTAAAACTTAATACAATCATGTATTGTTATAGGTTAGGCTCAGTTTTAAATTTACTTCCTCCTTTTATTATCACAATATTAGAATAAGACAAATGTGTGCTGTGACAAATGTGTGCTGTGACAAATGTGTGCTGTGACAAATATTGTGCAAATGTGTGGTATTGTTGAAAACCACAGTTTAATTATTGTTATTTTTATTTCAGACGATCATCTATATCAAGCATGGCAGAACCTGACTCAAGTCCATTAAAATTTGTACAGGCGAAGAAACAGAGGCTATCAACAAATTGGGAGAAATGCGTTATATGTCAGCAGAGTCACAAAGAAAAACTGGTTGTACCCACAAAAGTGGGTAATGAAACATTATTGTCAACATCATTGTTACGGCAGGATGATCTTTTACAAAGACTTGAATCGGATTACATAGTATGTCTGTTGCATATCATCGTAGCTGTTATCAATCATTTACAAGTAAGAAAAACATTTCTCATAGTACAAAATGTAGCACGCATGATTCTGCACCACATGGTACTGAAGAACAAAGTGTTCGCACACGAGCTCAAACATCCAAGCTTACAGATTTTTCAATGTGTTTAATATGCAACGCGCGAAAGAGGGACAGCATACATAAAGTACAAACAACTACGTGTCAGAGTAATCTCTATCAAGCAGCACAAGCTCGGAAGGACATTTCTATGCTTGCCAAAATTAAAGGAGACCTCATTGTAGCTGATGCTGTTTACCACAAATCCTGCATGGCAAGCTATACAAGCAAGCATAACATCAGTGCTTCAAGAAAAATGGGAGGAGGAGAGAACATATACGAGAAGGCATTTATGGCACTAGTAGGAGAAATAGATGTTAATCTACAACAAGGAAAAGCTTATAAGTTGAAAACAGACTCACCCACATTTAAATATTGGTCAATGTTGCTGGATGCAGTTCAAATACTATTGAACTACATACGCAGTGAACGTGAAGGTAACTGGTCATTACATCTGTCCTCACAACTCGCAATGACGCTATACTTCGCTGCAAACCGTACTAATTATGCACGATGGGTACCCATTTATCTCCTTGATATGATGGAACTTCCTGAAGTTTGCAGTTCGTCTGAGACCAGGTCGTTTCAATGGTATTTGGAGTGACATGGGTACTGAATCAACTGTGATACGAGATGCCAAGAGTAATGGGGGTGTTGTTGGGCTCACCCGAAAGGAACCAGCCCTTCTCTGCTGGATGCTCACTAGAACGTCACTAGGAGAATATGTTCAGAGTATGAAAGAACGGACTGGAATAGCTGCTGAAGAATGTTCTATACATGAGCAAGCAAAACCCTCTGCTCTCAAGTGAGACGATGATGATGATGATATAAAAAATATGATCAACCATCTTGAAAACAATATGACCAATCCATTTCAGCCAGATGGGAAACTGTTGAACATTTCCAGGAGTGTCATTGCTGACCAAGATGTACAGAAGTCGCTATTATCTGCCATCAATGCTGGTGAGAAGGAAATGTACGAATTTATTGGGAGTACCTTGTCCAGTGGAGGTAATCGTAGCTTCTACAGTCCTCTGACTAGATCCAAAAATAAGACCTTCACTGACATGACTAAAACTACACATGTATTGATCCAAGGCAAGAAAAAGCTGGTTAACATCAGTGCTGAAATGGTGTTTCGTAGATGGAGGTAGTTTGTGTAATGCTACATTCTTGTCAGCAAGGCGGACTCTCAGAAGATTCAAGTCGTTATGTTCTTTATATACATCCTTTGGATCGTATAGAGCAGCAACAAACTGTCGGGCTGCATGTTCGGCCTCAACTGTGTTGTTAGTACCCAAACTACCATGGCATCAGAGATGCCATGGCTGAACTACAATCAATGACAGGCAGCAGCAACACACCTACATATGGCGAGTTTGCCAACAGATACATGACTCGGCTATTGACTTGTACGCATAAAGCCAACACTATAATAGATGTATTCGACCAATATGACTGGTTGAAGAACGGAGCAGAAGGCTAGCAACTGCAGGTGGAGCCAAGCAATACCAGGTGATGTTCGGACGCCCACTTTCGCCATGGCAGAAGTTCATGGCTCTTTCATCGAATAAAGCAGCATTGACTAACTTCTGGTGCAACTACATAACTCAACATGCACCAAGAACATCGGAACTTGCTGCACACCACGAACATAAGATCTACTTTGCAGGTGGGTTCAGTGATGGAGAAAAAGCGGTCCGTTTTTCTAGCCAAGGCGTGATACCAGTGGAAGACCCGTTTTGCTCACATGAAGAGGCAGGTACAAGGATGCTTTTCCATGCTATGAAGGCAGATGAGGAATTTTCTGCTGCCAATATCCAAGGAAGCATAGTTGTCAAGTCCCTGATACAGATGTCCTCGTGCTAGCTGTGTATTATTTCCCTCAGATGCAAAGTACATCATCTTTCTGGATAGAAACAGGAAAGGTGACCGCTACTGCTGATCTCCATCGTCATATTCCTGTTCACAGCATATGCAATGAATTAATTCCTGCGGTTCATAGTCTACTTCCCGCCATGCATGCTTTGACAGGATGTGATAGCGTCTCATCATTCTGTGGCATAGGAAAAAAGAAAATGTGGAAAACCATGGAGTCATTAAAGAAGAAAGGTTCGATTCCACTCCTTAGTAGTTTGGGTACTGACAACACAGTTGAGGCCGAACATGCAGCCCGACAGTTTGTTGCTGCTCTATACGATCCAAAGGATGTATATAAAGAACATAACGACTTGAATCTTCTGAGAGTCCGCCTTGCTGACAAGAATGTAGCATTACACAAACTACCTCCATCAGAACCTAGCTTTCTTCAACACTTTAAGAGAGCATCATTTCAGACCCACATTTGGATGTTGGCTCACGTTGTTAAACCAGATGTGTCTTCACCAGATGGAAATGGGTGGCAGAGAGAGGGTGATGAATTAAAGTTGAAGTTATTTGATGGACCAACGAGCTTCTGTGCTTATGCCGTGGACGCAGACAATGTAGTAAGAACTGCAGTTGTGCAACGAATCATATGGCATGCACAGAGGAATGTGTCTGCGAGGCTACTGAGGACTGCATGAATGAACAAACCCATCACAAACTACCGCTGGGTGAGGTAGATGAATAACCATATAATAGCATTGTGCATTAATAATTTATTAGCGTGTTTCATATATGCTGTTACAACGTGAGTTATTCCCCAGTATGGGGTAGACTGCTAATAACGCATCGAATTGATATTGCGGGAGTCACCGAATACAGTATGCACTGACTTACATGCAGTTTTGTAATTGAAAAACAACTTGAGACTTTTAGTGGAAAGATTCCAATTTTAAGTAATGATTCCTGCTTTAAAGTTATTTAGTAGTTTGCTTCATAAAGATAAGAATTGTTAAAATTTAGTTGGTTTTGTGTTATGTACATCGATATGAGTATAGTAACTTAATTTTTGTTTTGCAAAATGGACGTTCTTCAAATCTCAATATCGGTCCTTTCACACAGTTAACAAATCAAACTTCATTTTCAAGTGCAACATTATTATATATGTATTGTAATCATGCCAACATTTGCCCGTTTTTCATAACTGAACGATAAACCTTTCTGCTGGCATGCAAACAGAGGTCTCCATTACTAACCCATGTAGGCGCAGTACTTTGTATGGTGATTCAACATTTTAATATGGCATTCATTTTGTTCAACATAGTGTATTAATGCTTGGAGTATCAAAATACCTGAATTATTGTACTCGAAATTAGTTTTGTGTAACTCGTATTAATCAGTTTTGTGAAACACCTGTATTTTAGGTGATATTTTTTGGGTCTAACAATAACGTTTTTAGGCAAAAAAATAAATTGTATCATGTAAAAGATGTTTTTATAGATAAATTGATATAGTGTAGCACTAGAGCTTTCAGAAAATGTATAACTTCATGGGAAATAAACCTTGTCTTCACTGTGTCTTCAAAGATTTCGGTTGTAATGCGTGAATTGAAAACATGAATACACGAGTACCTGTACATAGCTGAAGTTAATGGCTGATTTTACTATCTTAGCACACTCAGAATGGAGGACAACATGCCAAACTTATATGTCCAGATGGTGCAGATCATTTTAGGACATGTACATTTCTGTACGAGGTTGGGTGGGTATTAAACTAAAAAAATATGGCCTGTTATCAGGGTTCACCGCTCGCCTAATAAAGATGCGGCGGGAAATTATAGGCCAATCAGTTTAACGTCTGTTGTAGGTAAGCTACTGGAATCGATAATTAGGGATCGTATAGTCAAACACTTAGAATCGCATAACTTGATTTGAAATACGCAGCACGGTTTTAAGCGAAACAAATCTTGCTTAACTAATCTTTTAGAATTTTTCCAAAGCGTTGTTAAAGTTTACGATAGTCATCGGGCGGTAGTTGTAGTGTATGTAGATTTTCAAAAAGCGTTTGACACCGTACCGCACAAAAGACTCTGAAAAAACTAAGGCTCATGGGATCAAGTGTGTAGTAATAAATTGGATGGAAGAGTGGTTGCGAGGTAAGAAACAGAGGGTGGTCGTTGATGGAGTGGAGTCTTCTTGGGTTAATGTAGCGAGCGGTGTTCCTCAGCATTCTGTATTGGGCCCCATGCTTTTACTTATACTATATATATATATATATATATATGAAAAATTATTTCACGAAAGTGACACGTGAAAAGTATTTATGATGAATAAAACCACGAAGGAAAAAGAAACACAAAGGGGTGCTCAAGCGCTTTCGTCTAATGACATCCTCAGGAACACTGGAGTGAAAGGACAGATCAAGGCAATATATAGGTTACAAAAATAAACATACATACATACACATTCACATATATATACATATATATATATACATATACATATATATATAAATATATACATATATATAGTAAGCATAGAAAAAAATTGTGGGAGGAGCCAACATTTATATGGTCACAGAAGAATAAAGAAATAAAAATAAATATAAATATAAATTGAGAAAAAATTAATTACAAAATAGTGCCTTAGTGATATATATGTCACAGCCTAAATAATCATAAAGAAATAAACAGGCAAATAAAAAAAAAACCATAAATACATATACATACATATATGCAAATAACTGCAATGACCGCGCAGTATATAAATGAATAGAAACGACATAAGTATTAAGGAACGTTTCTGCACACGAGGAGGAGAGATAACGAAATAATGAAAAATGAGGCGAACCGCCTGGGAAACGAACCCAGGGCCTTCCAATTGCCGGTCGGACGCTCTACCATTATGCTACGGACCTCACTCAATCACAAATCGAAATTCTCCCAAATAGGGCAGAAACCAATGCCCTCAGAGAGCACCCTCGCAAATCGTGAATATGCGCAAATAACTGCAATGACCGCGCAGTATATAAATGAATAGAAACGACATAAGTATTAAGGAACGTTTCTGCACACGAGGAGGAGAGATAACGAAATAATGAAAAATGAGGCGAACCGCCTATATATATATATACATATATATACACATATATATATATATATATATATATATATAAAGACACGATTTAGATGTCGGCCTAGTCAGTACAGTTTCAAAATTTGCGGATGATACGAAGTTGGGTGGTAAAGCGATAAATGACGAAGATAGAGGTAAAATCCAGAAAGATCCGAATAAAATTGTTGATTGGTCGGTGACATGGAAAATGAGATTTAACGACGATAAGTGCAAAATTTTACACATAGGTTCGCGTAACGGTAATTTTGCGTATAGTATGTCAGGGAAGGAGTTATAGTCACTGGTGATTTAAAAGTAGCGAAACAAAGTACAGCAGCGGTCAATAAGGCGAACAAAGTGTTAAGTCTCATAGCTAGGAATTTTGAGTACAAATCTCGCAATATTATTGTTCCTCTTTATAAATCATTAGTTAGATCCCATTTGGAGTACGCGATCCAATTTTGGAATCCGTATATGCGCAAGGATATAGGCAAAATCGAACGAGTTCACAGACGAACTACTAAGATGATTCCATCGTTTAGGTCAAAGTCGTAAGAGAATAGGTTTAATTAAGGAGTTAAAACTGACTACACTCGAGACTAGGAAGCTAAGGGGTGATCTAATCCAGGTTTTTAAAATTATGAATGGGTTCGACAACGTAAAGAGAGAGCGAGCTTTTTCGAAATAGCACAATATAGAAGAACTAAAAATAACGGATGTAAGCCGACTGGTAAAAGGTTCGAGACAGCAGTTGCCAAAAACTTTTTTACGCATAGAATAATAAATAGCTGGAATAGTTTGCCGGTAAAAGTAATTAGTAGCACGTCTATAAATACGTTTAAAAATAGATTAAATGCACATGTTGATAGATTGGGTATAGTTTAATGTAGTAAAATTAAGGTTTTTGTGGTTCCGAATCAATGTAAAATTGTAGGTCCCCTCCGCCACTACGGAGGACATGCGCAATACACAGTTACAAACACGATTAGGTAAACCAGCCATGAGCAGTGGCGGATTATCATTGAAGCAATTGAGGCTGAAGCCTCAGGCCCCCAATCAACTGAGTCTCGACGATATAATTCGAGATTTCGGAAACTTCTTTGATTAAATATGACAGTACACAAACTGACAAATTCCGTTTTATTTTAAGTTTCATAGGCTCTAAGTAAAGTTTGTTTAATACCGTTTTGTTTTAGCAAACGGCAAAATAATAATTTTAATTTTAAATATATACAGGGTGTCCCAGAATTAACTATCTATTTCAATGAAATCGGACAAATTTTTTAAAAACACACTTTTATTTATGTTTATCATGTTTAATATGTGTTAAAAATGTATAAATTTCTAAAAAAAATTTCATAATTTTATTTTCATAATTTTTTCATTATCTGGTCCAATGAAAGACCGTCTGAAGTCATAGAATGGCAGAGAGACTCTCCAAAAGTTAACGTGTGGCTTGGAATGACCAAATCCAAAATTTATGGCCCATTCTTCTTTGCGGAAGCAACTGTAACAGGTACCGTCTACCTTGATATGCTTCAGCAGTTTCTCGAACCACAGCTTCTTGATGATGGCATTCTTGATAATGTTGTGTTTCAACAAGAAGCATTGATCTTTTGGCGATAAACCTTTGTTTTTATGAAACCCCATGCAAAGAAATCCAGGGGTGTCAAATCCGGAGAACGCGGAGGCCAAGGTCGAGGTCCTCCACGTCCAATCCACCGACTCGGAAGGCGTCTGTTGAGGTATTCTCGAACAATTAGAGCATAATGACATGGTGCTCCATCTGTTGAAACACAACATTATCAAGAATGCCATCATCAAGAAGCTGTGGTTCGAGAAACTGCTGAAGCATATCAAGGTAGACGGTACCTGTTACAGTTGCTTCCGCAAAGAAGAATGGGCCATAAATTTTGGATTTGGTCATTCCAAGCCACACGTTAACTTTTGGAGAGTCTCTTTGCCATTCTATGACTTCAAACGGTCTTTCATTGGACCAGATAATGAAAAAATTATGAAAATAAATTATGAAAAAAAATTAGAAATTTATACATTTTTAACACATATTAAACATGATAAACATAAATAAAAGTGTTTTTAAAAAATTTGTCCGATTTCATTGAAATAGATAGTTAATTCTGGGACACCCTGTGTGTGTATATATATATATATATATTATATATATAATATATAATATATATTAGTGATGGATCGAATAACCGCAACCGCACTACAACCGCACAAAAATTCAAACGGTCTTTCATTGGACCAGATAATGAAAAAATTATGAAAAAAATTTAGAAATTTATACATTTTTAACACATATTAAACATGATAAACATAAATAAAAGTGTGTTTTTAAAAAATTTGTCCGATTTCATTGAAATAGATAGTTAATTCTGGGACACCCTGTGTGATATATATATATATATATTATATATATATATATATATATATATATATATTAGTGATGGATCGAATAACCGCAACCGCAACCGCACTACAACCGCACAAAAATTCACAACCGCAACCGTAACCGCAACCGCCGTTCCATAAGTGCGGTTGCGGTTGTAAAAGCTTAGTTAATTTTAATTTTAGGTTAATTAGAAATATTTCTTTTTTAAAAAGAAAATGATGGGTCTCCTTATGCGTGCTTAAACGTGACGTCATACGGCTGCCGTAGTAAAATTGGTTTAAACTGCGCTCTAAGTTGCCGCTTGAAAGGTGAAAATGCAGCAAAAATATTATTCTTGAAATTCACACTGCCTGTCATTAAGTTTGACATCAGTTTTTCAATTGAATAATAATCCATAACTTTTCAATGGGTGGAGGCTGGGGAAAGTGGTAGGTGGGATGAACAGTGCGATGGGTCCTCGTCCCTCATCCTGGTAACACACTTAGTGCAAAATATGGTTTTAATTAGTTTGACCTATTCTTTCATAATAGCTATATAAGTTTAGAATATACTTCATTTAAATAGTATTTATTTAGTAAATACCTTATGTTGAACACAAGTTTTGCAACACACAAATAGCGGTAGCGGTGTATTGCAAATTGTGTTCAACATAAGGTATTTACTAAATAAATACTATTTAGTATATATTATGTACCAAGTGTGGCTAAATCCAGTTAATAATTACGCATTTTTCCTAGTATATGATAACCGCAACCGCAACCGCGGTTGGAAAAAATTCGACAACCGCAAACACAACCGCGGTTGTGAAAAACCGACCACTCGATCCATCACTAATATATATATATATATATATATATGATGAATTTCACAATTAAACATGAAATGAATGAATGCTGCAAACCCACAAGGAAAAAGAAAAACGATTCCAAGGTCTTTCGTGTATTCAGAGCTACACCTCGGCAGGGAATTCCCTGCCGAGGTGTAGCTCTGAATACACGAAAGACCTTGGAATCGTTTTTTTTTCCTTGTGGCAGCATATATATATATATATATTATATATATCACACTGGTGCTTATAAGTATTCGGACAGAAATATTTCAAGTTATATTCGTACTAGGGCATGGTTAATTAATCATTTTTAGGAAAAAGTGATGAATGATGAAATTTTCTAATCAATCAATGATTAAAAAATTATTAACAATTAAATACTTCTGAAGAGAGTAAGAAAGCTTTATTGTATCTGTTGCGTGAGTTATATAAGACCGAAGAAAACATTTTGCTCAAACATTTAGTTTGCTTTAGTTCAAGAAATCAGGCATGGGCGGATTAGACAGTTTATACATGCAAAAAAGTGCCAAATTCAAATGATACATTACAAAATTTAAGGTAAAATGCTGGTGAAATTATGAGGAAAATTAATCATTTCCCAAAAATATTTGTTGATTAATTTAATTACTAAATTCGAAACAATGATTGATTAACCAAAACCATGCCCCAATTCGCACTTATCTTTTGTACCATGCATAGGATACTTACGAAAAGCTTACCGTTCATTTGGAACATTTTAAAAAAAATTAGTAACTAACATATGGTGCAAAATATTCAAGAATTTTAGGAAAATGAGTTAAAATGCAAAGGTTTTCGTACATTTACTTATAAAATTATTTAACTGTGCGCGCGTGCGTGAACAAAATATAACCCAACATACTTTTACACGTTCGCGAAAAGAAAATTGCAATGTAGAGAGAGTAGTGGTCCGTTAAAAGGCGACCCGATACACAAATGACTAAGAAAAAATGAGCCAACTGCTTACTCTGTGTTCAGTACCCCGAAAAGTCCGGGAAGAAAGTAGAAAATTCAGCTGAATACTTTTATATAGATACATATCAGCCAAAAAAAAAAGTTCAAACACAAATCTATAAATGGATTTAGAATTCTTAGAGAGAGACGGAATCAGGACTATCATAAATATGAGAAATGATCCTGAACCATCGTTCGAACTCATCATAAGGCATATATATATATATATATATATGGTGCCCTGTCAGACTAAAAAGACTACCCTCCTGAACAACGCAATGGACATGTGGCACCTTCCTCTTGAAAGATAGTGTCCTCCAAGGGAAGGTTCCATTCCAAAACAAAGGATGGAGGCTCTTATGTAAGATAGATCTGTAACCAACTGCCTGCCCACACCATAAACGGCACAACCACCAAATTTCACATTGGGTTTCACCAATTCGAATACTGCTGGTAGGAGCATTTTTGCATTATACAAAATTGTGAGTGTTCATTATATACATATAATCATTGGTCACTGAAACATCTAAGTTCGCTTCGCATCTACATGAAAATGGAAATCTATGCAAATGAGCAAATTAAAATCTGTGGAATAACGTATGTAAACAATTCGTAAGTACACAAAACACGTAAGCGCTAAATTTAACGCTTCAAGGTTGTGTGATTCATGGTTTGCATATTAGAAATTTGTAATTTTAACACAGTCGTAACAACGTGTTTAGGATTAGATATGAAGCTATGTGCATATTTTTATTTTATGAACTTGAGCGTTTTATATTTCCATGAAATACGTTCCAGTGGACCAATACTGTATATTTTTTTTTCACGTTATATTTATGTATTTACTCTTGACTCAGCGATCTCTGAAAGGCGAAGAAATTCACTCAAAGAATACAAGTACCCAAGAGCCAAGTGTACTAAGACCTTGGTGAATAACCGTTTATAGCCCCAACTAATATTCCAGCTAGTGACGAAACCTTGGTACAGGTTGGTTGTTGTTGACCTCCGAAATAAAGTTTCAATGAATGCTTTAAAAAGAGAAAAGTAAAAAATGACAGCTGACTCTTTTGGAATAAGAGTAAAACTGGCAAATTAAAAATATCCTCGAGAGAACTTATAGCCTAAGTAGTCTACAAATGTTTATGAACTCAATCTTGTATCTTACGTACGTAATAAAGTTAGTAATAATATACTTCAGCAAATTCAAGAACTTAAATCAGTGAACTTATCACACACTAAGTCTAACTCTTTCGAAAGGCTTAATAAAATCAGTCTGGAAACGATTCCATGAACTTAATGTAGCCAACATTACGGTTTGAATACAATAAAATTTTCATTCAAAAGCGAAAACAGAGAGGGAGCTGGCATACTTTTTCAGGTGGTTGGCTTTGATAAATAATTTCAGTGTTTAGTTTCCAATAACAGAACAACTGGATATTGAAGAGCGAGTTTTGGAAGTATCGCTGACTCGACATTTTACGAGGAATGCCCTGTAAGATTTGATTAAATTAAGTTCTTAGGTGATTAGGTTAATAAAGGTTTCGACAAAATTTTCCAATGACATTTAAGGAAGCGAATTAGAGGAGCCTTTTCTTTCCATTTAAGTTGGGAAAGACGAAAACAACTTAAAAATTTATTAAACTTGAAGAAATATTTTCAGGAGAAACTATTTAGTCTAATCTTCAGGCCTATATTTGATCGATAAAATGGCAAAGCTGGGCACTTGCGGCACTTTTTGCGGTACTGCGGTACTACCGCACTACCAAACCGGTACCGCATAACGCAGTACCGCAAAGGATCGCTGAAAGTACCGCAGTACCGCTACCGCATTCAAATTTCCCGCGGTACCGACAAACACGACTTTTCAAAAACTTAACACTTTTTTTGAAGTAAACCTTATTACAGGAGTACAGTAAGACGAATGCTGCGTGTGTTGCATCAGCCTAACTCTAGACACGTTAAGTTTTCGTTCAGAACATGTTACGTTGCCATCCTATCACAACGCCTCAGTGCAGTGCTTGCTTTTGAGCCGGTTGCACGTGTGTTACATTTCTGTGACAAAGATCGATTTTTAGCCATTATGGCAGAAAGTTCAGGTGCGAAATCGCCGATATGCAATTTCTGAAAATATGTGCTATTACTTGTTGTTCTTGTGTGCATTGAACAGTTTTTACATAAAATTTAGTGATAAAATATTGGCGAATGGCAATGGCGAATGTTCACCTGTGCTGTGAAAAGAATAAAAAAAAAATTCAAATGTTTTAGCAAAACTGATAGTTTATCATTAGAAAGAATTCGTTGATAGGTAGACATTTTGAATGGTTTTATAGTTTAGCGTGTATTAAAAATTGGATACTTTAGTTTTCATTGTAAAATGTCTAAAATCTAATATTTTTTTCGTTATGTAAGTCCATTAACATGTAACTTTCGTTTTGAATAGATATTTCAATTGAATTGCAAGTGAATTTTCCTAGTGAATCGCAAATTAAAATCATAAAATGAACATGGATCGCTATCTCAACAAGTCTAGCCAGGGGGGGAGGAGTGGGAGCGTGACGCCAGACTCCATCATTAGGAGCAGCACCCCAGTGTCTGGGTCAGTCTCAGTTGTGCCAGTCCCCAGTGACTTGTCAGACTTGGAGCCCCTGTCCCTGTCTGACCTGGACTCCACATGGGGCGACGCCGACTCGCAAGACACCCATTCGCTGGACCAGCAGTTCCAGGGCGACCAGGCCGGCGTGGAGGAGCTGAAGAAGTACCTTGTTGACTTGCACAAGTAAGAAATTGTTTTAGGCTTTTAGCGCTGTAATAAAATGTTAAAATAATATATTTATAATTTATAAATTACAATGTATAAAAACTATCCTAAAAATAGGTATTTTTTTTGGCTAGGTTCTATACCTTTGCCAAGTTTCTCAAGAGTGACACCAACGTGGAGGGCAGGTCCATCTCCACTGGCACTGCCCTCTGCAAGAGCTGCAAGGGCAAGGAGATCAGCTTCACCACCCAGACACGCGCCAACCTCAAGAAACATTATTATAAGGTAATATAAATAAATTTAAATTTAATATACCTTATACTAATATACTCAATGAATATTAATGGATTAAGTCATTTAAGTGATTACAGATTAAACAATAGTTATGCAAGGTATATATTTTGTGAATTTTTTACATCAGGTGCACAAGATCCTGTACGGTGCGCTTGTGGCAGCTGTAGATGGCCAGTCCAAGCGTGGCCGCTCCCAGTCCAGGGAGAGCGAGTACCCCTGCAAGAAGCGCCAGCTCTGCCTTCAGGAGTCCTTCAGCCTCAAGGACAAGTTTAGCCAGAGGAAGGCCTATGAGGCTTACATGAGGTAAAGACTAAAGTCTAAACTCTGTTCACAGTTAAAAGTTAAAAGTTTAAAACATAAAATAAAATTGAAAAGTGAAAAATCTTCTGCGCTAAGTAGACACTAGGACAAAAAAGTATCAAAAAACATTTGAATGATTTTATTTTAATTTACCATTTTTTTGTTGGTTCATCTGCACCATGTCGCCCGTCCACCTGACCGACCACCCTTCCACGAGGCGCATGATGGCGATCCTGTCCCCTGAGTTCAAGGTCCCCTCCAGGAGGAAGCTCACCAGGGACATAGAAGGGGCTGGTGAGAAGGCAAGGATCGACCTCACCAACACCCTGCACAGCGTCAGGAAGGTGGCGACAACTGCCGACAGCTGGACGGCCCACAACAGGGCCTTCCTGGGAATGACTGTCCACTGGATAGACAAGGACAGCCTGCAGAGGAAGTCTGGAGTCTTGGCGTGCAAGGAGATCAAGGTGGGAATTAATTTAAAATGTTTTAATTTTTAAAACATGTTTGTCTGTAGACAGTAGGTTTTGCAGTAGGAAAAAGACTAAGTCTCATGCCATGTTCTAGAAATTGAAATTTCATCAAACTGAGAAACTCCGAGACCTTAATTTTATACAAATTTAATTTTTAAGGAGAGGCAGACTCATCAGCTGCTGGCCCAGACAATAAACGACATCCACCAGGAGTTTGGGTTGGCCCGCAAGGTGGTCGCCACAACCACAGACAATGGCGCCAACTATGTGGCGGCCTTTGAGCACTATGGGGTGGCTGATGAGCCCCTTGAGCCTGTGCCTGTGGACCCTGACGAGGTCATCGGTCATCCTGGCGACCTGTACCGCCAGCTACAGCCCCAGGGACCAGAGGAAGAGGAGGATGCTATTCAGCTGCCCCCACACTACCGCTGTGGGTAAGTGTCACATAACTGATAAGTGAAAACTCACATTTACTGATTTATACATCCAAAATTGTAAAGAATGGAAAGATTTAAATCTCAAATTAGACAATAAAAGTTCCATTTGTTTCAGAGCCCACACAGTAAACCTGCTGGCGACCTCAGACATCGCCACTGTGCGCGTCTGGAACAGCGGTGGCCACCGCGGCAACAGGCCCCCCTGGAACAAGGCCGCCACCAAGGCCCAGAGCCTCTGGAACATCCAGAACAGGAGCTCTGTGGTCGCCAACCAGATCCTGAGGGAGGTGGGCAGGAAGCTCAAGACACCTTGTTTGACAAGGTAAGGAATACTAAAATTTATTATTATTTTTATAATATATATTTTTAATTTTTTAAACCTAATATCAGTAATATGAAGTGTTATACTTAGGAAGATTTTATCATTTATTTAGTTTAACAATAGAAATGTTCACTTTTAGATATTTCATATATATTAAATAAGCTTCCCATGCAACAGGTGGAATTCCTACTATGACGCCATCAAGTGCCTGCTGGAGGTCATCAACGACCCCGCCCACCTGGAGGCCCTCAACACCATCATGAGGAACCAAAACACCCTGCCAGGCTTTGATATGATGGACAAGCAGGTAAAACTAAATACTAAAGTTTCATAGTATTAACTATTAAAGTCTTATAAAAAATGAACAATATTGTCTGAAAATTTAATCTCTTTGCCGCAGAGTAATTGGAAAAATATATTTTACATTTTAATGATTTTATACAATTAGCTTTTTATTTTTTAGGTGTTCACAGAGTATGTGGAGGTGCTGAAGCCTGTGGCGACCTGCCTGGACAGGCTGCAGAGCGAGGAGGCCGCCTACATGGGCAACCTGTTGCCCAACCTCCACCTGATGAAGACCAAGCTGGTGAGGGTGAAGGACAGCGGCCTCCAGTACGCTAAGCCCCTGGTGGAGCACCTGCTGGACCAGGGGGATGTGGGCAAAGGCTTCGCCGCCAGGTTTGGCCACCTCTATGACAACCCTGAGATCCTCATGGCCTCAGCCCTGCACCCACACTACACGCAGGCCATACTGACGACCTTGTGCCCTGAGAACGCCCACAGCATCAAGAGGAGGATCATCATGGAGCTCAAGGCGATCATCGACTCTGGGGCGGAGGAGGAGCGGGCCGGCGCTGTGGCGGGAGGTGACGACTCTGACGAGTGGGGACAGTTCATGCCAGAGTCGCCTCCTGCTGTTGTGAGGCAGGCAGAGCTGGATGAGGTTCTGACCAAGAGCCTGGAGGAGTGGAACCGCCAACGGGCCAAGTCCCGTGTCCCCCTCAGCAAGGAGCTCTTCCCCAGCAAGCACAGGGAGGCCTGGGTGGAGCTCTTCATCAACTACAACACAGCCCTCCCCAGCTCTGCTGCTGTGGAGAGACTGTTCAGCTCTGGGGGTGACATCCTGAGGGCCAAGAGGTCATCCCTGTCAGCCAGCAACTTTGAGAAGCTGGTCTTCATGCGCGCCAACATGAAGTTGTTGGGGCTCACGGAGGTGGAGAGGCAGGAGGAGGCTGAGGAGGTGGAGCAGGACTAAGTGAAGACAGAATACTTGTTTTTTTTTTACAGTGTGTCTTGTCAGTTGTCAGTTCTTGTATTAAAATGTGATTTTTGGTGTTTTAACTCTTTTTTTAATATATATGTGTTTTTGGTATCGCACAGCTATTTTTTTCTTGTACCGGAGTACCGCTGCGGTAGTACCGCTTTAGAAACCAGGTAACAGTACCGCGGAACGCACCAGGGGGACCTGAAAAAGTACCGCAGTACCGCGTAACGCACTGGGCATGCTGAGGTACCGCAGTACCGCGTAACGCACCCCCAAATTTTGGTACCGCGCCCACCACTGTAAAATGGTAACAGTGTTTATAACCCTCTAAGGATAGATTTATGAATCTTTTACATTAAATATGTAAATATTTAATTAAATCTTGTTAAATATTTAAATGTTAGAAAATGTTTTTGAATATGTAAAAAATGCAAAAGCTTATGATAATATACAATTCATACAAATATAATTATGAATTCGACAAAAAAGTTACTAAACTTCTAACTTTACGGATCACACTATAAAAGCAACTGTTTGGAAGGTTACTAAATCATTATAGTGGACTTTCTAGAATTAAGGTCAGGCCTTTACTGGGTTCTTTCTACACTTATGCAGTGAGTAGTCATTTTTTTGTACGAAGCCAAACTTTTCACGTTTGCCATTTCGGACAATGTTTGATGGAAGGTTGCTCCGGCTGAAACTGAGGTTCTAATGATCGTTTAGTTGATACTAGAATTAATATCATGGTTACTGACAAAGGTGTGCAGTAGTGAAGTAACTACTCGAGTAACATTTTTCAGGATCCACTTTCTAGAAAGTACAATTATTTTAAAATACTTTTACTCTAACTTTTAAGTACATTTTAAGAGAAAATATTGTACTTTAAACCCAAGTACAAAGTACTTTCCCCAAAACTTTGGGAAATTTCCATGATTAAATCAACCAATCTAAGGAGGCAGACAATGTTGCTGGATTGATATATATATTTAGTCCACAACAGGCAAGACTTGATTGCAGAAACCGAGAAACAATTATTGTTAAAGCTAAATAAGTAGTTCTGCTCGTAATAAAGTTAGTTGGCCATGCGTGTGTGTCTATTTATTTCATTCCCTAATGAATATAATTAATATAGAACTTATCGTTGTTACAAGGTAATGATTAATAATTATCAATGTTATGTCTGCTATGCTAGTACTTTTCACTTTTACTACTAGAGTATACTTTAAACCATGACACAGTTTTACTCTTAGTTAGGTACGAGTCATAAATTGTACTCTTACTTCAACTTGAATATATATTTGTCAAATTACTCGTACTTTGACAAGTAACAAACTTCAGTACTTTGTACACCTCAGGTTACTGGGTAACTAATATATATCTACTTAAATTCTGTTAACGTTCTCACCTCTTGCCTTCAGTGGCGTTGCCAGGCTTTGAAAGTCGCTTAGTCTCGCTCCAAGATAATGGTCAGTAGCTCGTACAATTCGGCACAAACATAAGTCATAACACATTTATTCCTTAATTAATGCGGAGTAAAACACTAAATGTTACTTTCATCGATGTATATTTATACTTTCACATCGTCTGGAATAAGGTATTATCTGTAACCCAAAGATTTAGTGTTATCTTCTTTGAAAAGTACTTTCAATCGCGCTCGAAAATAAATGGAGAACTGCAATATAATGCACTTGCCCTTACCCACCAAAAAATACAGCGTTTCTAGTGTTTTGGACGCGTTTATATATATATATATATATATATATATATATATAATATATATATATAAGCATCAATCGTGCATCAACCAATCACCAACATCCTACAAGACGCGTCTGAAACGCTAGAAACGATGTATTTTTGGAGTGGCAAGGGGAAACTGCATTATACTATGTATCCCTCTAGTGACGGACTGGGTGAAGCAAGGGCCTAACGTTCACTCATCGTTTATGCGAAGACTGACACACAACGTCGTTTCTTCTTTTTGGCTGAACAATTTAACAACTGTTTCATGTCACATTATTAAATGTACCAAGATGAAAATTAAGAATGGGGACGTGGAAAACTGCAGATAAAGCATTGACAAAATATATATTTACATTAAAAACAGTTCACAAGTGTTTGTAACAACTTCACTTATAAGTACAAACAGCACTCAACAGCCATAGTTAAATAACGCATACTAAGTTTATCTCAAAATTACCCGTTTTTTGGAGTTTTTCCAGAGAAAATACGAGTATCTTTTCCTGAACTTTACAACCAACACACACAAACATTATATATATATATATAATTATATATATATATATATTATATTATATATATATATATAATTATATACACGCACATCAAACCTTTCCACTCGCCGACATCGTTGATCTTGTGTAGCTACAGATCAGTTACAGATCACCAATACAATCTGTCTTCACAGAATGCCAACAAATGATTTGTCCAATATCAAGTTCTAATAAATTCATTAAATTGTTTACGTTAATATCAATGCTAACAAACAGAACGAATAATTTCGTCGAAATTATCTTGGCTAATGGTGGCGGGATAAAATGATGATACGGGAATACGGTGAAATTCAATATAGTACTAAAAGGCACGCCTCCTGCTATCCTCCTTTCCAATATCAGTAATACAATCGTATAAATGCCATTTCACTTCTACAGGGTTGTGCCGGATACACTTAATACTGAATGTAGGTCAGTTTGGGTTAAATTAGGTACATATTGGAAAACATCCGCGCATCTTTGTGCGTTTTCATTCCTTTTCTGTAAATCCAAAACAGAAAATATTCAGACCATAAATGTGACCATAAATGTGACCATAAATGTGACCATAAATGCAAAACTATTTCCTCTTTGAAAATATGAATACACCTACTTTATTGCTAGTTTTTTTTTAAATATCCTTTAACTATTTAAAAAAAAAAGTGCTAGACTTTAAATTAAACCTACAGGTACCATCAATAAAGTTGAAACCGAAAACGGTGCATTAATATTCACAACTTCAAATATAATTTGTACTCTTCTGACCATGAGTGATAATTTTCTGTGTTCATAAATTTCAAATTTGTAAATACATTAACGGTTCAAATGCGTCCGAAAATAGGAAATCAGCGAGAATGAGAGAAAGTAAACCATTAGTTTCCTTCAACCTTCGGTGAGCGGACGAATTCATTAATTTTTGAAAGCCCCAGTGATGAATGTTTTGGGTTGTTTTAGTTCCTTCGTACGGTTTTACGTGAAATCCGAATCACGGGTCGTTACATCATCTGAACGCGTAGAACAATCATCCATTCAGCTACTACCCAAACACAATTGTCGCTCAACTTCACTGATCAGCTACGACGTAGCTCTTTTGGGACGGACTAAACGCAATAAATATAACAGTAAGAGAATTAGCACGCGATATAACAACAAACGATCATAGAAAGCACTGAGACTCCACAGTAAGTGTTAAGCAGAGAACAGTCAAGAAGGGTGAGCCAACCGGGTTGGAGTAGTTAATGCGTGTTGTACATCAAATGTAGAAATTTTGGATGGTGTATTAACGTTCTGATATACTAAACTCTTCGTTACCCCCTAGAGTCGATCTCTAAGGGGTCTTTGTTAGCTTATAATTATAATCAGCCATGAGGGCCAGAAACTAGCACGGCGGTCAGGCCAACTCATGCGGCTCATTGCTCTACCTCCCACATCATCATCATAATAATAATCATAATAATAATAATAATAATATAATAATAATAATATAATAATAATAATCATAATCATTACCAGCATCATCACGTTTTACCCCCTGAGCTTCTGATGCTGGCTTGTTTGCCTGTAATTTCCATAATGAAAAATTCTCGTGATAAAAACATTCATTTAACGCAAAAATAAAATTTTTTTAAATAGTTCGAAGACGAGTTCAAAGTATATAAAACAAATATAAAAAATCAGTCCAAGTTTCACATTAAAAAATACTCTCAGTGAACGTAAAACTTAATAATTTGAAGGAATTTTCACACTAATAATAATAATAATAATAATAATAATAATAATAAAACAAATTAAGTCTATAAATATGAGATAATAAAACTTAAATTGCACAAATGTCATTTCGATTTTTAAAATAATTTGCATCCTAGCTATGCACTTCATAATCTTTTAGAAAATACAAAATATCTACATGTAGCTAGAAAAATTTGTGGTACTATGCTTTACTTCGTAAAATTTTACGACAAAAACAACCACACTTCTAACAAATACTTCTCCTCGCTTTCTGCAGGCTCTCAAAAACTATGAACAAACTGAATTTGGGCATTAATAAATTTGGGCCTATTTGAAGATTACTTTTCATGGCAGTGTGATGCGGGAGTGCGCGTTCACGTGTTGAAGAGAATACAAATACCACCAAAAAGGGATTCTAAGGAAAGTGCAAGAAAGAGCCAATCCGTCGTCACGGGTGTATCTGTTTAACGTCAGTCACGTTTGAGACGAAAGCTATTTCTTTCGCATCATCCTGGAGATGGCAAAAGCGAGTGAAAGAAGTGTGGCACCGCCGACGAAAGTTGTGGCGACGGTTCGGTGAGAGAAAGGCCTTTCAGAGCGAGAAAAAAAGAGGAGATTGAAGAAAATATTGATGCTGTAGGAGCTGTGCTCGTGTGAAGCTTTCGGCGGTTGATTCGTGGAAGCTTTGAGATCGGCGGCTGCCTGGGGTGGCAACAGAGCGAGTGATCCAAATCTTCGTTTGGAATAACATCTGCGCAAAGGCAAAAGGAGCACGAGTTAAAACGCGGGAAGTTACACTTAAAATTTGGAGAAATTCAAACTATTTTATTCTAAATCATAACAGACAGAGCAAGACAACTTTATATTCGAGAGAGCTATACTGAACTGGACAGTGCATTAAAGATTGTGGGAATAATAATTCCAGTATTTGAACACGGTGTAATGATGGACTAAAAAACAAGTCCAGGAATAATATAGATTACTTAACCCAAGGGTTTAGAACCGGGGTATATATTAGATTTTTCAGGGGTACACAATGTACTGACAAAATACATCTTTCCTCATTTTATTTTCTTTTGTAAAGGCATTTCTCGAAACATTTCAACAATGCAAGTTAATAATAATAATAATATACATACAAGGTGTCCCATAAGCCCAGTCTCAAGAATTTTTTTTTTTTTTTTTTAATTGGGGTTGTTTAACCTCCTTCGCAACATCTAAGGGGAGGAGGAGGGGAGGACCTACGGCTTTACGTGGGATCCGAACCACGGGTCAATACATAATCTGGGCGCAGAGGACGGTCTCCCATCCAACTACTACCTAGCCCCAATGTCGCTTAACTTCGCTGATCTCCGGGAAGCGGTATTACGACATTGGCCACGACGATTTTAGAGATTTCATGAAATCCCTAGTTACACAGATTCCCTGTAATATATATATATATATACTTTAAATTGTGTGTGTGTGTGTGTGTGTGTGTGTGTGTGTGTGTATATTATATATATATTACACGAAAACACTGACTTTTGAAAAGGGGTACACAGTGGAAATGTTAAAAATTCTTGATTTAACCAGTTCATGCCCACTAGCAGGTTATTTCTTGCCCTATTTTATCAAAGTGCAAATAATTTTGGTATCAATGGGTTAAAGTTATACTGCTGCAAAACACGATTTTCAGGGGAAATAATGAAATCTATTGAAGGACATATCCTCTCAGTGAAGTACAGATAGTAGAGTTGTAATATATTAAAAATTGTATATAGAATATAAATCTGAGAGGGAGGGGAAGTAAAATGCATTAAGAAAAATTACGCAACAGGCTAAGTTAAAAATTAAAGGAATGGATAGTGATATGAAATGGTTCTCAGAGTTTCTAAAAACTTGAATACGATATTTGAAACTCAGATATGAACTGCAAACAAACAAACCACAGCAGAAATTTATTTTTAAATACCATTTACTGACTATAAACAAAGTAAACAAGATTAATTTTTAAAATTTTAACGAGGTAAGAAGGGCTGTGTATTTCTCTCTAATAAAATACAGGTATCATTACACAAATCAATTTTGCTTTTACTGTACTGTTATCACTTTGATTTCAAGTAAGGGCTGATGACAATCATCGACATGGCACTTTTAGAGGTTTTCAAGGGTTAGATTAGGTCAGAGTAAGCTACCCAAGTTAATTCGTGTCAATTTCAATGAAATTACTATAAGTCCTTCAGAAAATGTTCCCACCACTTATTTCACACGTATTCCCTATGTCATTTAATTATATGACCCAAAATCAGTCACTAATACACGCATTAAAAGTGTACCAATATAAATAGTATTTGGGGCACCAAGAATGAGAAACATTCAGTAAATCACAATTGATAGAGGACACTATTCAAAGCAGATGCTGGGGTATTTTGTTACGTTTGTATTTTGTAAATGTTACTTGCATTTTAGCAACTTTTATTTACGTTTTTCTTACCTAACAAACTTTTAACACTACAAATTTTAATTAAATTAAAATTGCTAAGATGTACTAATTGTTAAAAATAATTGTTTAAAATCAGTAATTGGAGGTTAGTACCATTTGTTGACTAACACTTAAGTAAATAGGCCTATCTATTATTGTGTGTTGCATCCATACATGGAATTCTAAATTAATAAAGCCTAAAAAATTAATATTACTCCACTTTCACCAAAATAATTTTCACCCTAATGAAAGAAGCTAAAGAAGCTGGAGTTACTGTATTGTAAAAGATTCTGCCTCCCTTTTGTTTTAGTCTCCACACTACCCAAAACCTTGTTTAAACAGCTAACTTTCCATTTGATTCACTCTCCTTGATCCCTTCAATCCCTTTTGCAAATTTTTTTTTTAATTGCTCTCACTACTAGTGCATATACATCACTTACACATCATTATGGCTTCTGTATGTTATAATTTCCTTAAAATTATTCCTAAAGCAAACATGGATAATTCTCACTTACCAAAAAACGCTTCTCTTGAACTATGGTAATATCTTTTTGAGTCTTTGGCCTTATTCATACTGAGCAGCTGAAGCCCTGTCACAATTTGTTCTCCAAACTCTTTATCCAAGTGGTCTTCATAAGAACTAGGATCTATTTTACGAATCCCAGACTGAAAATGAAAATAATTTTTTTTATTTTATTGAGGTTCTTTAACCTCTATTGAGGTTGTTTAACCTCCTTCGCAACATCTAAGACGCTCTAGAGCTTTCCAAACTTTTAACGTTGGCGACAAACTATTTAGGCATAACAATTTTCACGACATTAATTAATTTTTGTTATCAAATATCAGATAATTTTTCAGTAGGTGGTTTATTTTGTAGCCGATTTTGTTGATAGAAAAATCAAAATTTTCAAAATACAAAAAACACTAATGTGTCGCGACACACCAGTTTGGAAAGCTCTGATCTATGATCATATAATGGAGGGGACCTACAGCTTTATGTGGGATCCAAACGACGGGTCGCTACATAATCTAAGCGTGGACGATGGTCTCCCAGCCAACTGCTACCCACACCCAATGTCAATTAACTTTGCTGATCTCCGGGAAGCGTTGTTACGACATTGGCCACGACGTGCCCGAAAATATCATTAAAATAAGAGAAAATTAGCAAAATCATTTACTTAATAATGGAAGATACAATCAGTGAGAGAACTAGTCATGACTACACATGTAAAAGAAATTGCTCCCACTACTGAAAAAAATAAATTAACTATGTTTGCTCCATTTAGTGTTTACTGAATGAGGAATCTTTAACTCTTATATAATTAGTTTTAGATACCTTTTAACTGACCTTTCCTTTTCCTCCAGGCACTTTTGAAAGCTTTGCAACTGTCAAGTGTGGAACTAAATCCTTCTGGTTGGGCACTGTAACCCCGCTTTCAGAGAAAGTTTCCCTGACCACTTTGGCTGCATGAAGCAGTCTGTGGTAATGATCATCCTCCACCACTTTGGTGTATAGGATCTGAAGCACAAAATGAGAATAAAATTTTTGCCTTTTCATTTTCACTACCCCTCAACAAAAATCTATTGATTTACTAATTTGCTTTAGTTCTTAAGAACAAAGACAGCATCAACTTAAGAACACTGAAGTTACTAAGGGTTACACTATAACAGTAATTCTCAAAGTTTCACTCCATTTATATGATTAAAGTAATCTGAATATCAATGTCTTATGTTTATGGCTATAAAAAAAAAAAAAAAAAAAAACTTCCATAAGGAAAGAATCCTCAAAAAAAGTTATTTCATAAGTCAAGGATGTGTGAAGAGGTAAAATGCTAGAAGTAAATTCATTATAGATCGTTGCTTATGCGAGTAATTTCATCAGTGAGGATGTACTATCAGAATATAGCTACACAGATTGAAATGGATAGAATAGAATAGAATAAACTATGAACTTGAAGCGTGTCTGTATAAAGTTCTATGTAAACAGTGTTATGGTTCATGAATTGTTCTTAAGTTGAAGTCAACAGTAACTAATTTTTCTAAATCTGAATAAACTAAAAACTACAACGCATGCATCTACGTTTATGATACAGCTAAGCTTACAACTAAACTGAGTTAAAAACTGAATAACCTTTAATATATGGAATTGCATTCATCTAAAACTAATATACAGGTAGGTCTCATTATATGCCATACTACTTTAGGTAGAATCAGTACAGCACGCTAAATTATTTAAGGAATGAATTTATTTCATGTGCTACATAAACTGATATTATGCTCTCTGCATGAATGAACAAGTTTGAACATGTGCAAACACTCATTAACTCCCTCCCCCTTCTGATGATAAAGACACTTCAATGACCCAGTAATCTACTTCCTCCCTCCTGTGCCCAATAAGCTGACTTCAGGCCCTTTCTTAGGCAAGTACAGCACAAAATTAATTATTTAACAAGTTATTTATTATCAGTGGCGGTCCTAGCTTACATGACGCCCTGGACGAACCTCACCTTCAGCGCCCCCCCCCCCCCCCTGTTCGCCAACACACACACATTCGAATCCCCCCAAAATAAAGGACAGACATAACTTTCACAAAATAACTTTATTGGACTAATTGTTGGAACTTCAGAACCAAAACAAAGACTCAAATTTCTGAATTTTACAAATCCTTCATCACGTAAATAGAATAACTCACTTAAGAGAATGTAATTATGATACTATGAACAGGAAAAATACAAATTAAATTGCACAACTGCCATAAATAAACTAGAGAATCAAATTTCTAAATTGTACAAATGCTCTATCACAAATAGAATAAGACACTTAAGAGGGTAATTATTATGCTACACTTTGAACAAGAAACAAAATAAATTGCACCACAGCACAACTGCCATCTAAAGCCTGACTCTTCTTACCTCCTTGATGCAAAGTCATGAATTAAATCATCATATGAAATCTGCTCAGCAATTGTATGATTTATACTGATGATGGCCAGACCGGTAAGGCGTTCCTGTGACATAGTTGACCTCAGGTAGGATTTGATGAGCTTCAGCTTTGAAAAGCTCCTCTCTGCTTCAGCAACAGTGACTGGAAGAGTAAGACCAATTCTGAGAGCAGTCCACAAATTTGGATATATTTCAGAGAGCTCCCTTTCATGGATAAATGTCAGCAGTTCAAGCAAGGATATGGTCTTTGATGGCAAGTCAGGCAAGTTCTTCAGCTCCTGTGCAAGCTCTCTGCCATCCAAGTCAGATTGTCCCTTAAAGTGTAGTGTAGTACTAAGGTTCACACATTGTTCTGTCAGCTCCTCAAATGTGAGATTTTGGAAATGTGTCAGCACTCCAAACTTCTCTCCCACAATTTCCAATGTGGAAAATCTTTCCTGAATGGCTGATGTTGCAGCATCAACCACTGCATTGAAAAATGTCACCTCCAGCTACTTCAAAGCATCAATCAAGGGCTCATCAGATGCTTCATAGGAGAAGTGCCGCTTTGTGGACCTCAGCCGTTTTTGTTTTAACACAGCCTCCACATTCATTTGTTCACAGATATCTGTGGCTGCCATTTGTGCAGCCACAAAACCTGTTGCCCTGTAATTGCGGAGACCTCTCTCTGTTTTTTTTTTAGGAGATTTACTGCAACATCAACGTGCATGCTAGGAGACTGCATCTGCTTGCTCACATGCTGAATTTGGCACAACAGGTCATGCCACACCACTGAACAAATGGCGAAGCGGTATGACCCAACCTCCTCTGACAGAGATTGAGCCTCAACCTTTATTACAGAGTCTTTGGTGTGGTCCCTCACCTCGATCAGTGCATCTCTCACTGCAGCTGCCTGATATCTCAGGGGCTCCACACTCTTGATCTTGCTTTCCCACCTTGTATCAGACCACATCTTCACATGTTTTTTCAAAATGGCCCATCGTTGTGTGGAGGCTGAAAACAAGTTGTAAAGCTTCTGCAAGATGCCAAAGTAACTTGTGGCATCAATAGATCCCTTAGCAGCATCGGCCACAAGCAAATTCAGAGAATGAGCCCCACATGGAACAAACAGAGCTCTGGGATTAATTTCTAGGAGCCTGGATTGAACACCCTTGTTTTTTCCCCTCATGTTGGCCCCGTTGTCGTATGATTGTCCTCTACAGTCCATGAAAGGAACTTTTAGCTCCTCCAGTATCTTCAGAATCAGAGATGCCAAATGTTGACCAGTGGACTCCTCTGCCTCCAAAAACCCCATGAAATGTTCCTTTATATGGGGCTTCCCCTCCAGTGACAACCCGAATCACAACTGACAACTGTTCAGTGTGGCTGATATCTGGAGTGCAATCTAGAATTATTGAAAAAAACTTTGATTGTTTGATGTCGCTCACCATTGCTGAAATGGTCTTGCTGCTCGACAAATCAATGAGTTCGTTTTGTATGTGGTGGCCGAGGTAGCTGGTGTGACTGGAGGTCCCTTTTTGGACACGGTTAATGTGCTCTTGCATTATAGGATCAAATTGTGCTATCAGTTCAACTTCTTTCAGAAAATTGCCATTTGATGGTGAGAACAATTTTTCTGTATGCCCCTTAGTGCCAAATTCCTAACTGCCAGAGAATGCACAATAGCAGTGAGACGCGTCAGCACCGCTCTCCATCTCAACTTCTCAGCCTCCAGAAGTGCCATCTCCTGCTTGTCAATGGTCTCCCCCTTTCTCATCCTCACTGCCAGTTCTTTCCAGATTTTCATAGAATTTAGGTGTTCTGAACTGTTGTCATGTGATGTGAGCAATGAGGTTGCATGCTTCCAGTCCGAGAGTCCCAAACTTGTTAAATTTATTTTCCTCTTGGAAAATAATGTACAACAGAAACAGAAAAGGCTGTTTTTTTTTTAAGGAATAGACCAACCAACTTCTGGTTATATTTTCCCCACTAACCAATGACTTCCTGAAGTATTGATGGTGGAAACTTCTTCCTCACTGTCGTTTCTAGGGAATACAAAGTCAGATGGTACTTGACTTGGTCCCCTGGAAACCAGTTGTGTCCGAATTCTCTCATCAGAACTGAAGGCCAGTTAGCAGGGTCGGTGGACAGAGACTCATCCTCAGGAGGCGATTCTGCTCCAGGCATTTCTAATAGAAAGAACAAGAGCATTACTCATTAGTATACACACCTAAGTTAGATAACACATTATTCACAGCACTTTGTTATGGTGGTGGTGGTATGGAATTATGGTGGTGAAACACCACACATACCCAGTAACCCAGACCCAGTGATAATAACATTATAATTTATAACTGTTTGCAAAATGCTTTGCAGGGATGCACACACATACACACACACGCACAGACATATGTGCACACAAACTCACCTGAAGAGTCCTGCCGGGGAGAAGTAGAAGAAAATGGGTCTTCATCCTCAGGATCAGACTGCATTTGTGGAGACATATGTGAGGCTGAGGAGGTAGATGGCTCCTCAGCCTCAATAATGGCAGAAGTAGACGGCTTCTCATCCTGGCTAGTGGCAGAGGGTGTTCCAAAATATTTCAAAAGTGCCCCTGCAAATAGTAAAATAGAACATCATAGACCAATGCATGAATAGGCTAGTACAATTAATTTAACATGTTATTAAGCACAATTTATTAAACTTTTAGAATAGGAAACAAATGAATAATACAACCTCCTTGGTTAATGGCTAATTATATACATAATAGTACACTTCAAATGACTCAGAAAGCTATATCACAAAATAGCAGTGCAATATAGCAATGAAGAGTAGATGACATAGCTCTATACCTTTATCTTTTGCTCATTTCTCCTCTTCTTCTTTCCTCTTTTTTCTAAACTGAGCACCTGATAGCTTTGACCTCTTCTTATCCATTTGCGGTTATTTGACAGACCTTAGTGTGAAGATTCGTTCTGTAATAAATAATATACATTTCACTATTTAACCAAACCCAGAAAAATAACATTACATATGTTAAAGTATGGGCCTTTATTCCCAATAATATTAATCTGGAAGCATTTTGCATTGTTTAGGTCTTTTATGGGAAGGTTTATGGAAAATGCAATAGATGGTTTTTTATTAATAAAAATATATTTATTGATCTTTTATTATTTATTTTATTTTATTTTTTATTTATTTCTTTATTTATTTATTCTTATTTTTTTTTTTTTGCAGGCGCTCATGCCGCCCCTCCACAAATGCCGCCCTGTGCGGCTGCCCATATTGCCCATATGAGGAACCGCCACTGTTTATTATGTTCAATTGATTCCATGAGTATTATGATGCACATTTATTACTATTTGACTTTGTTTTTATGATTAAATTGACTTATATTTCTTGGATGGCTACATGCAGCTCAAGAATGTAACATGCATTTATAACATGGAGCTTACAGGAAATAAGGATTCACTTTATGCAGAATCATACTACACACTGTTCTCCAGGAACATAACCCACACATAAAATGAGACCTATCTGTAACTGTATTCTTGATAGTTTCAATACGTCATTGTAAACTTGAATGTATACTTTTAATCTGAAGAATAAGCCTTCTCATATTAATATGATTATGTAAGACACATGGTAAATAATCTTCAGGCTTATTTCCTTTTATTTGCTGTTATTAAGGTGTTATACTGGAATTTTAATTACATTTAGGGTTCAAACTGATAAAATAAAAAATTACAGTTGGTTCATTCTTTTGTAAAAGGCTTGGGTAGTTTTCAATCCTGCCTATTAACCAGATCATCCAAAACACACAACTTTCTTACTTACTTGGTGAGCAAAATGAGAAAGTCCACTGAACTTCAGGCAAAGAGGTGGTTCCGAGAGGCTTACCGAAAGTGCGGCTGCACAATGATCCAATGCGGAGCATGCTCTGTATATCAAGTTCTTTTAGTATACTCATTAATAGTGGAATAAATGTTAAAAAAATATGGGGGAATATTCAACAAAAAATATGCTTACAGCTAATGGGGTTTTACACAAGCTAAAATGTATCCATTAAAAATTTTTCAAAGGATCTGGGAAAAAAAAAAAAAAAAAAAAAAAAAAATTGAGAGGTCCTTACGTATAAATTATTTTCATCATCATTAATAGTTAAATACTCAACTTGCATTAAAAGGCATACTGAATATATGGGTAATTAACAGAGATGTACCAACTGGAAATCTATATCAATCTCACACACACACAATAAACCTGACTTATTGGGTATGTGTAATTATTGACATATGCAAGCCAAAAATAAACAACCAATAAATAATAGTATTTCATTTTTGAGTCACCAGTTCACCTCAACATTACCACATACCTTAACCATTAAGTCCATTTTGTGTGTAAATTATTTCAAAAGGAAACTTCAATAAAATGAGTTATGTTTTGTAATTAATGATGATAATAAATTAGATATTTAGCAAACATTTAGCAACTAAGCTGACTAGTTGGCCAACAATAAATGAACAGTCAGCTGAATTAACTGACTGTACCAATGTGCCAGCTACCAACTAGTTGGTACATCTCTAGTAATTAAAAGTGATCTCCATTTTCACTCCACAAAACTGTCTGGAAAATACATAATGAATAGTTTAAGTTAAAAAAGTTACTTACTCGTGTAAATCATTTTCTGTTGCAATATGTGCAACAAGCAAAGTGATATGCATAGTTGCAACATCGATGAAAGCTGGGGCTAATTTTTCATTGAAAGATAATAATGCTTTCTGAATCTCAACAATTGCCTTATGAATCTAAAATTGAAAGACAAAAAACTTCTTATAATTTCATTAACTCTCAACACTTCACAAATTTATATTATTATTCTTGTACCAAAGTGGCTTATACACTTAAAAAGACTTACCTCAGGATTTGAGATCTGAATGCTTACAAAATAATTTGGATGGGGAGATATTATTTCTTGTTTTCCACCATCTGAGCTTTCATTATTCTTTTTCTTTTTTTTCTTCTTTTTTCTCTTATTTTTAGAAGTTTTAGAATCTAAGCTCGTGTGTAAGTCTTCACTGCAGATACTCTGTGACACTGACAATTCAGATTTAGTGTCACAAAAACTGATTGAAAGTTGATCTGAGAATGGTAACTCAGATAAAAGTGATGTTTCACTTTCATTCTCCCCATAAATATTTGACAAAGAATGTAACCCTGAATGGCAGGAGGTATCTAATTCAACTGGATCTGATGTAGGCAATGGAGATGTTTTGATTAATGATGCATTTTCTTGACTTTTTAAGCCCAATGTTTCTTCATTCTTGGTTACATCTGAGGGATGATCCAGTTCCATTTTTTCTTCTACAAAACTAGTACATAAATCATCTGAATGATAAATACCATCTTCCTTAGTCAATCCCTTTTTGTAAACTAAATCTGGCCCTTCATAGATTTCTGACTCACTAATCCTATTTAAATTATCGGGGGACTTGGATAATCTCTTTCTTGGGTTAAGATCAATGTCATCATCATCATTCTCTCTACTTCTTTTTGAAGACTCGTATTCAAGCTCTTCATCAGTACAGTTTCTATCTGTTTTATTTTCCATATTAAAGCTTTTAATACTGGTCAGGTATTTATTTGTACCAGTAACAATTACTTTTTGAAAATATCCTCACAAACAAAAATATGATTTAGTAGGGTAATGGAAAATTTTAACCAATATTTTTTTTCTTACCACTCCAACTGTGTCAACAATCAACATCTTTCACATTGCCTACACAAGCTCTTAACAAAGATGTTATATAAATGAGTGTGTGTGTGTGATAATACTGTACAGTAAAACAGTTACCATATACATATCTAATATAAAATATATAGCTAGTCCTTAATATTTTCTACATAGGCTATACAGGATTCAATATTCACAACTCATCCATCTGCCTGTGTACCAATGTCAACAAAGGTATCCCACTGGTCATATGAGGGGTCGTGCATCTTATGGTACACCTAAGTGCCACCACAGGGAAAAAATGTGTTTTTGATGGATATCACTATTTTCACCCTTCCTCTATCGCGTGGTTTGGGTTATAATGACCTTATGACACTAGAAGTATGGTTGAAAACCTTATGAAGCAAACTACTTTTTTCACCTCATTCTGTGACAGAAATCATACCCAAAGTTCAGCATAATAGAAAATCAAAATTTTTTAAAAAATATATATAAAATATGAAAATCTATTCAAAAAATTCATCATCTTCATTAGCATACTTAGAACTCTAATCTAGCCAAAAATGAACGTTCTAGCTCAATTAATAACAGATATACTATTGGCAGAATATTGCTGAACTTTGGAGGCGATTTGTGGCAAATTTTAATTTTGGCACTTAGGTACCGTAAGACGCGGGACCCCTCATATATTCTTGTGATAGGCAAGATTATACAAT
Organism: Bathynomus jamesi; assembly: GCA_023014485.1. Classification (NCBI taxonomy): domain Eukaryota; kingdom Metazoa; phylum Arthropoda; class Malacostraca; order Isopoda; family Cirolanidae; genus Bathynomus; species Bathynomus jamesi. The sequence goes on along the minus strand of JAJOZX010003391.1, from coordinate 451,835 downwards.
AAGAGCTTAAAAAGTACCACACATCCGCTTGTGTTTAACTTTTATATCATCATATTTCTGCAGTTAAAATTTTAAGACAGAACTTTGTACTTGTTTAGAGGTTCTTTTAAAAAATTAAGTTAAAGCCATCGTAAAATAAAATTCTCCTCTGAATGTTTAATTCAATGGTATGGGGATCATCCTAATGCTTAATATCTTTGGCTAATATTAAATTTCAGGGACACTTATTCTAAAGAATAGCATCTAAAATAAAAATAAGTTTAAATGTTAAGTAAATATATTGATCCAACTCACAAGATTTGATTTTAAAAACTTTCAAAAATATAAAAAATTTAAAAGGCAAATTTACAGACAAATTCACTATGAATAAACCCAAGTAGATTCTGAGATGGTACCATACAAGATCCAGTCAATAAATTTGCAGAATTTATACTTTTTAATGAAAATTCCATAAATATATTTATTGACTGGACTCAATCTCGACTCTTGGTATAGTAATATTTATTAACACATTCCATCATGCCGAATGTGTTAATAGTTATAAACTAGCTCAAGATAATTCAACCATTCAAATAACAAAAGTTAGCATTTATTTTATAGTTTAACCATTATAAAGGAAAATTATACTATAAAAAATACCATAGCCAATATTAAGTTTTGGGAATACCAGACTTTGGTGACACCCACCTATTTTGTACTACTTATTTTTCTTGAAAATAGTTTTATAGAGAGAAATGATTATAAAGTTTAAAGTGAGGCCTTGCATAACGAACGCCTTAAATAGCAAATTTTTGCTTAACGAATTACCTCCATAAGGCTCCACTGATTTAAATAACAATTTTACCTTGCAGAACGAATTTGGTAATGAAAAACGTAATAACACATTTTCTGTTCAGTTGGAAATCCAGGAAAACTATCAGTCTCCAGATGAAGCAGGACATTATTAAAAAAAGTGAATCTGGAACAAGCACCAAAGTTCTTGCTGCTGAATATGGATTGTCTGCCAGTACAGTTTCGACAATTTTTAAGAAGGAAGAAATTATGAAAACTAAAGTAAGTGATGCTACAAGTAGACTTATTAAAGGAAGGGACGCTATTGCTGAAATAGTGTGTGTTTTACTGATATGGATTAGAGAAAAGGAAATGAAGGGGGAATCCATTACTAAGGCATTCATTAGTGACAAGGCAGTGCAAATATATGAACAAATTAAGGAATCCCTTCCAGCATCAGTTGAAAGATATGAATCATTCAATGCAAGTCGTGGGTGGTTTGAAAATTTCAAGAGAAGGTCAGGAATTAAGAACATTATAAGGCATGGTGAGGCTGCAAGTGCTGATACTGAGGGAGCAAAGGAATTTAAAATAGAATTTGAAGAACTTGTTGAGGAGGAGGATTATTTGCCTCAAGTTTTTAACGCCGATGAAACTGGCCTATTTTGGAAAAAACTACCGAACAGAACCTACATTACTAGAGAAGAGTCCAAACTGCCTGGCCATAAACCAATGAAAGACCAGTTTACTTTACTTATGGCTGGGAATGCATCAGGGGACCTGAAGATTAAGCCTATGCTGGTGTATCATTCCCAAAATCCCAGGATATTCAAGCAGAAGAAGGTGAACCCATTTAAAAAATGGGTAAACAAGCGCAAAAAGGGTCAAAATTTGGGCTCTAGAACGAATTACTGAAAACCCCATTGAACTAATGCATTGCATAATGAATGACCTTCTGGAATGAATTAAATTCGTTATGCAAGGCCTCACTATAAATTTAGATGGTTTTAACTTTGTCTCCTTGCAATCTTATACTATATACAAGAAGAGTTTAGTAACAGTGAAGTTGGTAAATGAATCTAAAGACAGGTTTGTTGGTAGACAGATAAGGGTAACTCTTACATACGGGTTAGGTTGTCATTCTAGGTTGACTAGTTATTTCCTGCATCACAAACTTTCAGCCAATAAGAGGTCCAAAAGAACTTGTGTCCTTGAAACTTGTTTATCAATACTATAAATTTAGCTAAATATATAGCTAGCTATCAATTTTGGTAAAATTCCAAATGTCAGATGCAGTTTAGTGACAATTCATAACAGCTTGGTAATATGTTAGGGCAGGTTAGGTTAGTAATTAGAGCCTATGGATTTGTGTCAACTACATCAGGCATCAGAAATTTTACCTTAATTTATTATTCATTTCGGTAAAATTTCAGAATCCAAACAGGTTAGGAATTATGGATCATTTCTAAACTAACATATCAGCAGTGGCGACTGGCGTATAGGAGCGATGGAGCGGTCGCTCCCCCTTGCTTGAAACGATAAATATTAATTTAACAGATAAAAAATATATTAATTTTAAGATATTAAAATAAATATTCTTGAAATATATTTTAAAAATTCATGTGGCATATCATGATTCATGAGGCATTTTGAGTAAGCCTTCATACAGTACATAATATTCTAAACTTATAGCATAGCTTCAAATAGCGTACCGCTGTTTGAATACAAAATAATATTGCAGCCGAATGGAGCGATAGATTTTTCGCTCAAGTAAATATAAATTATATTTTACTGTTGTAATGAAAATATAAGTACAATCGCGAATTTTTTTTATAATAACTTTAGTTTTACTAATAGTTACTTCAGTAATAATGATATAAGCCATTTATATGTATTTTATTAAAATTATTACTTATTTGTAATTAACTAGAATTGTACGTCTGGCATAGCCGCATATGTTAATACAAGTACAGTACTCTTGTGAGCGGCAGTTGGATTCGCACTAGCCTATTGTGAGTCCGTGTTGTCGTACAGTGGTACATTATTATAGTCAAATTTATTATAGTCAAATTTATTCAACAATTATTTTTATATTTTATTAAAATATTGTTTTAATACAAATTTATGGCTTCTTTTGACATATAAGTACCGTACGGAAGCACCATGTGATTGTTTATGTACTACAATTCTAAAAATTATAAATTTTATGAAATCGCACCCCCATACATTTATACCACGAATGCCACTGCATATCAGTAAGCTTAAATTATGAATTGTTCTCCAAACTGTATTTGGATTCTGGAATTTTGTTGGGTAGGCTATAATTTCATTTGAAAATTTTCATTGTTAGTATTATTAAGTTTGGAAACTTCCCAGACCGCAAAATCTGCAAAATTCTTGCATGATATACCAATGTTCGGTAAAATTTTTGCTTTCCAAATTGTGAAAGTCTCAAAATATGAATATGATATGATCTTGCACAATATTTTCAACTCTTATGGCTAACACATTTCAGAAAGAAAATTCTCTCATTAAATTAAGTCTGTAAAACAAATATATATTTTGATCTTTTTCACTCAGTTGTTGCTGTGGAAACAAAAAAAAAAAAAATGTATTTCTGCTGTATTGCAAATACTTATCACTTTCAGATTAACTAAACTAGAATGAAGTTAAAATCTAAACATACGTCCATTGAAACTGCTCACCACCTAAATGTCATTAAAAGGGGTTTACTTCTTATTTAACCTGGTGTATATTTTTTACACTTATTTTTACTGCTTTACACCGAGTTACTTTATTAACTGCTGCATGGATTGCTTGGACTGAGACAAGAGCGTAAAGCATGTAGGCATTTTTAATAAGAAGGAATTTTGGAACAATGACAGTTTTAACTATTTAACCAATTTATTTAATTTCAATGAGTATAAAGATGGAGAAAACCAGACTGAGATACACACTGTTGCACTTTAATGAATGCAGAGAGAGAATTCTTGATAAAAAAATTTATTTGTTTAAAACTAGCTACATTTTAATATCAAAAGCAAGATATAACCTATCTATAACATACTAGGGGGACACTGAAGTGAATCTCAAACCCAAGCCTGAAAAACCCAGCCTTTGAATCTGTCTCTATGATTGGTCAATTCTTTAATTTGACAACAGTACTAGGCTACACAGAATACTTTTGTTCCACTTTTTTTTTTTAATGTAGGAAGGAGGGAGTGAGGGTGAACACCCACAAAAATGTACCCCACCTCTATATAAGGCAGAGCTGGGCACCGCAAACTCAAAATCACTTCCGCAATCGCAAATCCACAAACTCAAACCTTACCTTCCGCAACCGCAAATCCGCAAACTGCTTGCTATTTTTGGTGCCACAAACGCAAATCCGCAAACGCAAACCATATTTCCAATTTTTACAGTGCTGGGCACTTCCGCAATCGCAATTTTAACTATAAAAAGTATCCAAAACATTAAAGAGGTATAAAAAAATTTTATATCTTTTTAATGTTTAATGTTTTAGCCTTGTTTTTATTAAAAACAAGGCTAAATAATTTATTACAATAAATCACTATTGTAGAAGAAATAAAAATACTACATATATTGATATATTATATTGAACAAAAACACCACCTGCAAGTAAATAGTAAATAATAAATTTAATCATTTGAATTTCATAAATTTTGAGACTTAGACACGTTAGAGAAGACTGTACTGTAACTGTACACACATTACATTACACAAGTTAAATTAAGTTAACACTGACTGTACACAACTTGAACTCACTGTACAACTCAACCCCTCTAGCCTCTACAAGTGTACGCCTCTGGCTTTGTCAACAAGTTCAGTCGTCCTCCTCCAGTAACTGAGCCAAATCCAGTTTTAATAAGTCCATGTTCCCCTTCATGAACACGAGACGTTCGAAGTTGTCAGAGGTCAGGCTGGCCCTTTTGGGCTTCATTATATCTGACCCATGGGAGAACAGTCTCTTCACGGCCGCAGAGCTGGGGATGGCCATGTTATACTTGAGGAAAACATGAACCCAGGTGTTGCAGTGAAGTTTGGGGAACATGCTCTGCTCCAGCTCCTTGTTCTTCTCCTTGTCAGAGAACCAACTGTCCAACTCTTTCACCAACTTGTTGGAGAGGCGATTGGAGTTGCTGGTCTCCCTCTCCAGTGACAGCAGCATCACAGCACTAGCGGGCTTGGCCAGTGGCCACGTGGGAAATTTGTGGAAAGATTTGCATTTGCGGTCTTAGTTCCGCAACGCAAATTCACTAATTTACGATGACTTTGCCACAAACACAAATCCGCAAATGAAAAACATACTTCCGCAATTGCGGAATTTGCAGTAGTGTTTGCGGAAGTGCCCAGCTCTGATATAAGGAGAGCTAAAATCAAGGTCTCTAAGGCCCACTATGCCATTTTATTAATTTTGAGATGATTGCGTAGTGAAAAATAGAAGCAGCACGCGTTTGAGAGCATGCTGGACCACTCACAGGGTAGGCAAGAAAATAAAAATATTCATTATTAAATTTCATATTTAAATTCAACACATTACAAAAGCAGTTCCCTTTATACCAAGATGTAACCCACACTTACTGTAAAAATCCCTCATCATTAAAATTAGCTCATAAATCTACAAACCTTATTCCTTCACTATGAACATTCATCATCATTTAAGTCTAAAACTCTACTTTTAAATTCCATGCTTACCAGAACCCTTAGTAAAATACCCACTACAAAATACTTGCTCTGCTTATTTTTTTAAATTACAATGATCCCCAACCAGCATCAGGGTTCCATTCCTGAAAAAGCTTGTGCAGCATAAAATCATGTAGGTTGGAACTATCCCCCCATAACATAAATGGGATTGGGGGATAAAAGTTTAAAAAACCAAGTAAAAATAATTTTTACCCAAATAAAAGTTTTTAAATCATTGTATAATAAATATATAAAAACATTGCACATACAATAATATATAATTACGAGTATAAATAGTAAAAATTTTAAAAAACCTTTAAAAAATCACTCCAGTGGTCCCTTGCTCTACAAACCTAATTCGTTCCAGAGGGTTGTTCGTAGTGATGTAAAAAAAACAGTTTTTTTTGTTTTGTTGTTTTTTTGTCGTTTTTTGTTTTTTTTGTTTTTTTTAATAATTAATATAGATATTGCCAATTTAATTATAAGGTATACTTTTGCAATGATATATATTATAAAAATAAATAAATAATAAAATAGGCCATATGGTACCAGTATAGAATGTCCTTTTCAGCCTATTTACAGAAAAAACTGGCCTCTTTCTTGCACTGAAAGTCTTGTATCTTGAGATCCATTAAACTTGCGAGAACACTGGCTGGGAGCTGACTGCCCATTGTCCAACCTTCCCAGGACTCTCCCATCCATGCCTCAGATTTTGAATCTCCCACTTAACTATCCTTTAGACCCGCGATGACATATTCCCCCCCCCCCCACGAGACCATCCATATATATATACATACACATACACCCATATACATATATACCAATATATACATAAATACTTATATACAATTTATATCTATTGTATACCCCATACACATGCATACATCCAGAATTCCAGATACATACGCATGCATACTCACATATATACCTACACAAACTCATACACCTCTATTTCGCCCTTTCATTACCTCCGAGATCATTTAGCACATACAGTAATATCCATACAGCCAAAAGAAACCAATTAAGCACAGACAGAGCAGCAAAGCTAGTATTTATATCCCAAAATGCAAAATTCCAAGAAAGTGAAGTAAAACATGGTGCTACATTGGCTTCGTCAACATCCAAATCTGCAATAAATACCAGTACCTGTGATATTGAAACTATTTGCTTTAATCAATCTAATGATAATGATTCTTCAATGGAAATAGAATCAGATAATGAAAGTTAAACAGCATTAGGTTAACACAAAGGTTAAAGAAAGAGATGAATATTTATATTTTTTTTATTTTTCTATTTGGAATATATATATATATATATATATATATATATATATATATATATATATATACACACACACACACTGGTATTCTTGCCAATCACAATTATATCTATTGTTTTATACCAGTATTATGGATATTATACCAGTACCTATGATATTGAAACTAGCATATATGCTCTACCCAATCTAGTGATGATTCTTCCATGGAAATGTAGGTTAACAAAAAGGTTCAAAAAAGGTGAATATTTTCCTTTTCTATCTGGAATATATATATATACTGGTACTCTTGCCAATCACAATTATGTATATTGTTTGAAACGAGGAAGAATGTTTTATGTTCTAGTTAAAAAATATATATACATATAAAAAATGAGGGTTTGTTTTTCCTTTCTATTATATACTTTTTGCGTGATTCAATTTTTCTAAAAGATGACTATATAGTATATATACTAGGTATAACCGTATAAGCATGGTAGTATAGTAAATTATAGGTAATACTAATATACTTATTAGATTAAAGGAAAAAAAATATGGAATAAGTTTAAAACAATAAAAAACAAAAAAAACAAAAAAAAACAGACTACCTTCGTTTTAAACAAAAAAAACAACAAAAAAAACGACACAATAAAAAATGACTCACATCACTAGTTGTTCGTAGAGCAAACCTTATAATTAATGGAAATAGTCTAATCCGTTCCAAGCCCCCTAAAATAGGTCATTTTTACCAAAATGTATTAGAAATTTAGGAGTTTTTAAGCAGTAAACAGTGTGTAAATATGTACACAACATAGAAGAATAGCCAGTGGCAGTGGTGGTGGATTTGGTGTAGAGGGGTTACTGCTTGGAAGGTGAATCTCCTTCCATTATGATGTTAGGAGGACCTTCCAGCTGTGGGGTTTGGAGTCTGGGTTGTTTACTAACAAAGGTGTCAAGGGTTGTTTGTCTTTGTCTTCATGTTCTGGAAATAACTGAGGATAGTGTCTTCAAACCTGCAGGTTAAAATGTCTATTGATTCAATGTCTGGATGTTTTTTAACAAATTTTTAATAACATCCCAGGCTTTAAAAAGATCTGTCAGCTCATGTTATGTTACAGCATGGGCATCATCATCAATTTCCTCTTCTCCATTGACCTCCCCAATTCCTGTAGCTCCTCTGTTAGTTCTTTTCCATGGTCTGCAATTGTGGCTAGGGATGAGGCAGAGTAACCAAATTCAGTCACCAAATCTTTTAAACGTACCATCTTCAGATTTTTTTTTTTATATCCTTTTAATTTTAATAGAAATAATATTATGGCCACATTTAGCTTTAGGACCCATTGTTAGCAATCAATTAACAAAGCACAACCGAGTGCACAACCACTTGTAGCAAACGATTAACAGACACTGAACAGAATGTAATGGAGCACCTCCTAGTGGATGAAATCGTCAGCGCTGCGCTCCTATTGGCCAAAATTCGCACAGTGAGTTAAATTTCTTAGAGCAAACCATTTGCTCCTTATTTGGGTCATTCATACAACGAATTTTTCATACAGCAAGGGACCAGTGTATAAGAATGTAATAATCCAGAGGAGCGTGAAAAAGATGACTATATAAACTAGCCAGTCATACAAGAGATGAGCTACTGGGCATGTTGCTGTCAGCTGCAAATGCTGAAGTATCATATGCATAAGTATCATACTGTACACAAGTATAATATGTATCATATTGCATATGCAAAAAAGTTAACAAGTCATTTTTTTAGTATTTACCACAATTTTAAAAAATTCATCCATCTTTGATTCTTGGTTTGTGCAGATTGATAAAAAAGGTAGTGAAATGTCCTCATCCTATCTCTGAATTCATGCGGATCAGGGGATCACTGATCAGTCAATTCTCTATACCAGTACCTTCATTTACTATGGTATTTCTATTTACCTGAAACCTACCATCTTTAACCTTGCTTCTCAAATTACTTCTACTGGTAAATGTTTAGAATAACTCCAAACTATTTTAAACAACAAAGTTACTAGAAGAGTCTTCATGTGTTTTTAACATTATTAAATACAATATGAGTATAAATGACAAATGAGATCCATAAATATTAATGAAAGATTGTGAAATTTTCCAAAATTATTTTGTGGTGCCATTATAATGTCAGAAATTTTTTTTTCACTGAAAAACTCTTATGGTAAGCAGTTTAACACGAGTTCTGTGTGTGTGTGAAAGTTGTTCCTATACAACTTGAGAAGCTGTTGTGAAAGTTTCTGTAGATGAAGTGCAGCCTTTAAATTTTTCTGTGATCACAGGATTTTATTAAGTGAATTGTTTTGCCCAAAAAAGGATGATAAAGGAAATACCTGTGGCCATTTGAGCAATTATAATAAAAATAAAAATGCTGCACTCTTTCTTAATTGCTGCAGTTAAACTTTACCCACCTCACTAATGGGTAAGTTACACGATGGAAGTTAAGTAGGTTTTGTTTAATTTCCATAAATTAGGCAATTCATGGGATTCACTTTTATATCAAATGTATTTCTGGTAGTCTGAGGTTACATAAATGCCATAAAACTGAAATCATGCATAGCAGTTTTGGGGCATTTGCACAACCTCAAACTATCAGAAATGCATCTCTGATATAAAAACTAATCTATGAATGCATAATTTATGGAAATTGAATAGTTTGGAGTTATTCTAAATAATTAACCTTCTACCTGCATGTAAAATCTGACCTTGGCTTTCGAGTCCATCTAGAAAAAATCACAATCACAAAACTTTACTTGGACCTGCATTCAGTAAATGTTAAGTTTAGGGGCATAAATTATTGTCATCTATAACAGTTGTTTGTTTTAAACCATTACTTTTTGTTTAGAACATACAAAATGTTTAGTATTTGATTTACAGCACAAAAGTTTCTTAAAGTCACATTCTTTACAGGTAGTAATTTTGATAAATGTTCTACTTTATCAAAATTACTGGGTGATCTTTCAGTAATTATGCAGCTAAGGGACATCGCCGAGTTCAGTAATAATTTGTTTGTTTCTGCATGTTTTTTCATGCTTTGTGTAGTATTGTCAATAGTTGTGGAATTATGAAAAAACACCAGTTTTAAGGTGTTTTGGATAAACAAGTACCACTGCACGCACAAAGCACGAAAAAGTAGCAGAAAAAAACCAAGAATTTCACCAAATACAGAAAAAACAATAATTATCACCAAAACAACCTAACGGCACAATTTTAAACCTGGGATAGAGCCAGGTTTAAATTTGATTGGCTGGATGATGTCACGAGAGCACTTGTCGCTTGGTGATTGGTTGATGTCTGCAATGTTGATCATGGTGCCAATAGCAGCAAATTCAAATTTTTTCTAACATACTTTCCTTAAACTTCATGATAAAATGATATTTCCCCAGTACATAATTAATTGTCATGTGATGTATGGTACATATATTTCTAAAGTCAAAAGGGGTAGTTATGTTTATAAAGCCACAATGCCCCTAAGCTGCATAATAGCTGATCTTTTGTTTTAGGTACATAAAATCAAGGCTACAAATAAGGCAAATAAAATGTAGGAATGATCAATAGTTTTGAATCTTTTCCTTATAGCACCCCAATTTCTTTTTTTCAGTTAGTAACAATTTTGACAGAATATTTTTGTTAAAACTAACAAAAATATCTCAACTTAACCTAACCAATCATCAAGGGTATTTGATGTAACTGGGCATTCAATTAACTAGTTGGTAAAGTTAAGTCATGATATTTTCATTAAGCCCATGGGAAAATTATTGACTGCCCAGTTAGGTAAAGTGACCAGATTTTTTTTTAAGTTAAAAGCGGAACATATGCTGAACCCCCACACTGAGGGGTCCAGTGGGGAGAGGGGGGGTCTCCCTGCTGCAGTTGAGAAAATTTTGAAATTGCAATACTCAAAAAACATGTTTTTGTGGCATCATAAGCATGTATTTCAATGTTAATTTCAGCAAAAAACAAGCTCCCATATGACATACATATATGCTCCATTCTCTGTTGTACCAAATATATATACAATATTAACAATAAAAATTAACTAAGAGAATAATGAAACAGAGTCAGAGTCAAATTGCCACTTTTCCACCAGTGCAAACTAACAACTTTCATCTTGTATTACGTAATTTTATATAATAATAATCCTTGCTGGAAAACTTAGTCTTTATAAAGTAATTCATAAGGATTTTAACATTATAGGTACTAAGACTAACTTATTGCACAAGTCTAATAGCATTTACATATAGTAAGTTAAAAAAATTGAAGTATGTCAATAGCCATTCATGAAATAGCTTATTGGTAGTAATTTTAATAAAGTGGGACATTTTTGCTCAATATCTCCAAAAGTGGGGCAATTTCGGGACACCATACATCAGCAGGACACTTTTCCAAAGCGGGACTGTCCTGCCAAAAATTGAGACTCTGGTCACCTTACAGTTAGGTCAACTGTACACCCTTGATGATTGGGTTAGGTTAAATTGCGATATTTTTATTAGTGTCATAATTTACACCCCTAAACTTAACATTCACCCTGCATTCTTATCCCTAATACTAAGCTTAGGCTCAACCTTACTTGCATTTGCACCCCCGTCACTAACACTAAGCTAGACTTAGGCTCAACCTCACTTTGAGTTACATTAGCATTTGACTCAGTTTCTGACTTAACTGTTGCATTAACCTCATCAGCTAGACATCACTACTTGTAAGCTAGGGCCAACTAACTTAGACCCACTAGGCTCTGAACTAACAAAAAACAAACAAAACATCTTTATTGCTGATCATTGACAATCCATAGCCACTTAACCTAACATACAAGTACAATCTTATGTATACACTGAACTTAATACAAAAATAAGGCCAACATAGCCACTTAACCTAGCATACTGTTTGTTTAATTATGACAATTTTATGTATACTGTTATTACACGAGACATCTTATAACACTTATTATAACTTAATACTAGCTACCAAAAGAACAGTGAAACAATAAGGTTAGGTAAGCCTTCTTTTGTCATCTGATTCTAAAATTTCTGATGAAAAATATAGGTTTTTTTGGTGTATTTTTAGGTGATTTGAATGATTTTGACCTGTTAGGTTTATTGAATGCCCAGTTAGGTAAACTGTACGCCCTTGATGATTGGTTAGGTTTATTTGTGATATTTTCATTAAAACTAACAAAAATCACGCTAACTCAATAATGAGTGATTTGCTATAGAAATGGTCAAAACCATTTGAATCACCTAAAAATACACTAGAAAAACATTTTTCCATCAGAAAAACACTGTCTAGTGACTATCAAAAATTTACCATACATTTTTCTAATATAATTTGGTGTTCTGTTCAAATATGACCTTCATATCTAGCACAAATGAACTGAAACAAAGTTTTCCTATGTTTTGGTTCATTTTTGCTAGAAATGAAGGTCATATATTAACCAAACACACCAAAATACATTAGAAAAGTGTATTTTGGATACCTATTAGCAAAAACCAAATGGGCTAGGAACATACAAACATACACACTATATATAGGTACATACATACATATATGGTAAATATTTACTAAAAACAAATTTCACCTTCAAAATTGGCCAAACCTAAAACAACCTAAGCAAACCTGGTAACGGTTCAGAATAGGGGCACCACCTCAATTTTTGTATTTTTTCCACCAAAACATGCTAAAACCATTGGTTTCCTGTTGTTTAGGATGAATGTGACCATTGCCATTACAGTAAATTATTGCTTGAAATGATTTCACCCCCCCAACCCCTACTACAATCTGGGGGGACCACCATGGGAACCAGGGGTTTTGGGTGGGGGAACACAGCACAAGCAATAATTTACTGTAATAGCAATGGTCAGATTTATCCTAAACAACAGGAAACCAATGGTTTTAGCATGTTTTGGAGGAAAAAACACGTGTCATGAAACACATCAAAAACCAAGGTTTCATGGAAAACCTAACCTAACTAACCTAAAAAATATAAAGCCCTATACCGATCAATTTGTGATATGTGATCTTTACAGGGGCTCTGCCCCCATACCCCAGAGACCTAAATTATACAAATTGGACACACTACATTTAAAGGGAGAATACCATGTGAGCTCTATTAGCATCACCGCACATCCGTCACAGACTGAAGCCATTTTCAAACTGAAGTGAATGAACAATATGATAGTAGGATTGCCAACTCGAAATTTCCTAGATTCATACCCAAAAATATATGTTTTCGTAATTTTCTAGCTGAGTTTTTTTTACTATGCAACACATGCAATCAACATATTTTAATGAGAAACAACTTTGTCTCTATGGTATTTTTTGAAATTTTGCTTAAGTGGCGCCTGTATTCTGAACCATTACTGCAAACCTAACCTAAAACTAACCAATTCAAATTAAAATCAGTGGAACCACCATTTTTTTACCCTTTTCCCATTAGAGAGTTTAAGCTTCAATAACTAACAAATCATTTGCGAAGGAAATGAGTATCATTTTTTAATTCAGCACATGGGTCATTCTCTGTCAGATCAACCAAAAAAAATTGAAATTAACACCCTCATCTCTCATATTTTGCTGAAAATTGGTCTATAGGGAGTTTGTGAGCCCTGAATCCATTTCTGAAATTATAAGGTCAATCTGACCAACGGTTCAAGAAATATGACCTCGGGCAATTTGAGGTCACTCGCGAGGTTACTAACATTTGGCGAGCCATAACTTGGGTAATAATTGTCATAATTATATAAAAGTATATATATTTAGAATCAGAAAACAACAAGGAATCCAAATATGCAAGTTTTAGAACTCTAGGTTGAAAAATAAAAAAGTTACACTGTAACCAAAATTTGAGGTCACGATTTGACCTCTGGGGGTATCAAATGAGAATTTTTTTTTTTTAAATGTAAAAAATGAAGGCATAGGCATTGGCTATTAGAATCAGCAAAAAAAAGTTTGTTTATGTTAGTATTTTTCATGTAACTAACATATAAGTGAACACCATATTCATAAGTTGTGCGTCAATTCTACCTATTTTTTCACACTTAAGCTCATAATTTGACCTATAGAAATTAAAATTACATTTTTTATAGATATAAAAAACAAAGTCAGAGTTCTTGACTAATAGAAACAATCATAAAAAGTTTGTTTATGTTGGTACTTTTCATGTAACTAACTTATAAGTGAACACCATATTTATAAATTGCTTGTCATTTCAAGGAATTTTTATATCTTGGCTATCAATTTGACCTCAAGCTCCAAGAATTTAATAAAAATTGTATTTCACTGCTAATCTACACTGGCAATAATAGTTATAATAGTGAAAGGGGAAGACTAAGCTCACATATAGCCTAAACAAACCTGTTGAAACATGTTGCTACTTGTCTAAGTGCAGAATCAACACAGATAGTTGCAAAATTCCTTGTCTACAGGTTAGTACAGTTCCAGCCAGCACTGTGGGTGGCTGGTGGGTATGGTGTTTTAATGAGCCTCAGAGACTATCAAGGCCTAAAATATTAAGTGTGTATAGCTATATTTTCTAAAAAATATATATTACCTAATTGTAAATCCTATATCTTTACAGATCAAAATACAATGGTTCGGCACTTGAAATACTGCCAGGACCCTATTCAAAAACACAAGAAACGCATAACAATCAATCTTAGAAAAGTGACTGATATACTTGTTGAAAAATGTGCTGGAAGAGTGAAAAAAGACTCATTGTTGTGTGTGAACTGCTGGACACTGATAATGAAAAACCCCACTATACTTAGTACCACTGAAAACAACGAGTCTGAGCAGGATTCAAATGAATCATCTACTATCAGTGGCTTGAGTAACATCTCTTCAATTCAAGATCTGGACAATGACAGTGATTGCTTGATAAAGGAAAATCCTTCAACTTCAGTTGAACCAGTTCTAGTATTTCTGGACCAAACACCAGTTAAAAAAAGTAAGTAATAAATTAATATAATAACTTATACTTTACTACAAGGTCTGTTTGATCTACTATATAGCCAATTATATAGCATTTAAGGTACTATAATTAATATTTAATTACTAATATTCAGGTGTGTGAAATCTTTTTTTCTGTTCTTTTCAGAAGGGCTGTCATTAAGCCAGAAAAAGCGCAAGGCTCGTGGTAAGCTATCATCTGCTCAGAAACACCTGAAGGAGAGGCTAGAACTCAGTTATGGTGTTCAAATTACCGAGGAGGTAAGTGATACTTCAAAACCTGAAACTAAATCTGAAAAACATCTAGACAAATTAATGAATGAATTGAAACAGTCATTCCTGGAGAGCAAATGTCACCATCACAAACTACAAATATTGACACTCACCATACACAATTGAAAAAACAGCTAGTTTCTTTCAAACTACAACATACATGGTGAAAAGAAGCCGTTCACTTAAATCAGAACATGGAATCCTTCCGAAGATTCCACTAATGAGCAAAGGAAAAGTGATATCTGAAGAACACAAAGATATGGTTAGAAGATTCTATGAGTCAGAAGAGGTTAGTCGTATGTGTCCTGGCCAAAAGGATTGCGTGAAAGTTATCAGTGCTGAAGGTGCAAAAATGATTGGTCCTCGGGAATTTAAGAGAGATGTTTGAACTATATAAAAATGATGAAAAGAATCCCAAAATAGGATTTTCCACATTTGCAAAATTACGGCCATCATATTGTGTGCTTGCCGGTAGTGGTGGGACTCATTCTGTCTGTGTCTGCACATACCATCAAAATCCAAAATTGCAGCTGGCTGCATTGGGAGAAAGAGGTCTTTCATACAAGGATCTTATGGATTACAGTGTCTGCAGTACAGAGAGAGAGACTTGCATGATGCAACTTTGCAATGATTGCCCAAGAGAAGAGGGTGTCCTGGATTTTCTTGAGTTACTTGACAGTGTGAAATCAGCTCCAAATGAAATATCTTACAAGCAATGGGTGACTGTTGACCGTTGTACAATGGTTGATAAGGTGGAGCCACTTCATGAATACTTATCATCCCTAAGCATGAAAATATCCTGCATGGTTCGTCATCACTTTGTTGCTCAGCAACAATCACAGTACTTCAAGCAGTTGAAAGAAACACTACCACCTCAGAGCGAGGTAGTTATAGTAGGTGATTTCTCTGAGAATTATTCTTTCATTGTCCAGGATGCTGCCCAAGGGTTTCACTGGGACAATTCACAGTGTACAGTTCACCCTTTTGTCATCTATTATAGATCATCTGCAGACCAGGAACTTAGCCATTTTAGTGTCTGTTTCTTATCTGCATCACTAAAACACAACACTATAATGGTTTACTCATTCATATTGAAGCTTATGACATATGTTAAATTCAGATGCCCACAATTGAAGAAGGTGCACTATTTCTCAGATGGATGTGCTGGCCAATATAAGAACAGATACAACTTCACAAATCTCTGTTACCATGAAGAGGATTTTGGTCTGTCTTGTGAATGGCACTTCTTTGCTACATCCCATGGCAAAAATGCATGTGATGGGATTGGAGGAACAGTGAAAGAGCTACTGCTCGTGCCAGTTTGCAGAGAACTACAGAGGCACAAATTCTTACACCAGAACACATGTTTCAGTTTTGTGAAGAAAACTTGAGCAAGAAGATAAATTTTTTCTTTGTAACTACAGCTGATTTGAAAGATGCAGAAGAACGGTTGGAACATCGATTCAAGGATAGTAGGGCTATTCCTGGAACTCAGAAATATCATAGATTTGTTCCCCTAAACAAGGAAGAACTGATGGTGTATCCCATTTCAAGTGGCATTGGAGAAAAGAAAAGAATAAGGAAAAGTCATTTTACTAATGAACCTGCAATGCTTGGTAACCTAAAATGTGTCAAACCAGGAGAGTATGTTGGCTGCATTTATGACATGCAAGTTTGGTATGGAATTGTGGAGGAATATTGTGAAGAGTTTGATGATTTCACTGTGAACTTTCTACATCCCTCTGGGTCATCAGGATCAAGTGCATATTATTATCCATCAAACAAGGATTCATGTGCAGTGCCAGGACATCATATATTAACTGTAATGAGTTGTCCTACCTAAGAGGAGGCAGCAGAATTCAATACATTTTTCCACAAAAAGAAATTGATGAGAGCATCGAGCATGCAAAAATTGTATTAGGCTAGCACATGAATTCTCTAAGTAGGTCTTCCCCTTTCACTATTATAACTATTATTGCCAGTGTAGATTAGCAGTGAAATACAATTTTACATTTTTTGCCTTTGTTTTTATATCTATAAAAAAATGTAATTTTAATTTCTATAGGTCAAATTATGAGCTTAAGTGTGAAAAAATAGGTAGAATTGACGCACAACTTATGAATATGGTGTTCACTTATATGTTAGTTACATGAAAAATACTAACAAACTTTTTTTTGCTGATTCTAATAGCCAATGCCTATGCCTATGCCTATGCCTTCATTTTTTACATTTAAAAAAAAAATTCTCATTTGATACCCCAGAGGTCAAATCGTGACCTCAAATTTTGGTTACAGTGTAACTTTTTTATTTTTCAACCTAGAGTTCTAAAACTTGCATATTTGGATTCCTTGTCGTTTTCTGATTCTAAATATATATACTTTTATATAATTGTGACCATTATTACCCAAGTTATGGGTCGCCAAATGTTAGTGACCTCGCAAGTGACCTCAAATTTCCCAAGGTCATATCTCTTGAACCGTTTGTCGGATTGACCTTATAATTTCAGAAATGGATTCAGGGCCCACAAACGCCCTATAAACCAAATTTCAGCAAAATCTGAGAGATGAGGGTGTTAGGCACTGGTTGATCTGACAGAGAATGACCCACATTGAAAAACATTGAAAACCAGCTGGTGTAATAGTAAAGAAATACCATATTGGTATATAACCTAATCTTAACCTGTGTGCTCTGCGTGTTCTCCAATTGCGTGTGTTAATTAGGGAGATACCCAGTTAGTTAATTGAATGCCCAGTTAGGTCAACTGTACACCCTTGATGATTGGTTAGGTACAGTATATCAAAGTTAGGTTAATTGAATACCTAGTTAGATTAATTGGGTCAATATATGTTTTAAAAATGATATGGGCTGGACCTATAAATCAAAATAACTTTTTATGAGGTAGTTTTAGTCACTTTATTCAAATTTATCACTCATTTTTTGTGCAAATGCATATTAATAGTGAACATTATGATGATAAATGCAAAAAACTTCACTTTTTTACGTGAAGGTCAAAATATGAGAATAAAAACCCACTCTAATAGACAGAGTTTATTTCCACGACAGTTTCGACGCCCACTGGCATCCTCCTCGGGTGGATACAGAAACACAAATGAAACAAAACAAGAGGGAAAAACAGTTCAGGGATCGACCGTTAAGAAATTCGCACCTAGGTTGGATTCCATTCTCTCGAGACAGGAGGGGCATTTTCATTAAGTACATTCGCACAAATTTTAAAACTATCTTCCTGTTCTAAACATACAGATTCTATTATTTTTACATAATTATTACATTTATAATTAAATTTATTACATTTAATATTGCATAATTATTAATTACAGAAATTATAAATTTATTATTACATTGGTTATTACATTGTTGTTTATTATACAGAAATTATAAACCGAAAAACGAATGAAAAAAGGCGATTAGGAAATAATCCAGAGACCATTGAGAAATTCGCACCTAGGTTAGATATCGTTCTCCTGAAACCAGAAGGGCATTTTATTACAGGGTCAGCTTATAACTACATTTCCACAAATTAAAAATTAAAAATATCTTCTTGTTCTATACATACAGATCCTAATGTTTTGACATAATTACTGCATATATTTATTTCCACATTAATTACTTCCATTATTACATTTACTAAAAGCGAGTAAGGAAACATTCCAATCCAGAGACATTTAAGAAATTCACACTTAGGTTCGAACACGTTCCCACGACTCCGTAAGGGATTTATTGACCAAGAATCTCATTAAAGGGTCTAACTTATAAGTACCTTCGCACAAATTAAAATTATCTACTTTTTCTATACACACAGATTCTATTATTTTTCTTTTGACATAATTATTACATTTATAAAGTACCTTACTTGATTCCCAATCTATAGCATGATTATTTTGGCTAGCGTGATAAAAAATGGCATTATTAGTATTACAACTTCTGAAGGCATATTTGTGTTCTTTGATACGGGTTTCAATATTTCTTCCAGTTTCACCCACGTATACTAAATCACAACTTTTACAGGGAATGCTGTAGACACAGGCTTGTTCCTCTTTTGCAACGTTATTCCTAACCAATTTACTTTTCACGGTAGACGAATATTGAACGCCAAAGCAAACTTAAATTCTTTCGTCAACGGTTTTACTCTTTCTAAGCCGGCAATGTAAGGCAAACTCACATATTGTTTTTGGTTAACTGAAGGTTCCCGAGGGGCATAAAAAGATTTTCTGGCTTTAAAATACGCCTTTCCGATAAACCACTCAGGATATTTTAAATCCTTAAAAATGTTCCAAATCTTTGAATTTTCCGGATCCAGCAAATGTGGGCTACAAATCCTGAGTGCTCTTAGAAACATGGAAGAAATAATTGAGCTTTTAACCCCTTCATCATGATATGAAAAATAATGAATGTACGAATTACAATGAGTAGGTTTTCTATAGACCGTGAAATTGGGCTTTCCGCTTTCGTTAATGACCAAAACATCTAGAAAAGGTAATTGTTTGTCGTTCTCCCATTCATATTTAAATTTAATAGAGGGAACAAGATTATTTAATGACTGAAAGAAAGTGTCAAAGTTGTTCCAGTGGTCAGGCCAAAATGAGAAAATATCATCTACATAACGAAACCAAATTAGATTCCTGGGACATATTGTTTGCAACAATTCCGACTCATAATACTCCATATATAATGTACTCAGTATTGGGGATAAAGGGGACCCCATTCCCATACCAAAACGTTGCAAATAAAATTCTTCACCGAAGGAGAAGGCATTATTGGTGACACAGTTTTATCAGTTCTAAAAATACAGATGTGGGCATGCCTAGTTCTACGTTACATGTTGGCAATTTTCTATCTAAAAAACTAAGTACATCATCAATGGGAACTTTCGTAAACAAGGACTCAACATCAAAACTTATCATTCTTCCCCGTTTTAAATCTAAGGACATAACTTTGTTAATAAAGTCACAGGAATTAGTGATGTGCGAGCCTGAAAATTTACCAACTAATGGGGATAATTTATCTGCAAGAAATTTAGATAACCTGTAACTAAAGGAACCCTGTGTGAAATAATGGGACGGAGTGGTATATTAATCTTATGGGTTTTGGGTAGGCCGTAAATGTGGGGAGTTTGGGGTTAATCTGTAGAAATCTTTTAGGATCAATCGCCGGGACATCTTTTAATAAGTTCCTGATGGTTTTGTTGAATTCGGCAGAAAGACGCTTTAGGGGGGACGATCTCACTTTGGTGTAGGTGAATTCATCACTAAGTAACGCTTCCATTTTTGTTTATAATCACACTTGTCCAAAATAACCACAGTGTTACTTTTGTCCGCTTTAGTGACAAATATTGCTTCATTCTTCCTGAGCTTGTCTAAAGCTAACCGGAATCTTTTGGGAATAAACCAATGTAATAATAAATTTATAATTTCTGTAATTAATAATTATGCAATATTAAATGTAATAAATTTAATTATAAATGTAATAATTATGTAAAAATAATAGAATCTGTATGTTTAGAACAGGAAGATAGTTTTAAAATTTGTGCGAATGTACTTAATGAAAATGCCCCTCCTGTCTCGAGAGAATGGAATCCAACCTAGGTGCGAATTTCTTAACGGTCGATCCCTGAACTGTTTTTCCCTCTTGTTTTGTTTCATTTGTGTTTCTGTATCCACCCGAGGAGGATGCCAGTGGGCGTCGAAACTGTCGTGGAAATAAACTCTGTCTATTAGAGTGGGTTTTTATTCTCATATTATGATGATAATAATATATATATATAAAAATACTCATTTTTGGTCCAATGAGTATAATCTTGGGCTATTTTTTTTCGCTACTCTGCGACTTAGTTTATTTTTCTATTCTGGCTATTTTTTTTTTCTAATTAGATTCAGTTTCGTGGTGTTTATGATAGAATTATGATGTGCCATTCATGCAGTTTTGACTTTGAGAACTTTATTCATTATGTGCCCTAGATGAAGACAAAGCATTGGATGTTTTTATCAATTACGGCATTATTCTCTCACCCTTAACTTGCCTGAAATGTGACAGTGAGCGCCTACCGTAATACAAAAAGATCAGAAGATATTTAGGTCAATAGAATGCCCTTGATGATTAGTTAGGTTAAGTCATGATATTTTCATTAGTTTAAACAAAAATGACGAGAGCAAACTTTTCTGGTTAATTTTGAGGTATCTTGAACATTTCCTGTGATAATGCATCATTTACGAGATCTCATAACATGAACATGTTAAATTATGCTTTATCATAAAATTTATTCAAAAATATATTTTTCTAGTGTATTTTAGTGCATTTTGTTCAAATATGACCATTTCTTATGCAAATAAACAGAAATACAGTTGTCATTACATGGCCCAAATACGTATTTCTGTTCATTTGCACAAGAAATGAAGGTTATATTTGAACAGAGCACACCAAAATACACTAGAAAAATATATTTTTGAATTAAACTTCAGGCCATATCATTTTCTGCATAATGACCATCAACTGTACACCCTTGACAATTGGTTAGGTTATGATATTTTCATTAGTTAGCGACAAAAATAAACCTCACGACTATATTCAATATCTTCTAAAACTCTAAAATGACTTTCGGTAAATTTATAGTATTATACCAGTCTCCCTTTAGAGGTGAAATTTATGTTTTTCCTATAGTTTTTGATGTGCTTTGAACGAATCTGACCTTCAAAACCGTCGGAAATGACTCGTTTTTGAGATAACCTCCCTCCCTCCCAGCCGGCAATCTGGGGGACCCTGGTGAGAACCGAGAGTTCTCAGGTGGGGAAAATCACATAAAATGAGTCATTTCCGACGGTTTTGAAGGTCAGATTCGTTCAAAATAAATCAAAAACCATAGGAAAAACAAATTTCACCTTCAAAATTGACCTAACCTTCCTAACTTAACCTATCCTAGGCTATGTATTTTATCACTCTCAGTCATTTTACACACCAAAATACATTTTTCTAGTAGTATTTGATGTGATTTGTTCAAATATGACCTCCATTTCCGTCGGAAATGAGATCCAACAAAGTTATAGTACTTTGAAGTTTGGCTCATTTTCAAGGGAAATGGAAGTCAAAATCTAAGCAAAACACATCAAATATTACTAAAAAAATGTATTTTGGTATTAATTAACCTAACCTAACCTAACCCTGGCTAAACGAGCCTAACCCTGGCTAAACGAGCCTAGAGTATTACCTTATTATAGATTAGGTGGTGGATACAGACGAGAGCTCATTTAGCCAGGGTTAGGCTCGTTTAGCCACGGTTAGGTTAGGTTAGGTTAATTAATACCAAAATACATTTTTCTAGTAATATTTGATGTGTTTTGCTTAGATTTTGACTTCCATTTCCCTTGAAAATGAGCCAAACTTCAAAGTACTATAACTTTGTTGGATCTCATTTCCGACGGAAATGGAGGTCATATTTGAACAAATCACATCAAATACTACTAGAAAAATTTATTTTGGTGTAAAATAACTGTGATAAAATACATAATAACCCTATCCTAACCTATCTACAATGCCACAGTTTCTGGTCTTGATGATATGTACACTCCGTTTTACAATGTAGACACTTCACTACTGTCGGTAGAACACCGTGAACACGTAGAAACACTTTTTTCCTAAATTTTCGTAGAAAGTGACAATACAGCTGTAATAATCAAACGAGCACGCGTTACACGAAGCTATTCCGGTAGCAAAGCAATTCAAATTCGAAAGGGATGGAGCGCAGTAATTGGGCAGATATGTAACAGTCACACAAACAAACGTACGAACACACACTAGATACACACCAAAAAAACATTTATATCTCGAAAACGAAGCATTTGCGACAGAAACACTATAGAAGGAGTGTGTCTTAGAATTAAAAAATCTACTTAATGAACATATAATAATTGCTCGACGTTAGAGAGGTGTAATACTATAATAATACCAGACTTTCTATATGCAACATTACTGGTTACCATTCAGACTAGAAATTTATGTACCTTACTTCCCCCCTTTTTATTCTCAACACTACTTCCACTCGCAGCCTCAATAGCATGTTCAAGCTCACCGTAATACTTATTTAAGAGATCTATGTTTTGTCATCACAGTAAATCATAGGAGAGATTCCTACAAGCCAAAGCTTCTGCAGGAATCCTCACAAGCCTTAGTAGTGCATCAGACTGTATTGTATTGTAATTTACCTCAGAGTGACTAAAATTTGACCAAATAACATTATATTAATCAGCATTATCATAGTCATTGTCTAAGTCAGATGCTATCATACAATCAAGCCCTACTACAAATGGGATATGATCAGATTCAAATACATCATAAAATATGGACATGCTATTGATTATATTATAACCATCCAATGACCAGCTTCATTGGACCTTAACTGCACCTAAACATCTACGACAAAAATACAAACTAGTTAGTTATTTCATACTAAACCCCTGTAATAGGCTTTATTATTATTAGTCTGTTTTCTGTGCAGCCAAACACGAAGGGTCATTCGCAGTAAAGGCTTTGTTCATACCCCTGTATAGTTGTTCTATAATTTTGGTTGGTTTGGTTTAGTTTGTTTAGTTTAAGGTGCTTTCAACCAACAAGGGCTATTCACACCAATCTGTAATTTTGATGCAGACTGTGTCCGATGCCAATCATTACAACTCTCACATGCTGCAGCTGCAACAACCCTATACCTAAGCCCATGGTCGATATATAATAGTCTTTGGGAATATTCTTGTGAAAATGCCTGTGCTTTTTACCTCCAGTGAGTAGCCAAATAGATATATACGTTTTTAAAATGAGGGTGAATAAGGAATTTTTTTTCATTATGTAATTTCAAAGAATAAAATGTATTTGTATAAAATTATGTAATTAATTTGTAATTGCTTAGTTAATTAATATTAACGTAAATGCAACCCGGACGGGGACTATTTTTACAGCCAATCATAGATGGAGGTTGATGACGTAACTAAATTAAAAACTTATATATTTATATATATATTGACATGCGGGCCAAAGAAGGCTCAAGAGAAAAGACTGGCATGGTATGGGCATGTAATGAGGAGGGACGAGAACTACGTTGGGAGGAGGGTGTTATCTATGGAAGTGCCCGGAAGGGAGAAGACAGGAAAACCGAGGATGAGGTGGAGAGATTGCATCAGGATGGACATGAGCGAGAAGAACCTGACGGAGGAGATGGCGCAGGATAGGGCGGAGTGGAGGAGAAGTATCCGCAACAGCGACCCCATTTAAATGGACTAATAATGCTGCAGAAGAATATATATATATAAACCAATATTAACCGGTTAGGTGTGGAAACTGAACACAGTTCGGCGCCAATTAGTTTTGCATGCACTTCAGCATAGTACAGTCTGACGAGTGGGGCGTGTTGCGTCATTGCATGTTGGTCAAGCTTCGCTAATTCGTTATACAATATTGCGATGGATATACGAAAATATTTCAAAAGAAAATCAGTTGAGTCGGTTGAAGAACACAATGAAAGTGATACAGCAGAACCCTCCCGTAAAGTTATTGGACAAGCGGAAGACGATGCACATCAACCAGAACTAACAACCAGAACTAGTTACTTTCTTTGTTAAGTATGAAAACTATAGGATCAATACCTGATTTCAAATTTCAGAAAATACAAGTAATTACATCATAATATAGCTTAGATTGCACCAATGTGACTGTCCTATCCAAACTTTTGTTGGAAAGGGTACATATTTCATGTGGATGGCTGTATAGTGGCTGTTCAAAAATGGCAGTTGCACTGACATTTTCAGACAGTTTTTACACAAAATAAGCTTAAAATGCGCTGGCTTATGGGGTTCCTCCCCGGACCCCGCTGGGAAAACTTCCAGCTCTCCCTCAAACCCCCTATCTGTATGGGCTCGCCCGATTCACCACGGAACCTGACGAACGTAGCTCAAGTTCGCCCCTCCTTGGGACATTGCTGGCTACGTCCCTGGCCTATTCTGCATGTAAATTAAACGGATACATGCAGAAATATCTTTGGGTACATGTATAATTCGAGTATACTGCATGCATATTAAACATACCCTTTCGTTTTATCGTATTTTCTGTAAACCGACCCAAAACAATTCATTTATAGGTTTGGTGTTCATTTTTATGTTCTTCACTCAAAGGACAAAAATTAATGTCTTAATCTACTTTATTTGAGGACTGACAACCTCAGGACCCAAAGTCCTGACTACTCAGGACCCAGAGTCCTGACACCCTCAGGACTTTCCAAAGCTCTTGAAAACAGTTTGTGATTAATCCATGCATTTCATTTTGACAAATGAATATAGAGATAAACTTCTGTAAGAATGAGTGATCTGATTCTAGTCTTTAACTTCAGGCTCCTTCACTTGATGACGCGAGAGCTCGTGGATCGACTTGTTGAATCACGAGTCACTATCAACAGGGTCACTATAAAAACTTTCGCATACAATGCGATCTTCAAAATGTACGTGTGTGTGTGTGTGTAATATAGTTTTAGGTTCTATAAAGGATTGCTTTCGGTTAATATTCCACTGAACTCAAACCGGCAGTTAATGACCAAAAGATATTTTTCTGGTCAATTTTTATGTGCTTTGAAAGATTCTGACATTCGTTTCTCGTGCAAATGAGCAGTTTTCGAGATATTTTCAGTTTTAGTATTTGAAGAACCGCAAATGTTAGAAACGAAACGGAAGTCAAATTCCTTCAAAATACATCGAAATTAACCAGAAAAATATTTACTGGTGAGGGCACAACATAACCTAACCACACCTAGGCAATTGAATTGAAGTGAATAGCAGTGCTTTACCGGCGCTTCGACTGCCGAGGTCATATCGCGCCGATATTAGGATAAGGAGAGAGCGCGAGGAGTAGGGAGAGAGAAACAGTGGCGAGGGGGAGAAAGGAGCAAAAAGTGTCCTTCGGTATAGGTGTGGAGTCACCCAACAAAAGAGAAAGAGTAAGAGTGGAATCTGAAGGGAAAAAAAGGAGGAGCTGGGAGCGGGCAGTGGCAAAGGCAGGGCAAACCAAGAGGCAATATGAGACAGAGAGAGGAATGCCTCAAGGACAAAGGAGGGCAAAATTCTCCGTCATAAGATGACCATGTGTAAGACGAGTGTGACCTATGCGAAGCCGCACCAGGGCGGTTTCAAAGCGTCGATCACGTTGACAGGAGGAAGGCCACTATCGAATGGTGGGCTTCAACGTTCTCAGGAAGTTCCCGGACACATCCTCCCACTGGCGCTGCCACCGCCGAAGAAGTGCATCTCGGAAAACCCTCGTGAAGTCCCACGCTAGGAGAGGTGTGTTAGGGTCAAACGGCAGGGAAGACACCCTCCTCGCCACAGCGTCCGCACACTCGTTGCCCGGAACACCGACGTGGGAAGATACCCAACAAAAGGCAACCAGCTTACGACGTGATGCCAGAAGGACAAGCCAGTCCTGGATCTGTCTCACCAACGGATGCGGGGAGACGAGTGAGGATAGCGCCTCAGGAGCGCTGCGGGAGTCCGAATAAATAACAAAAGACGTAGGTAAGAGCTGGGAAAGGAATCGAAGAGCCAAGAAAATAGGAGAGAGTTCTGCCGTAAAAATGGAAGCCACTGGGGGAAGGGATAGCGATTGAACCACTGACGGGAAGGCTGCCGCACAACCCACTCCAAACGGTGAGTGAGAGTCGTCAGTGAAAACAGGGATAGAGTCAGAATGGGTAGAGAAATGGGATAAAAACAGCTGATGGAGGGCAAAAGGGTAGAAATTTGACTTTGGTGCAGTAGAGAGGAAAGAGCAGATACGGAGGGGGGAAAGGGGAGAAGGGAGTAATCGTACCTCCACCCCCAGAGAAGACAAGACGGGGGTCATCCGTAGATCGTACGGTCGTACCAAATGGGGACGACGGCCAAAGCAGGCCGAAGTGGAAGGGCCGAAGAGGGATTGGTAGATCGGGTGGGAAGGAAACTGCCGAACGCGAAAGAGGTATTTTAAGCCCTCTAAGGTGCGGTGGACATCCAGCTGGAAATGATTACTTTCCGCATACATACTGACTATAGGAGATGACTGGAATGCGCCGGTGCTGATGCGTACACCCAGGGAACGGATAGGGTCCAGCATGCGCAGGGCGGAGGCAGGAGGGGAGGAATAGGCCTGACAGTCAAAATCTAACTTACTTTGGACCAAGGAGTGGTAGAGCCGCCAAAGTGTGTGACGGTCAGCACCCCAATCGATATGGGAAAGGAACTTCAAAAGGGTGCAGGTCTGAAGGCACGAAGCCTTCAGTGACTTCAGATGGGGAATCCAGGAGAGGCTGGAATCAGGGAGGAGACCTAAGAATCTGGTTTCGGGGACTACAGGGATAGGTGATCCATAAAGAGAGAGAAAAGGGACGGTGGTGCAGCGGCGGCGACGGCAAAAATGCATCACCACCGTTTTCGAAGGGGAAAAGCGAAACCCGTGGTCTGTGGCTCATCTGGAGACCGAGTCCAGGGCCCGCTAGAAGAGGCGTTCAAGAAAGGTGGATCGGGAACCGGAGCAATAAATGGTTAGGTCGTCGACATAGAGGGTGGCCGTAATTCCCAAGGGCAGAGCCGTCACTACATCGTCAATCGCCAAAGCGAAGCAGATGACGCTCATGACACTGCCCTGTGGAACCCCTTACTGTTGCGGGTGTACAGAAGAGAAGTAAGTACCCATCCGAACACGGAAGGAAAGAGAAGACAAACAATTGGAAATAAGGAAGGGAGGAGATCTCGGAAACCCAAAAGGAGAGTTTACGGCAAATCCACCACCGCCGTAAAAATATTGCATAGAGATAACGTCGTTCTGCGAAGGACACACGGACCGCAGTCTCCAACTGAACCAAAATGTCAGTGGTGCTACGGCCCCTGCGAAAACTGGTCTGTGCGGAAGAAGCCTATTGTGGCGTTCGACGTGTCACACCAGGCGCCGTGATACTATCTTCTCAAGGAGTTTCGAAAGGCAGCTAGTGATGGCTATTGGATGGTAGTTAAGGGGAGATGTCGGGTCCTTGCCGGGCTTAGGAAAGGGGAGCACCACTGCCTCCTTCCAAGAGGAAGGAAAGCTGTCCTCTACCCAAATCCAGTTATAGAGGGTGAGCAGCTAAAAAAAAGAGCCGAAGGGTGTAGTTGGCGGAGCATATCAAAATGAATGCCATCGGGGCCGGGAGCAGACTTGCCGCAAGAGATCAGCGCCGAGCGTAGTTCCGACATGGAAAAAAGACGGTTGTAAGGAAAGTTATTAGGAGCTTGGAAAAGAGAGGGGAGCGGGCAAGCAAAGTCTTACGTCGGAGGAACGCGGGATCACGGTGGTCGTTTCGGGAGGTGGAAGCAGTGGTCGAGGCCAAGACCTCGGCCAATGCAGTAGGGGACGATACTAGGTTTCCGTCTACCATAAAAACAGGAGGAGGATGGGAAGAGGGTTTACCGGAAATCTTCCGGATCTTGTTCCAGATTCGGGAGGAAGGGGTGCGGGAAGTGAGAGAGGAGACATAAGTACGCCAGGAAAGGCGGCGGGCTTCACGGACTGTGCGACGGGCCTGAGCTCGCGCACATTTAAAAGCTATTATATTGGCAAGGGATGGGTTTCGTTGAAGACGACGAAAGGTTGACTTTTTAGCTTGAATAGCTAAGGCGGAAGTTGGGGTCCACCATGGGATCGAAGGGGCGGAGGTGCGGGGAAATGTTGATTTGGTGATGGAGGACAGGGTGGCACAAGTGACGTGATCGGTAAGGTAGGTGGAGGCAGCGTCTACTGTCAAAAAGCTACTCGGGACCGTAAAGATGTGACTTTCAGATCGGAAAAGGGGCCAGTCAGTTTTGGCCAGAGACTATCGGGTAGGAAGAGCAGAGGAGTCAGAAGTCTGAGGTGTACGGAGGAGGAGAGGGAAGTGGTCACTACCATAGAGGTCTGGAGTAACAGACCAGGAGAAATCAAGGAAGGCGGAAGGAGAAGATAGCGAAAGATCTATGGATGAAAACGTACGGGTCTGGAGGTGAAAAGCTGTGGGTTGACCAGTGTTCAAAAGACAGACAGAAAGAGTTGAGAGGAGGGAGACCACATCGCCATCCAGCTGGTTGGTGACAGTGTCACCCCACAGAGGATGAAGCGCGTTGAAATCTCCCAGTAGAAGGCAGGGGGGATGAGGATGGGGGGGGGGAGAAATAATGAACATATAGAATATAATCGGTCCAGGGAAACCCGGGCCGCAACAGCCTGGAGAGGGGTACGAAGGGGAAGGGGAGTGGACGGCATGTCACAGCGAACTAAGATGGCCGTACCTCCACGAGGGGCTGCATCAGGGGGAGGGGGGGAAGGTACGATGTGAACCTACGGAGGGGGCGCAAAGGGCGAACCCCAAGTTGGGTTTCTTGAAGGCAAGAGACACATTGGGGAAAAATCTTGTATAAGGAGAAGGAAGTCCTCCTAATTAGGGAGGAGGCCACGACAATTCCATTGGAGGATAATAGCCATCACTTGCGGAAAACAGGGGGACGAGAGACATTATCGGGCAAGACTTAAAGGAGTGACCAGTGGAGCGAGTAGACGGGACTGGGGGGCAGGTTAAAGAGGAGGTCGAAGAGCGGGTAAAAGGAGGTTGAGGTTTGGGTTTCGGGGTGAGTCGGGGAATACGAGAAGGAAGGTGCCAAGCGGGGCGGGGTGAGTCCAATTGCTGGGGTGAGGGTGGAGGAGAGAACGCCGGGGGCATCAGGAGGTCAAGAAGGGAGAGGGGCGAAGGAGACGGGGATATGAAGCAGGGCGGGGAGAATTCGGTTTCCGGGGTGGAGGTGGAGAAGAGGATGCCAGGGGCATCGCGGTGTCAAGGAGGGAGTAAGGTGGAGGAGAAGGGGGGATAGGATGGATGTCGGCTTGAACCCGCAGTGTAGAAGCTGCATAATCACCAACAGGAATGGAGGAGGGGAAGGGACGGTCGCGAAGGGAAGCGGGGGATCTCAGAGAAGCCGGCAAGACAAAAGGGATCCCTGTAGACATAAGGGATATGGGGGCAGGAGGGGGAGAACTGGTGGAAGAAGAAGTGAAAGGACGAGAAGACGGGGGTGGGGCCTGAACAAGGGAGTTTGGCAGAGGGACCCAAGCGCCGGGGGTTGGCGATGGGTCGTTTAACAGAAGAGCGCGGAGGGGAGGAGAGACTAGAAGAGAGAGCGGTTTTCGTTATGTATGTTGAAATGTCAGCAATGGTTTCAGGAGGGTGAGTAGGTGAGTTAGATGCGACTGAGGTGGAGCAGATGGGAACAGTGGAATTGTAAGTTCTGGGGAGACGGGCGGGAGGAATAGTGAACACGGGGGTGGAGACGACGAGAAGGTAGAGGACGTGATAGGGGGACGGGTGGATGAGGTCGGATCTGGCCTAGAAGGATAGGGTATGGAAGAGGATGGTACGGAGGTGGTCGAAGTCCGGGGTGGACGGGATGTAGCCAGGCGGGAGGAGCGAAGTGTTTGGGCAAAGGTAAGGCCTGTACGAGTGAATCGGGACCGAACGCGGGCCCTCGCCTCCTGAAAGCTGACCTTGTCAGCTTCCCGAACCGACAGGACCTCACGTTCGAATACATAAGTCGGACAGGAAGAGGAGGCGGCGGCGTGGTCTTCTCCACAGTTGGCGCAGCGTGGAGGATTCGAACAGGAGGAACCATGTGTCGGGGATGCGCAGTTGACATAAATGCTAGGGGAACTTTGGCATGTCTTACTGATGTGTCCGAACCTCTGGCAAGTAAAACATCGGCGTGGTCTGGGGATATAACGACGGACCGGAAATTGCAGATAACCGGCCCTAATATTTTCGGGTAACCGGGAACGAGCAAAAGTCAGGATCAGTAAGGGAGATGGAATCCTTGCCCCCTGAACCATACGGGGTGGGCGATAAACACGGGTCACCTTCTGAGAGGAGAGGCGGGTGAGAAGATACGATTCTGGATATTCCAAAAGGCGGGGAGCATGTACTACACCCGTACAAGTGTTAAAGGAAGAGTGGGGGAGACAATCCAGGGGAGCAGAAGCCAGGGTCGAAAGGGACGAAACCTTCTGGTGTTGGGCTCTGGAGAAGACCTCCACCACAAGAGAGCCATCGTTCTGGGGCCAC
The DNA here is from genome assembly GCA_023014485.1 of Bathynomus jamesi. Classification (NCBI taxonomy): domain Eukaryota; kingdom Metazoa; phylum Arthropoda; class Malacostraca; order Isopoda; family Cirolanidae; genus Bathynomus; species Bathynomus jamesi. Next base: position 420,729 of record JAJOZX010003391.1, on the reverse strand, counting down.
ATCTGTCGGGGATCGCCACAACGGGGAGTGAAGTCATCGTAGACCTCAAAAACATCCCGATGTGAGATGGGGGGGGGGGGGGAGAGGCGGAAGAACTGAGGACAAGAAACCGAGGGTAATCAGGGTCAGAGTCGTCAGCCCCTACGAAGGGGCAAAAGACTTACGGGGATAAGACATACGAGAAGTCTTTGAACGAGGACGACACGAGAGTTCCGCAGCCCGGGGGGGGGGGGGGGGGGGGGGGGGGTGAATCAACCCCATTAGGATGCGGTCTTCCAGTGGTAGAGGACTCGAGGGCCTGGTTGCCCACCATCCAAGTGTCAATAGTAGTATAGTCCGAGAATTAGAAGCAGAGGTCGTAAGCCGAGGAGTAGAAGCAGCCATAGCTAACAAAATAGTAGTTTCATCCCCCGCGCGCATCCAGCCACCACCAACTCCAAGGGAAAGGTGAATCGTGGGCACACTCGGTCCACCGCCAATAGATGTCACGCAGGGGAGATACATCCATACCCAGCCCCCGTGCCTAAAAGGCGGCCACTCTCATCCAACGCACGGTGAAAGACAGGGCTTGGGTTTGGTTTAAGAGCGACAAGGGTGAAGGACAACCACCTCCTTCACCCAAGGAAAGAGCAGTCAAGGTCCAAAATAAAGCCAATTGAAAAAAAAATCAGGACGATTGGGGGAAAGGAGAAAGAACCATAAGCAAGAGATCAGCCGGGTCCCCAGACGGGTCCAATGGTCCACGAAGGCAGAAAAAACCCTTAACATCGAAGGATGATGCATTCCTACATTGGCCACAGAAGAATGCGCCCTATAGCTCAGAACAAAGCAAAAGGCACACCTAGGTAATATAAACAAAAATGACAAACCTGAAAATCAAGCCTTGGGTGTCCAACAAGTCTGATTAAATCTTCAAAATCGAACTCGCACCCGTCACATGACACGGCAAAAAAACAGCGAGCGGTCTAAGCTTCATAATTATTTGTCGCATGGGTGGTGGCGTTCAGGAGGAGACTCTTCGTACGTAACGTACGTTCGCCTAAACTTCGATAATTAATTTGCACACTATATAAAACAGTTTTCCACTATATTTTCATAACGATTTAGATTTTAGAATATTATGTTGTGATGTTAAGGTGTTGGTTTAAGTTCAGTGGAATATTAACGTCCATCTTTCAAGAATGGAACGGTGCGTCCCCCCCGAGGGTCACCTACTGGGTGCCCAATAATATATTTAAGATTGTTTTGTAAATTGCGCTCATACTGCAGATTTTCTTCCGTATTCCGTAACGTTGACTACAATGATTGGATATACAGGGTGATTAAAAATCAGGTTACATAGGGAAATACTGTATTATGTAATGATACAGGGGAATAGTCACATCACATGTTCGATATGGCCACCGTTAACGGCAATGCACTTGTGCAGCCAGCTAGGAATATCACAGCAATGCGCTCCTCCTTCGATAACATCTCATAACTCATTTACCTGCAAAAACAGAAAAGCCCTATGTAACCTGACTTTTGAATCACCCTGTATTCTGAAGATTAAGTTATACTAAACTTGAAATTACAGTGTTCAAAAACGCTCAACCCATTGGAGAATGCGATCAATGAACGAAAGCCACCTCCAGCCTTCTTTTAGGTCAACTGCACGCCCTTGACGATTGGTTAGGTTGTTATATTTTCGTTACTTAGCTTTATAAAGCTAACTAAAAAAGGCTGGGGTGGTGGCTCTTTCATTGATCCGGAGAATCTAACCCTTTTCCGTTCTTTTCGGATTGAGTTTCTTTTGAACACACTGTATAAAATTTAATGATTAGGATTTCAAAAACTTTCGATTTCTTTTTATTGGCTATTACTCGTATAATAACTTAACAAATTTTTCATTTGATTGGAATGTAAAAAATAGTTTAAAATTCAATAGAATCAAATTTTAGTTTAAATAATTGAAAACTTTTCTTGGAAATGAAAGGTTTGTTTTCGAGTACTTTATAAAATGGCACAATTAATAGCCTGCCTAATTCCTCAATGTTTCTTACAAATATATATATCTTTGGCACAACAATCAACAATAATTAATATAACAATAATTATAGCTTTAAATTTACTATATACATTAACATAATATTTATAAAATCTTTATTATGCTGAGAAGAGAAAACCTAAAAAAAAAAGTATTCTCCAAAACCGATAAAATATAAATGAAACTTAAGTAGCTTACAACTGTTAATCCAGTAAATTGTGGTAAATTTATATTCTACACAGCCATTAAAATAATTAAAAATGTGCTAATATAACTGTCCACGTTTCCAAGATTTTTAAAATTTGAGTCAACAAAACTAAATTTTGCAAATATTATTTTCTTATTAAATTTATAACAGTTTCTAATAAATAAAGTTCAAATATATATATGCAATTATTTATATATTGTAACACCATTAAACAGAATATGGTTGAAGATTACCTTCCAATCATTATTATTATTATTCTTAACCATATCACAAACACTTCCATACGCAAATGGCACAAAACGGTGATGCTTCTTTAATGCTTTTCTTTTTAATTTACTCGCGTTCTTTCTACGGGTTTTTCTCCCCTCCCTTTGCGAGCATTTTAGCACGTTCAAAGATTTAAAAAAAAATACGTAATACAAAAACCAATACATCGGTCGGGCTTTTTGAGCTTCAGAGGGGATCATCCATTCATTATTATTATTTTAATAAGTAACTTCATTAGGGTAATAAAGTAGTAAGGGGCTTCCGCCTTCCACTTTACATCTACTATTCTTTCCCATTTGAACGATGGGGTCCCTGTTCATGCGACTGCTTCCGCAAAGAAAAGGCAGTTAAGTTTGTTTCGGTTGAACTTTCAGAATTATCTTTCCTCTAGTTTTCCTCAGGAGTTCAATCACGCTTTGAGAGTCCCAACTTCTTACGTCATTTCCATTTACCTGTAATTTATTTTAAAATAGTAAATTCTTTTCTCAATTCTCGACTGAGCCTGGCGAGCTCAGTACTCGTGACTTTCCTCGATACTGCCTAACTCACTGGCCCCTTTTATGGCTGCAGGAAAGATTTGTATGTGGGATAAATTTGAATAAGGGTGTGGTGGAAAACCAAGACTGGCGGAGGCGAGGTGTGTTTTTTTTTTTTTTTCCCCTAAATTATGACCGCTCATGGCCACCAGCGAGAAGATTTTTTTTGAGTGGCATAATTTCAGAGTAATGTGACGTGTGAAACTCGAATCGCACTTAGATAACGTCTGATTGCCAAATGTAAAGTAGGTTATTTGTGTAATATGGAAAAGTATTTACGAACAAAATTATACAGCGAGTAATATATACATTAATTCAAAAGCCTTATACACTTCAATTACTTTCCACTTAAAATGTCCTAGAGGTGTACGTAATAATTATCTAGTAACAATGATGGTTAAACAGTGCTTAACTTCATTGCTCTTAAAGATTTGCTTCAGAATTTAAAGGCAGATTAAGAATATATGCGTATAGAAGACTGGAAGGTACTTTTGAAATGTTAATCACAATAGAAGTGAAGCAATAGTGAGGCAACAAAGAATAGAAGATTGAGTAAAAGTTCCGAATTTAATTTTTTCTTATCGTTGAAGGCTTTGCTGCATTCAGTTTTTATTATGGAAACTATATGCAAAACTATTGCGCACAAATACAATACATGTATTTAATATTTCGTCACTGGCAATAAAAATCTTAGAAAATAAAACTTTCTACATTAGATGATAGATATTAGATAGATACATAGATAAAATTTGAAAATTGAGAATGACTTGCCATATGATGTGATAAATAGTAGCTACTTGGTAGTAAGAAAAATTGGACGTTTTCATGAATGAAAGTTCGTAAATTGTGTAAATAATGTATATTGTAGTTTAAGTTATGTAGTTTACTTCGGTAGTTCGTAAATAGTTTGTTAATTAGCACACTTGAAACTGACATTTTGCAAAAATATTATAAAATACAGCTTTAGATTATTTATGACTTTGATAACCTCGATAGGCCCGAGTGGCTTTATGTTTTCCAAGTGTAATGTAAATGAAACCATAGCATAATGGCTAATCTTAAGTTTGGAAGAATTTGCAACAAGACAAGAAATTTAAAAAGCCTCACCTCGAGAATAACGTCTCCAATCTTTAGTCTGCCATCTCTTGCGGCAACACTATCGGCATAAATAGCGACGATAACAGTGTACTCTCCTTCATTCTGGAGGGAAAATCCTAATCGACTATTCCACCCTCTGGTCAATTCCAAGGTCACAACCTGCTTCGTAAAAATAAAAATTCCTTGAAACAATAGATCAAAAGATCACAAAGAAACGTCATTTTAAGACTTTGTTGACGTCACACTTCTGAATTACGTAAAACTAAAATTTATTTACCGGAGATTTCTGCGACTGCGAAAAGTCTTCTGCATCGGTAGGAGAGTTCGCGTTAGACTTTTCTTTTTCTTCTTCTTCTTCTTCCTCCTCCTCCTCCGGAGTGAAAACCACTCCTTTCCACTTGAGAAGAGCGTTCTTCTTGTGGGGAGATTCGTTGCTCACGTGACTACTTATGTTGTGGTCTGAGGAAGTATTCGTGAGGCGCTGTTCTGCGAAAGGGACGAGAGAGGAAGCGGCATTCACCGACCGGTAACAGGACTGAAGGTGGGAAAACGCGGGAGTGTCACTATGCGTCGACGTCAGTTGGGGAGCGGAGTCGAGGGAATCGAACTGCCTCGCGACAGGAGGAGAAGGGAACTCCTCGTGAGGCGGCGTGAAGTGGGATTTCTTCGATGAACTGTGACTGTTGTTCAAGTCGAGGAAATTGGGTCTCCGAGGGCGAGATTCTGAACAGGAGGAATTGGAGGGAGAGTGCGTGGAGGAGGCTCTCGAAAGTGCTTTGTAAGAATTATCAGACGAACTTCGTGAGGCAATGGTTCCACTCCGGGAAGAGCCGACAGTAAGAGTATCTGAATGACTGTTGTCGAATGGAGAAATCTCGCGACTGTCGACTGTATCATTGAGAGGGCAAGGGTTCGACTCTGCTTCCGCCTTTCGCACCAGAGATTCCCATCCTTTGGAAGAAAAAAAAAAAAAATTGAAGTTAAAGATGTTCAATAACCAAGATTTAGGAATAATCACTGGGTAAATTGTAACGTTCTCTCTCTATGGTGCAAACGCGACAACTTTAATTCCACCACAAACACCTACAGGCACAAGAATCATCACTGGGTATAGTGTAGGATTCCAGTTCATCGCGATTCAGTATTATCTTTCATGAAATGAAAGATATGACGTTGGAAAGACACTCAATTTACTCACTAACGCTTGTTCAAGTAATAACTGATCGCCGGCTTTCATTTTTATCTTAATGGTTTCACATTTACCATCATACATCCTTTTTACTTTTATATGATCACCCTCTCATCACCTATATCAACGTATACTATTTTCCTTTACTTTCAAATCTAGTGACTATCCATCTCTTTTCAAGAGATCATTTTCATTCAATCGTAAATAGCCAATCACATTTATCACATTCTTTATTTCACCTCTTCTCACCTTTAAGTATAACTACTAGTATTAAGTACGGTGCCACTGCTCGACGAGTCCTCACTAAATCTATCAGTGAATGGGACAAGCGTTTTAAATGACCTGTGCCTGGCATGTTAAACTACCGAACTTACTATCTTCTTTAGTGTCTGGACTAGGGTTCTTGTTGAGCCTACGTCGTCTGGGAGTAGTCGGGGTGTCTGCGATGAGATTACTACCGGGGTTGGGAGAGCTCTGTTTCCGAAATGCCAAATCGGAAAGCATATCGCGGGCCTCTTTGCGTAATAGCTTCGGTTTGGAGAATTCGGGTTCCGTTGGAGAAGCAGGTGACACAGGTGTCTGCATAGCGTCTCTGAAAGAGAATGCGCGTTTATATTACAGTTTATAATGGGAGGACACTATTCCTGATGTGGATACGTTGAAGACCGTGTGTATATTTCTTTTGTAGCGTGCGTGCCTCCAGTCTGGCTTTCAAGAACCAAACCGAGAAGAGAATGGGAAATATAACACGTCATGTGTCTAAATATGTAACGTAAAATACGATTAAGTAATATTTAACACTTTGAATGCCATGTTGGTCACGTGTTTCCAACATAGCTGATAAATAAAGTGTATGAAATATACGTGGCAGTGTGTTAATTACGGAGTTAAGGTTAATTTACTGCTAAAACCAATTGTTAATGAACTTAAAAATTCAGATTACAAGTCTTCTCGGAAGAACTTTCGACTATTAATAACGAATTTAAATGACTTATTAAATATCCAGAGGACTAGTCTTCGTAGCTCAGTGCATAACAGTTTTCTTATAAGAGGGGTGAAGACACCGAGGTCGGGATTTCGACCCCCCGATGACACTGGTAATAAACCAGGCGTTAGCGCAAATGGGCCGCATTAGTTGGCCTAAGCGCTGTGCCAGATTCTGGTCCTCCTCACCTGATTATTACCAAGATTAATTATTTTTAATTTCTTCCTTGTGGGTATATTACTTCAGATAAGTTTTAAATTAAATGCAGATGTAAAAAACACAGATGCTAAATTTAACTAAAAAATTCCTAGTACAAAGATCACTCATTAAGAAAAAATACACGTGCAAAGAAAGATAAATGAAGGAACAGTATTCAGTAAATTTACTACCGACTATTAACTCTGCCAATTACTTAACCATCTTGGTGAATTTGGTGTATCACTTAACTAAAGATTTGGATATTTTAAACTTATTACCTGATAAAAAATGTATAAATTACCTGTATATCCTAATGACAACGGTTTCAGGGCAAGTTCTCAAGAACTGAACAGCTTCTTCGTGGCTTAGGCCGCACATGTCCGTTCCGTTAACGGACAAAAGTTTGTCTCCTGGTTTTAATCGGCCGTCGGAGAGCGCCGGTTCCTTCACCAAAGAGCGAATTGTGTGTCCCAAGATGCTATTGTCGTTCTTACGGAGCGTAAACCCAAGTGACCCACACACTTTCCGCAGCTGAATCTCAAATTCCTTAAAAAAGCAGCCAACATTAGTGGAATGAACTACTGTCATACATTTGCATTACAAGAATTTTCTAATAAATTTCAAAAGTTAAGAACGAGTCGTTATTGTAATTAATGATAAATCGTCGATAAGGTATTAAAAGCTTGGCATGGTCCTAAAAGGTAATTCGCTGAATATGAATAACCATTTATACTCTAAACAAAAACTATGATGGGCCTAAATAGGATACGTCAAAACAGGAAAATTGTGATATAGACTTATTTAAAGGTTTCGACAGCTGAATTATAAAAACCTTCGAAAGTATTTCTTAAACACGTTCGTGAAGATGCACGCTTCAATATGTGAAGTTCAAACTAAATAGCAATTTTCCAGAGTATCGGCAGAATTACTTCCCTACCGCCGTGTCGTTACAATGTACAGGGAGTAAAATACTGAACTCTTCGTGGTATCCTTTAAATTTCAAGTGAAATCTAGGAGCGTGAAGTGTATGTTCTAAATATCTCACCCCACAGGTGGAGAAGGACGGAGAAGGTGAGAGAAAGTGACTTCCGGAGATCGGTTGGGGTGCTGTAAGACTAGTGATGACGACTCCACTTTCCTTGGCATCTGTTGGTGATGATTCTTCGCTTCCGTTCAGTACCTCTTCAGGCGCTCTACACCACCAAATGGACCTCACCACCGGCAGTTCTTAGCATCTCCAGCGCTTCCTGCGAACAAATGAGTTTGGAAAATGCGTTTAATCATTCAAAATCTGAGTGAACAAACCAACAACGTCCGTCATTTCATTTAATTGCACTCATATGTTCAAATATTTAGAGCGACATGAATTAATAATGAACATTTAAAATAAATACTTACGTGACTCGTCAACCCCGTCAGCTGTCTTCCATTCGCTTCCAGTATAAAATCATTCACCTGAAGCTGACCGCAGAGCCATGCCGGGGTCTGCGGGTATAATTTTCTAATCCTGATAAGTCCCGGAAGCACTCCTGACTCGCACTCAATTCCTCCTGTCACAGCTAAACCAAGACCGCGAGCGTTCTTCACGACGGTAACGTCGAACATAGTGCCTGAAACGATGTTTAACATTACGTGGGTTCAACTGTGGTCATGAATCAGGTTCTCCTTTAAGTTGATGGGCACCAGTACTATTCGTCGAACAGCGGCGAAACAACTTACCATTAAAACAAGGTACTACAGAAACAAACTTTTTTTAAAGTATAAAACACTAATCAGTAGGGACCGGATTTTGCTTTTGAAATTTTATTACTGTGGCCAAAAGAGTAAAATATCCAAAGAAAAACAAATTACCAATTAAGAATTCTTTTTAATTTAATTTTCCTCGGAGAACTTCTTTTCCGAAAATATACATACTATTATGTATATGACCATTTTAACGTGGTTATCCAAAAATTGTTAATGTAATATGATCAAATGCATGAAAATGAATAAGTAGGGGTCGTGAATGAGTTAAAAACAAGAGAACTTTAGTTTTGATATGTGGAAGTTTATATGGAAGTGCAGTAACAGCTTCAAAGACTTAGTAAAATACAGGTTAAAAGAATGGAAATCATGTAAAAATGAGGGAATATAAAATGATCAAATGTATGAAACAAAGTGGTCTAATTTAGTCACTTTTGCGATAAGTCGATGATGAAATAAGAGTTAAGTGAATAGTCAACCATGTACTCAACATGGTCGTGCGGTCTCAGCATGGTTGCTGAAAAGAACATGGTGTGGTGAAGACGAAAATGTATGTTATGAAAGTAAATAATACGCTGATTTACTGTGAGACGACCTTATCTGAAGGTCAAAGCAATCGAATCTGATCCTCACCTTCATTTATGAAAGGGAAAATCTTCATTAGATATTCGACGTCGAGACGGATGCCTTGAGGCGGTTCCAGGAATGAATGTCGCAAGTTCGAGTCTTCATCGGAGGAAGAGCAACTCCTCTCCCCATCATCATCATCATCTGCGTCTCCCTCCCTCTCTAATTCCTCCTCATCCTCGTCTTCCTCCTCCTCCTCTTCTTCTTCTGACTTTTCAGACCCATAGCCAGGGTCTAAGGACCGCGAATCTCCGAAGGGAAGATAACTGAAGCTAGCGTCGAACCCGGAGTTATCTTGGCCGAACGATGAATCGAAAGCGAAGTTCTCGCACCCTTCGAACATCGGAGGCGGTGGCGGAGTCGTTATGGGATCATCCACGAGGTATTTAGCTGCACGAGGGTTACCTGAAGATGGAATCAATGAAAAGCTGATAAAGACAAACATAGGGAGGAAACTAATACGGACGAAGATGAGAATTCGTTCATTTATCATTTAAAAGCTAATTTATGGTACAAGTGTAGGAATTAAAGAGAAACGGGAACCTGTATTTTGTAAACAACTGGACTTCTTCACTCTCCTAGCGTCTAACGGAAACTCTTATAAACACTTTTAGGGGTTCGAACCCCCAGTAGTAAGAAATCCCTTTCTTTGACTCTTACAGTAATACATTGAATTCTTAGAAATGAAATTCACGACCGATTACTTTTGACGGAGCTCAAATAAAATTGGGGGGGAAAAAAAAAAAAAAAAAAAAAAAAAATTTCATCACTATGGATTCCGTTTCCAACTTCTGCACGACTGGAAACATTTAATTGATCGAGAATTCGAAATATTTAAATGGATTTCGCAACTACTTTAAAAGTACATAAAATATAAATTACATTCTAATACAGCATACAATGATACTGAAAACGTGGCAGGCACGTGTGCACACGCACACGCACACATTTGTGCGCGTGATATTTTCATTTCTCACCTCTTATATTGGAGTTGAGGAGGTTGTTGTTGGAACTAAAATGCGAATGAGGGAGCGGTAAGTGCGGGCTAGTCACGGGTTCGTTTGTTACCAACATGGTTTCACTTTTGCTCTCAAGGTCTCGAGAGCTGAAATAGTTCGGGTCGATGGAGGAAGGAGAACTCCCTTCGTGGGGCTCATGCCCAGCCGAGGTCAATGTTGTAGGTCCCGAGGTCGGGTAGGCGTCAGGAACGCAATCGCCTGAAAAGAAAAACAAAAACCATGATCCATCGCATCACATTCGAAGGATGTCTTTGATGTAACCGACGTGCCCGACCCGCGATTATTAAGTCTGTATGAAATCGGGGTACGTTGGATCGCGTCAACAGGAGTGCGAGTAATTGTAAGCAATTTGGGCGTTTCCCAATCAGGTTCTTATTTAAAAACTTACATAATAAAAACATGCATTAGCGACATTGATTTATTATTACTCTTAAAATGTACGTGAACGCCTCACTCGCCAAATATTTTCTCTCTCTCTCACACACACACACACACCTTTCAATGACGCATGCAAAGGGGTCCGATACAGAATTGAAACTCGTTTCAACGAATATTCTTCTGATTCAGTATTTTTCTTGAAAACCTAGTTTTATAAATAGGAATGATTACAAAGTTTGCATAATGTTGAGATAGTTTCAACTTGACGTCTCCTTTTAGTCTTGTATATACAACGAAAGTTTACTAACATCGAAGCTGGGAAATGACTTTAAAGACAGGTTTGTTGGTACACGGATAGATGTTCCCCTGCCAACTCCTTGAATGCCGATAAGATTATTGCAATACGCAATTACATCGTTCAGCATTTGTAAAACGTTATACATGCAGTGATTATATAATATTTGGTTGGCTTTACTTCCCGACTTATTTCCCTGGTAAAAGTCACCTCTAAATGCTCATTATAAAGATAGGCCAAAATGTAGGGGCCTATAATTAGTTTTTATACCTATAAAAGAGGCAGTTTCAGGAAGTAAAAAAACTCGCAAATTTTTTTTTTTTTTTCCTTCAATAAATAAATAAATAAATAAATAAATATATATATATAATTATAAAGATAAGCTTTATTGGTAGGACAGGATATCTCAAAATAGTACTCTTCTTGAAGGCAATAGACGATAAGATAAATCAAACCATAATACATTTAAAAGCTAAAAACACGTACTGAAACGAGTAATAAAAAACTACCAACAGCTAAGACAAAAAAGTACATGTAGTGACAATATCAACATACAATATACAGTATATGGCAATGATGACAATGATAACGCTTATATATATATATATATTTTTTTTTACAGATCATGAAAGTACCTTTAAAACTTATATAACTCGTTTTTAAATGACCCTAATATACATTAAATTTCCATCGGCTGAAACTGTTAGTTAAAATTCAAAAAGGCTTCAGAATGCTGCATTATTTTGCAATTTGTCCCCGAGATATAGCCAAACCAGTCTAGCTCGTATATGTACAGTATATATAGGTCACTACAAAAACTGTAAATTACTGTAAACTATTTTAGATTATTTTGAGCAAATGAAAACTGTACGTACAAAGACATTTAACACAAATCATATTTATATCATGAAAATTTTAGCGGTTTACAAAGAATCGAAATTAAGGGTGCTTAAGTATATGTCCATATCGAGAGGAAATCATGTAATTAAACTTCATTTTAAGTCCCGACGGGAGACATTGTTAAACAGCCTAACATACTTCAGTTTTAGGCGAAATTCCAGTTGCCAGACGCAGTTCGGAGACGGTCATAGGCCCTAATTACTAACGTAGCTTAACGTAGGCAACCTAATTTAACATTACGAAGCCGTTATGAACTCGTCTCCGAACTGCGTCTGGCATCTAGAATTTCGCCCAATTTTAGAGTATAATGCAATAGTTTACATTAAAATAGGAATCTTCGAAGTATAAACTATTCAACTGTTACGGGATTCGGATCTTTTCCGTTTGACTGCCGCCATTGAAACAATTAAACTCCAGCCTTCTTTAGTTAGCTTTATAAGACTAACAAAAATATCACGACCTAACCTAACCAATCGTCAAGGTCGTACAGTTGACATAACGATTGGTTAGGTTAGGTCGTGATATTTTCGTTAGTTAGCCTTATAAGGCTAAGTAAAGAAGGCTGGGGGCACTCACCTCTTATGTTTCAATGGCGGCAGTCAAACGGAAAAGATCCCGGGATTCGACTAATTTTTACCAATGTTTTTCAGAGCTGTTCCTTTCTTTCCTACACACAAAAAGCTAAAAGAAAAGTTTATGGAGAGTTAAAAAAAACTTCAAAGTCAAATCTCCGGAATTTCATTTGTATTTAGACAGTTACAATTAGCTAACTACCGTTTCACACGAGTGAGCTGCCGATATTTCAGAAATAAAGTGAATTCCATTCATATATATAAGTTATACGCAAAACTTTAACGCATTCTACAGCTTCAAAAGCCTAACAAATTTTCCTCATAATTTCTTACCTTTAAAATTCTTGCGTTTTTTATAATTGACATAATTAGAAAAAAACTAAAACAGTCTGAAAACCAGGTCTTAGAAGGCATTCGATGTTTCATTGGACACCAAATAACTTGATGAGCTTCAGTCTTAGAACCAAAATACAAAAGAGTTAAAAAAAAGAAAAACTTCAATTTTTTATCACGAGTAACGCGCATCAGTCAATACAATTAAATATTTAAGCTTTAAAGTATAAATCAATACATTTCTGTCTCTATACACGGTAATGGAAGACCTTGAATCGACTTTGGTGAGAATTACGTGGAACGGTTTAAAATTCTCGTCTTGATCTGGTTGACTGGTTAGTTAATCCGTTTAACGTCTTTCAACCGAAGGATCATTGAGACGGGCTGCTTTACTATCACCGAGGGAAGAATAACATTCTAGCCGCGTTTGCGAGGAAAAGAAAACACCGAACAGCGAGTTCCTTATTGTTCCTCTTTCCTATTCTTCGCCTCGTCTCTTAACCTCGTTGTACTCATCATGGTGGCCTAGTGGTGAAGGGCCAAGATGTCGATCCGAAGCTCCTGGGGTCGAGATTCGGCTAAAGCTCGGCTCTGTCTTCCTTGGCAGAATGGTGGTTCGAGTCCCACGTAAAGCCATAGGTCCCCTAAGTCACATGACCTTAGATGTTACAGACGATGTTAAACAACCCCAAAACATATCATCATTAAACTTGGTTGTCTCTTTTTCCCCACAATAAAAAGGGGTACATTGTCGGATCAGCGAGTTCAACACTATGGAGGTAACGAGGTTCCGCAACTTTCATTAAGGAATTAATGAAAGAAAAACGAGAGTATATATATATATATATATACACAGGGCCGGATTTACTTGCTTGTGGGCCCTAGGCCAAACCTTATCAGTGCCCCCCCCAAAAAAAAATTTTATATATATATATATATCGTAATATTGTAATGTAAAAAAAAAAGACTTACAACATAATGTAACACATCAATAATTTTATTCAAATTAGTTTTATATCATGTACAACTTATTCTTACACAAAGGAATAATGGAAAAAAATACAGTCAAATTGAAGCATAATAAATTTTGCAATAAGAATTACAACATAATGTAATACATTACACATTAATAATTTTTAATCAAATTAGTTCCATATCAAGTACATCAAAGTAAATCAAGTTCCATATCATGTACATCTTACACATAGGAATAATGGAAAAATACAATGAAACTGAAGCATAATAAATTTTGCAAGCACAACTATGTGAAATCAAAATTACTTTTTCCTGCTTTTTTCTATGGCAAATTTGTCAATGATACTGTTTGTGTCAAGGGATTGTAGGAGGTCCCCAGTGGGCCCCGGTTACTGGTGGGCCCTAGGCCAATGGCCTATGTTGCCTATTGGAAAATCCGGCCCTGTATATACACACACAAGATGCCAATGAGCGACACCTCTTCATCATTTATCAGTGGATCTGAACTAATTGGCTTGTTTTGCCCTTCAAAAAGTGGATAGAAATCTGCAATAAAAATTCGCTCAAACTTAAAACTGTTTCAATGATTTGAATGAGAATTACGACATGGCTGAAGGCTTTTATAATGACGACTGAATCGACGAAGACTTTTGTGGTACCACTCGAGGGTCGATGAATTAATAGGCAAAGAGATAAAATTGAGTTTTTATGAAACTCGTGTTAAAATTTCGGAAAATAGGCCTACATAATAATATTAATAATGTTTCGGGTGGTTTAACTCCCTTCATAACGGTAAAGGCGATATGACGGAGGGAGCATACAGATTTACGATGAACCCCTACGTACCATGGGTCGGTACATCATCTGAACGCGGAGGATGGTCCATTAACGTTGTTTAACCTGACTGCTCTAACGGGAAGCAGTGTTGCGACGTGGCCACGACGTAACCCAACAGGCCTGTATAAGTTTGTGTACGAGATATATATAGTATATCTCAGGCCCTCCGAGGAAGAAGTGGCTAAGCGACAAAAGTAAAAAAAACGCCGGAGAATGCATTTAAAATTGTACCAATTTGAAAGTGCTTTTTAACTTTTAAAAATTTGAAGATATTTCGACGAAATATTTTCAAAAGTTCAAAATTTATGTCACTTTGAAGTTGGTACAACGTTTAACTGCATTCTCTGACTTTTTTTTTTACTTTGTCGCTTGGCCACTTCTTCCTCGGAGGGCCTCATATACGGTGGGAAGTTAAAACTGCTAATACGGATGATATAGTTCTAACAATACAGAACACATACACGCGTTCTGCATTATAAGAACTAATTATAATGAATCAGTATAATTAGTATAACTATTATAATGAATCAGTAATATAGATCTAATTTGGTCCGAAGTTAAGACTCATTACTTACAATTCAGTGTTAATGCTGAAAATCAGGTTTAATATGACCACATTCTCTTGCAATTTCGGACTTAAATGCATAATTATGAGTTGCCAGGAATAGCCGATGTGGTTAAAAGCGGGGCTCTTGATCTCAAGGTCCTGCTGCATGGGCTCGAGACTCGGCTCGGTTTTTGGATCTCAACGATTAAGACGCTTCTCTAGGTCTTCCTCGATGGGGTAGGGGTTCGAATACCACGTAAAGCCGTAGGCCCTCTCCTTCGTATCTCCTTTAGAGATGTTACGACGGGGATTAAATAACTCCAATCATTATCGTTAATATTATTGCATAAATACAAAAAGTATCCTTCAGGCCTATTTTGATCCTTTAGCTAACCAATTAAAATAAAGATAAAAATCAAAGTGTTTTAGGGGTTGTTTAACCTACTTCGTAACATTTAAGGTCATATGACTGAGGGGACCTATAGCGTTATGCGAGATCCGAACCACGGGTCACTACATCATCTGGACACGGAGAATGGTCGTTCATCAAACAATTACTCAAACCGAACATCGCTTAACTTTAAAGTGTTACGACGTATCCGCAAAAAAGTCAACGTGTCAGAAACGTATCAGAACCGGATTTACGACGAAAAAAGTTACATATAAATTTTAGTCCATTGAAAGACCCGTAAAGATCTTGTTTACTCCATCTTTCTAGTTTTGATTTTCGTGTAAAGCAAGAGATTTACCTTTTTTTCCTCTCTCTCTCCTTTCTATCTCTCTTCACCAAATCAAACCTTACAAATAGAAAGCCATTCTGAAAAAAATTTACACTCCCTCCCACTGCCCCCATTCCCCGAAAAAATGCTTCGGACTTCATCTTTTTTTTTTTGCTTGGCCAAATTCAAAAAGTTTGGGGAAACATTAATTTTTTTTCTTAACCGAACTTAAAAAGGAGGATTAGAAAATGAGAATCAGAAGTGAGGATTCGAATTGAATCGAGCCGTCGTTAATTATAGTTTTTAATTTTTTAACTTTGTTAATTTTTCCTCCACTCTAAAAATTTAATGAAATCGCGTATGGATTAAGGATTAAAAATTTCATCAGATTAATTAACAAGTAAGTCACAACCTCCTTTACACACACACACACAGAGTGGGGAGCTTAAACGATATGTGGATCCTCTTAAAACTGCGATTATTTTAAGAGGAAAAAATGTCAATTGCATCTTGTATCCTAGAGAGAGAGAGAGAGAGAGAGAGAGAGAGAGAGAGAGAGAGAGAGAGAGAGAGAGAGAACACAACTCATTTTGACAGTGATCTAACAAAGGATAAATCTAACTAATTCTGTAAGTTGATTGGCATAAATAACTTATAGACTCGTTTCGCCATGAATGATGATACGGTTTATTCGACCGCGGCTTTAAGAATTCTTTCGACCTTATGCACTATATATATATATATATATATATATATATATATCGCCTCCGTGGTGCAGTGGTTAGCGTCACTGACTACGAATCCATCGGCCCCGGGATCGAGACCCGGTGACGGCAGCCGGCGCGCAGCAAAACCCAACTGTTCATCCTTCCACGCAATAAAGAAAGTGGTTGGTAGATAAATGGATCCCCTGGGTGACCTAGTGGTTAAAACGCTGGGCTGCTGGTGGGGCGTGGTTCGGATTCCACGTTAAACTGTAGGTCTAAGGTCGAGTGAAAAGCTTGACCTTCGTCAGAATGAACAATTCGGGCGGAAGCAAACCAAAGGTTACGAAAGGTATATACATATGTTACAGTCAAAGTGTCATTTCGCGAAATGACTAAAATCTTCAGCCATTACGTGAAATGGCTGAAATTCCACCTTGGTCATTCCGTACAAGATCATTTGCCCGGTTAGGTCAACTGTATGCCCAGGGCCGGATTAACCATTAAGCAAAATAAGCCCGTGCTTAGGGCATCAAGGGAAGGGGGGCACCACAGAAATTTTCCATTGTCGGATTTACCATGGATTTATTATACTATTATAATCGCGGCTTATAGCCTATAAGCTGTTGAAAACTGAATTATATACAGTATATTCATATATAGTATTTATTTTTTTTCATTGTTTGAATTTGTAGTGAACAACAACATTTTATTTTATGGTTTATTTTTGTTTATATTTTGAATTACATATATATGGGGCACCAAAATCTTTTAAGTGCTTAGGGCCTCTAAAGGTCTTAATCCGGCCCTGTGTATGCCCTTGACAATTGGTTAGGTTAAGTTGTGTTAATTTCGTTAGTTTTAACGAAAATAACACGACTTAACCTAACCAATTGTCAAAGGCATACAGTTGACCTAACCGGGTCTTCAATGGCGGACATCGGAATAACATTGAAGGCCCGGTTAGTATTTGAAAACCTCTATATTGAAAATTCAAATGTGTTCAAATGTTCAAATGTGTATTTGAAATGTTTCTCACTTATTTGAACAGACCTGTGGATGTATGTATGTTTTAGCAGATGTAGTTAGTTAAATAAAGGTTTCCAATTTTATTGTGAGTTTGTTATTTTTATGAATTCATGACAAAAGTCATTTTAGCCATTTTACGAAATGACCAAGGTGGAATTTCAGCCATTTCTCGTAATGGCTGAAGATTTTAATCATTTCGCGAAATGACCAAGTGAAACAGCCATTTCGCGAAATGACTGAAAATTTCAGCCATTACGCGAAATGGCTGGTTACACACTTTGACTGTAACATACATAACGGGCTTCCCGACTCGCAGTCGACGCTCTGTACCGGTAGGCCGAGAGCGAAATAAACGCTACTTTGAATCCAGTTCACTGAACATTTTTGATCCGGCGTATTTTAACTTTTATTTTTAAAAAGAAACCTTTTTGGTGGGGGAAGCAACAAGAATTAAAAGCCCCATTTGGAATTCAGTGCATTTTGAAGGATTGGCAAAAGATTGAATAAGAGAATCCATCTTTTTATCAAAACAATCAAATGATTGGAATTTTTTTTTTTTTTTTTTTTTTGCTTCGGTCCAGCCGAAGTATGCTGCCTGCGAAATGCCCTCATTTGTAATGGAACTGGACACACGAGGCTGAATCCTCTAGCTCGGATCAAGATTCTACAAGACATTTGCTCGTCTTTTTACTATTTGGAATGAATTAAACGAAGATTATGGTGGTAAGTCGCGCTAATTTATATTCACGGCTTCTTCAAAAAGGAGAAATGAAAAAGTAAACTTAATCAAGAACGGACTTTCTTCTCTCTCTCAAAAAAAAAAGCGGATTCTGGTCAGTTTAAAAGCAAACACGTCCTCTTAACATTTAAACGACTCTCATTTAATAAAAAAATCAGGTAAGAAAATATATATATACATATATATATCATCGTGAATGTTGAATAATGTAAATATTAACATATAGAAATCTCGAGTGTCGGCTTCTAGAATGCTGTGCTTCAACATTGTTTGACCATCGACGAATGTGATGACGTTTAACATACCTTCACTTGATTTTTTAATGGTGTACTTTCGTCACAGTTGGCAAACACAATAAGGTGTTTCTCTTATGCATACAAAACATTGTTCACTTTCTATTCTAGAATATGTTCGAGTTAAGAGCAGAAGTGCTTGAGGAAAAAGTTCAAAGCGGTTCTACAAGCGGGGAACACTAGCATAAAATGAATGATTACTGTATACAGTATATACACACATCAACAGATGCCAAAATTTACTTCTTTCTGCTTTCGAAACAAAATAAATTGAATACAGTAACCTAAAATTAACCTTAAAACCATAAATTTGAAACTCCCCCCCCCCCCACACATATATATATATAATTGTGAAATTCATCCCATATATATATATACACATACACATATATATATATATATATGTGTTCTGGGAATTAGGGCGCAATCCAATACAACTTAAGTCTTTCGTCACACAACAAAAATTATCCACTTGAAAGTTAATTTGGTTTCCGATTTAAGTGTTTTTATATTACGTGGTATACACTATACAGAAAACGAGAGAAATATGTTGTAACCTTATTTGTACATAAAAAAATATTTTTCGTCATTCTTATCGTAATGAAAACGGAGGTGTCCATGATTTTAAATTTTGATTTTACCCAGAAGATGGAGCGAGACGTATCGGCC
The DNA here is from genome assembly GCA_023014485.1 of Bathynomus jamesi. NCBI lineage: Eukaryota > Metazoa > Arthropoda > Malacostraca > Isopoda > Cirolanidae > Bathynomus > Bathynomus jamesi. The sequence continues at coordinate 401,843 of JAJOZX010003391.1, read as the reverse complement.
AAATGAAATCACATTCAGCTGCGGGTCTGGACAAATGGAACGCACTATTAATTAAAAACTGTAAAAATGAAATAGCTACACCCTTATACTGGATATGGAGAAGATCCCTAGACACTGGGGAAATACCGAGCATCTTCAAAAGAGCGAACATTGTCCCTATAAAGGAGGGGATAGATCTCAAGCAAAGAACTATAGACTAGTGTCTTTGACGTCCCACCTCACCAAAATATTTGAAAGAATAGTCAGAGAGAAAATCTATGACTTTTTGGAGACACTGGAAAGATTCGACGAAAATCAGCACGGATTCCGATCGGGAAGATCGTGCCTATCACGACTTATAGAGCATTATAATAATATCCTAGATGCACATGAAGGCAATGAAAACTATGTCATCATATACACGGATTTTGCTAAAGCTTTCGACAAATGCCATCATGGTATAATAGCACATAAACTGAAACATATGGGACTAACAGGCAAAGTAGGAAAATGGATCTACAACTTCCTCAGAAAACGTCTACAGGTCGTCAAAATTCAAGGTGTATCATCATCAGAATCAGAAGTACGCAGCTCAGTACCACAAGGGACAGTACTGGCCCCACTCCTGTTCATTATCCTGCTAACAGACATAGATAGTGGAGTAAACAGCAACAGTATAGTAACATCCTTTGCGGACGATACGAAGATCAGCAGAAAAATCAGCGATGCAAATGAAGTGAAGGCCTTGCAGAGGGACACGAACAAAATAGACACATGGTCAGAAGACAACAATATGACATTTAACGCAGAGAAATTTCAGCTCTTGAGATATGGTAGAAATGAGGAACTTAGACTGCATATTATGCTTCAGATAGACAGGAAATTCAGAGAAACACGAAAGCGGTCGACTTGGGGGTAATAATGACCGATGATGCCAAATTCGAAACACAAAATCAGATAGCAACAAACAAAGCAAAAAGAGTCGCAGGACAGGTACTGAGAACGTTCATAAGGAGGGACAAGACAGTAATGATTTCCCTGCTGAGAACACTGATCATACTAAAACTTGAATATGCTCAGTTTTGACGTCCCCATATAAAAAGGAAGAAATTAATAAACTAGAAGAAACAAGGAGACATTTCACCTCCAAGATTGATGGCTGCAAAGAACTCAACTACTGGGAAAGACTACGTAAACTAAATCTGTACTCACTGGAAAGAAGAAGAGAGAGGTAAACCATAATCTACATATGGAAAATGATCGAAAAACTGGTACCAAACCTAAAACTAAACCCAATTACCTTTCAAACAACGCTGGAAAATAGGAAAGGCAGAATGTGTAGTGTTCACAAATTAAAGGCCCGACAAGGGACCTTCTCAACACTGAAGGAAAATAGCTTCGTTGTCAGGGGGCCAAGACATTTTAACCAGCTTCCAAAAGACCTCAGAAACGTTACAGGGGTCAAAGTTGAAGTCTTCAAGAGAAGACTAGATGCCTGGCTCAGGACGGTACCAGATGAGCCGGGTGTACCTGGCTATGTGCGGTGGAGAGCGCAAGAAAGCAACTCGCTCCTCCACCAAGCCAGGCCTAGAGGCGAGGCCACCAGCTTGACCTTCGTGTGAAAAGAGACCAACACACGGAACATCAACGAGGTTAACGATATATATATATATATAAATTAGACATACCCATACTGTAATTTTAACTTTTGAGACGTTTTTTTTTTAATGCAGTACTTTACTTACAACCAACTATGTCATGAAAAATTGTGCAAAACAGTTTAAAATTTAAAATTAAATTTTAATTAAAAGTCAGAAAAAAACCAACTAAATTTTAATTCAAAGTAAAAATGTTTAATAATTAACTTGTTTCATATTAACATTTTGTAATTTTTTTAACACGACTTGTTATACACACTCTTGAAATTATAAAATAACAGTGTTCTAGTTAATTACATATTAGGTTAGTATCCCTTTGATTGTTTAAAAAGAAAACGATCCAAAAACAGTGATTTGGCAAAATTTTTTGCCAATTACTTACTGCAACTAAATATGGCGATGATGAAATAGCTAACAATTTGCTTTCCTTTATATATATATATATATATATATAATATATATATATATACACACACTAGAACGCCCGTTGCAGCAAAAACCTCCCGAAAATCAACCTAAGGTGGAGACTGGGAGGGACGGATGTGTTACTTAAACCTTCCCTAGTTCTCCCTTAATGTATACACTAAATTTGGTGCAGATTACCCTAGCTGTTTAGGCGTGTGTATAAACGAACATAGATCATCCAACATAATCATCTTCATTTTGGAATTATATATACTGTATATATATATTGAAAGATTTGGCAACACTGTAATCAGTGTTTATAAACTGAAGTGCAATCTTTACAGGTGATTGAAGATGTATTTCAATCTTATATTCTGGTAAGAACAAAACTTTTATTCATACTTTTATTACATCAAGTTAGTGATGGTGGTTAAGAACTGTCTAAATTTAAAATTTGTAACTGTGATGTATCTACACAGGCATTATTAACACTATATGGGACACGATGTACGCCTACACCCAATAGGTTTCATGTAAGTCTATTTAATATAGAAATAATGACAAAGGCATTTGGTATTATTTAACCTTAACAAATATTGATACAATGACGCATAAAATTTCAAGCGTTAACTGTATATCAGCGTCTGTAACGCGGGCAGCAGGTCAAAATGAGCCTAAAAAACCTCGAATAAGAACTGTGGAAATGAATGCCTGTCTGTAACACAAAAAACAAGGCTAAGCCTATAACTCGTCTTTATTACATAATTGGTTTCACTCGTAACAAACACACAATTATGAGATTATAATACACACACACACACTATATATATATATATATATATATATGACACGACTTGAAGGCTATTGGTACACATTTCAAGCATTTCGTCGTCATTAGAATTAAGGAAGATGATTACACTGGGATTGTGTGCGGAAGCTAGAAATGGTTGGGTGTTGCGTTTCACGATCATAGTCCATCTGAGGGCACTAAGAGGGAAGCTAGAAATCATACGACAAAGGAGATTGTCAGGAGAGATGCAATACTTATTTTGTTGTTGGGTTTGAGGAATAGGTTAGCTGGTTGGTTGGTTGACCCATTTTATGTCCTCCAACCACGATGGATCACTGAATTGGGCAAGTCTACACCAAGATAAAACGACAACCTGACTTAAACAAATTTTTTTAAAGGCGTGACATGCAGTGATACGCGTGAAAGAAAGTTGCAAAAGATATCAAGCTGAAATTGTACCAAGAGCAAAATTTTTTGGGCTTGAATAAAATAAATGCTGGGGGAGGCGGGCTATGATCAGAGCTAAAATTCTTTTTTTGGGTAAGCATAGGTCGGGTTAGGAATGTGGATAAGTTAAAGGTAGAAATGATAATAACGATCATATTCAAGTTTGGAAAGAGTCAAATTGAGACGAGTGAAGGATTTTTTCATCTGATGTAAGCCTTCAGAGAAGATTTACCTCTTAACAAACGAAGCGACACTTCTGAACAGATCATCCCTGGTTTGGGCAACTGCGTCCAAATATACTGAATTTTGAAGATAACTTGAATAATTTTTTGGCTAGTGAGACAATTAAAACAACCATGGTCTGCACCAAAGTATATATATATATATATATATATATATATATATATATATATACACACACACACACATCGAAACGGACGTTATTTTCCCTTATTTAGTACGTTATCTCGCAAATGAATATCAGATACTCGCCACCTAGCGTATGGTGTGAGAACTGAGAGATAAGTTTTGCACAAAGGCGCATTTCCATGATTTAGAAGTATAATACCAAAAACTGAATATGATCACATTAATCTTCAAAAGAATACAAGCTTACATGCTTAATTTATTAAATGAGCCTATATTTGATTACATATTAAACTATATAATAATAAATATTAAAATATAATTTAAGCTGACGTTTTCTTTTGGGACAAATTTAGTTCTCCTTCCAAACACTAGATGGCAGAATAAACAAAAAAGGCTGATGCTAAAGTGAGCGGAATTTCAGATCGTATTATAAATAATAATCTTTGCCTGCACTATGATGTGGTTTCGTTATTATCGGTTGGTGGCAACAATGCCTAACTTGTTGACCCTCGATGCTACGTTAAGCGGAACAACAACAACCAACCAACACCCAACACCCCCATCTCTCTCTCTCTCTCTCCATAAATATTAAAGGTAATGCGTCCTTAAATGAATTCAATCTCGACTCTCAAATACATAAAAAAAAAATGTGCAATAATAAAATGCCTGAGAGCAAAAATACTCTCAGCAAATTATGATGAAAAGCATGAATATATACTTGACTTTTGTATCATAATAAGAGTTAATTATTTATTTTCAGTTTTTAAGAACATTTTTCATGGTCCTACTATATTGCATTATATCTCAACTAGATTTTTATATATACATTGAATATAGTTTGTCATACTGTCACAGTATTTGTCGCCTAAGCGAAAAGGCTTATTATACGCCTAGGCAGATTTTGACTTGGGAGGGGAGGGGGGGGGGGGACTTGATAATGATAGGGGGTAAAGTTTTACTAAATATATTTATGTCGTTGTTTAATCTCTTTCGTAAAATCTTCTAAAGTCATATAACGGAGGGGACCTACAGCTTTACGTGGGAGTCGAACTATCGAAGAGTAGCTACATAATCTGGACGCGGAGGAGGGTCCCCCATCCAACTACTGTCCAGACCCAATGTCCCTTAACTTCGTTGATCGACGGGAAATGATGTTGCGACATTGGCTACGACGTGACACTGCTAAATGCGCGCAACCTTCAAATTCAGATATAGCTGTTTGCCTCCAACATAACATATTCAGAAGAAGACATTGAGACATTCACTGAAAGTGATTGCATAATGTCATACCTACAAAAAAATATGCTCGTATAAACGCACAAAAAACTTGAAAGTATGTTTAATATAACATGACAGTCTGTCACTTAAAAATAAACTGAAAAGATCACAAAATAATAAATTATAAATTAAAAATAGAATTTAAAAAGATGATTCATAAATTACGGATGATTTAGTTAAAATTAGTGTCTGATAATTGAAATATGTTCTTAATAACGACAGAAACCTGATCAACACCAAAATTTTCACTAAAATGTCAGGCTAATTTTGAAGCCGTGTGAAAATAAGATTTTATGTATATAATATATGTATATTTTCCACGAATTTCACTTTTACAATCTGGAAAACAATATCAGAATAATGCTGTAATATTTTATTATAATTAAGTATTTTAATTGAACATTTTAAAAATAGAAAAACACAACATTTCATTACATTCCGCCATAGTGAATTATAGTAAAATCTCCCGATGAGTTAATGGGTTATTGTATAATTTACGCCATTTATATTTCATTGCATTAGTGGTCAACTTCACCTTTGAAATTAAATATTAATTCATTCAATTTTATACCCATCTCTATTTTCCGCTCTTCTTTTTTAATGCCAAGGTTGAATTAAGAGTTCTTTAGTTTTAAAAATTAAGGTAGCACGATACACTATCGCTGGCTACACTATCGCTGGCTTATTCCCTTCCCCGTATCGAAGCAAAGGTGTTATCAAGCGATTTCCAAGTCGAATATTTAGCTGGTAGTCTAACGGATTCCACGGGCCCATCCCTAACTCATACCTCGCCAGCCTTAAACAAATATACCGTAAATCTTCCCTTTCATGCGAAGAATCAGTGATGCAGCACCACTAATTCCAACCAATACGGAGCCTTTCGGCAACTCGCTTAGCGTGAAAGAGAACATCTATTACGATAATAAACGTTGCCCATTACAACATCGAGACTCGAACGCGGACCACAACAAAAACAAAGCCATCATAATATTCTCAACTCAAAATTTATTGTCCGAATAAACTTGGAGTGGGGAAAGGCAGAAGAGGTTTGGGGGGAAGGGTTGGTTGGTTGTTGGAATTGGCGCCAGAAAGGCGGGTTTGGGATCGTAAAATGTGTGTATGTTTATGCGTTTTTTAAGTGCGTGTGTGTATATGTTTGTATGTATATTTTTTGTGTGTACATGTAAAAGTGAGTTGTTTATGTATTGTGGAAGTGTGTGAGACGTGAAGACATTTTGAGTTGAAATCACTCAATTTCACTGAAAGGTCATCGCTTTGCGAGAGAGAGAGAGAGAGAGAGAGAGAGAGAGAGAGAGAGAGAGAACCAGAGGTGTGGTGGAAGGATGGGGTTGATTCTTCAAAGGAAAAGGTGACCTTGAATGGTGACGTCACAACAAAACTATTAATAATAGATTTTTATAAACTATTAATACAGCTAATGATCTCCATCCTATATTGAGTCTCATTTCCTCTGACATTATAACTGCGTGTATATATATATATATTATAATATATATATATATATATATATATTACACGCAATTATAATTTGAAAGGAAATGAGGAGACAATGAGATATAAATATATATATATAATATACAATATATTTAATATATATATATATATATATATATATATATATATCATAATCCCGTTTTCTGTTGTAATAGAATAATTCTATTAAGAAATCTTAATTAGAATCGCTCTAACTATAAACCTGCGATGACGTCACCAGCGGATATTCTTCTGACAGGTCAAATCGTCAGTAAAAAAAAAAATCCTTTTTCCACACAGATATTCTGGCAGGAATTCCTTTTTGTTTTATGCCCACTCGTTAAAAGAATTTCATTGCCCTCTGCTATCGCTGCATACCCAGGGCTTACCATATATATATATATATATATATATATATATATATATATATATACACACACACACAACTCTTCCTTATAGCGAGGCAGTGCGCGAAGTATTTGCTCCGAGTGATAGGTTTAAGAAAAAAGACACACACACACACACACACACACACACACACACACACACACAGGTAAATTATTATTATTTCGGTACGAATAGCGAATCAAAAACGATACTTTCGTATCTTACTGTAAAGTGGTTGATCGTAAAATCGATACAGCGGCAACACGAAGGAATATTGTATCTAAAAAAGGAAATTAAAGAATGGAAAAATGGAAGTCTTACATCAACGCTTCACTCAACATGAACCCAAAAGAATTCGCGAAATGGTAAGAAATTTGTGAAGTCATTCCCCATGAGCGTATAACGGACAATGATGAATAACAGGCTCAGAAAAAAACATACCGGATAGCGGATATCCGACGAATAACGGAAACTGTCAATAACCCGGATAAAGAACATTGGATAATACCTTTACAAATTCATTAATATCGCAGTCTGGTATTCTTGTATACCGTTCCACTTCACGCGAGAGCAAAGCGCTGAGTTTCGTAGTGGAACTACAGTAATAAAACAACCATTGATTGGCTTACACTGTTTTCTTCAAGTTTGCTAAATTATATTAACATTAAAACTCTTTATGAAAACTGTTTTGTTAACCAAAATAATGATCGCAAAATTATGGCATTATTATTTACTTTGTAAACTCTGTCTATTTTTTGTTTCTCCCTGAAGATGTGAATATATCACGAAAGCGCTCGGACTTCGTGTTTCCTTTTCCCTGTGGTTGTTGCTTATATATATATATATATATATATATATATAGGGTGCCCATAAGTTCAATCTCATAGGAAAATGTATTTTAAATTAAATTTTAAATTTACAAACGTAATACATTAGAACTAAAATAAATGTTCAAAATTATTTCTTATTTTGGGACCTTTTTTTTTTTGTTGCAGGTAGAATAACACTCAATGGCTAATATGGAAATGAGTTACACTCGTGAGGAAAAGGCGGAGGCCTTTGAACATTTGTTTTAGTTCTAATGTATTACTTTTGTAAATTTAATTTAAAATGAATTTTCCTATGACGCCGGACTTATGGGACACCCTGTATATATAATAATATGCAAAGACAAGTCATAATTATTTTCTGGCATTTATCCTTGGTAAAGGTGTAAAAATAGGTGTATTATTCCTTATAGAGTTTATGAACTGTTCGTGTTCAGCTTGAAAACCGTTTGCTTATAAGTATTCAAAATGTGCCTGTAGTATTCACTACTTTGTTAATCTAGAGTAGGGGGGAGTTGTTGCATGTGTAGTGGTTTAGGCTACGAACATATTTTATATAGTCATTTTGGACAATGTTATTGTGGTAACATGAAGTGACTTCACCTCAGGGGTTAAAACACTAAAAGCTAAATGTTCGACTCTTTAACGCGCGGGCGCGCACACACACACACGGAAAAATTACTATCTATCCACACCGTGAAATTTTTCAAGCATAAAATTGCGCATTGCTTTTGAGTTCATGTTAATAATTAACTTTAGTTAATATTCATTTCCTCACGAACAATACTATTAAAAACTAATTTGGTTCAAAAAATCGGAGAATTATTTATACAAAATCAGTGGACCAAATTATCGCTATTATTATATTTGTACCCGGAATCGTGCAAAATCTGTTCCTTGACTTTTCAAAAATTCATTAATCAAACAAAAATGTGAAAACCTATCTCCAGTAATTCTAATTCTTCTCGCTCTTTCTAGCAGCAAGCCAAGAACCTCTCCGACAACTTTACTTCTTCTTTCCCTCCTCTTTTCCATTCCGACGGCTCAGTTGCCGTCTCTTCTCCTCAACTCTTCGTTCAAACTTTCGCCTCCAACTCAACCCTGGACGATTCCGGTGCTGGTCCGCCATCTCCTTCTCCTTCTGACTTAATTATGTCTGAAATTACAATCTCTTTCAAAGATGATTTTTCTGCCCGACCTTGGTTCAACTCCAGGAAGGCATACGGATCGTACGCCTTCCTAGTTGATGGTGTTACTCCTGTTGTTCTCAAGAACTGTACTTCTGTGGTGACACCCTGCCTAGGCAAACTATTTCTTCTTTGCCTTTAATCTGGTACTTTTCTTTTCTGCTGGAAGTTCGCTTTCATTCAGCCTCTCCCAAAGAAGGGTGACCGCTCTCAACCCTCCAATTATCCTTCCATTGCTGATTTGTGCTTTTCTAAAGTTTTTGAATCTATCCTTAATAGGAAGATTCTTAAACACCTCTCTTTTTACAATCTTATTTCAGATCGTCAGTATGGTTCCGCAAGGGACGCTCTACTGACGATCTTCCATATCTCTCTGACATTTGGTCATCCTCCTTTCGGGATTTCGATGAAACCTTTGCAATTGGGCTAGACATATCAAAAGCTTTTGACAATCTGGCACAAATCTTTAAATTCCAAACTGTCCTCCTTCGGTTTCTATCCTTCTGTTTGAGCTTTCATCTCCAATTTCTTTCTGGCCTATAGCTGCGGTTGTAGATGGTTACTTTTCTTCTCCTAAAGCTATAAATAGTGGTGTTCCTCAGAGCTCTGTCCTGTCATCCACTCTTTTCTTATATTTATCAACGATATTAAATCGCACTTCTTGTCCTATCCTTCACTTCACCCGCTTCACAAAGCGTCCCTCTCAATAGTCACTCCATAATTCGCGTAGGAGGGCTATGATGCGCTTGACCTTTAATCTTTCTACTATCTCTGATTGGGGCAGAAAAAATGCCTCAAAAACTCAGTTCCTTCATCTGTCTGCTCGTCACAATCTTCCACACGATTATCCCCTTTTCTTCACAAAACACAATTCAGTCCTTCCTCTTCTCTTAACATTCTTGACGTTCCTTGTTTTCGTGATCTTCCCTGGAAAGATCATATACACTCTCTTTCTAAATCAGCTTCTAAGAGGTTAGGTGTGCTGTTCCGGCTCCGCAGTTTCCCTGTACGAAGAACATTTCTCATGTGTGTGGTGGCTCAACCCACACAGCTCTACTTGACCAGGTGGAATAAAAGGCTTTTCGTCTCATCATTTCTCCGCCTCTAACTGACTGTCTTCAATTCCTCTCTCTTTTCATCTACTCAACCGGTCAACTCTGGAACAATCTTCCTCAATCCATCTTTCCCCCTATGACCTCCAATCTTTCAAACGAAGAGTGTCCAGGCATCTCGAAAACCTTGAACCCTGATTTTGGCTCTGTTCTTCTTCTATAGTGGGAGGGGCGTTTTTGTGGGCGTCCGGCCTTGGCCCCTCCCTCCTGAATAAAAAAAATATTATTCAGTTTACCATCTGAGGCAATCCCTCTACCGGATAACAGACACTGAGGGGTGATGATAATAATACTATTTTCTGGTTAACCAGGAATCTCTGGTTATATCTTTGGATAGGTTGTGGTTGTGGTGACCACATATTTTAAAGCATCATTAACTTTAGTGTTGTGGATAGTATTGGTTCAGGAGCACCGCATTTCACCGAATGTCCTTGTGTATATATATATATATATAATTACCTTCAGGAACAAAATGGTTCATTAAATTATAATAAATAAATTATAATTGATCATTAAGAGACAATTGTTAAATTAACAGGTTTTTTTTAATTTATTGTACGATGAACAATGGACGATAATTCGTTTCAAGATACGTTGAAACTATTTTCAACTTTGTTCCTTGTGAGAGAGAGAGAGAGAGAGAGAGAGAGAGAGAGAGAGAGAGAGAGAGTTTATAAGAACTTTTGATTCGCTTTCTTTGGCGTGAATGTCACGTCACTTCCTCGAATCCTCAGCGAATGAATTGAACCCCCATAAACGGGAGCAGTGGCTGCGATCGCGACACAAACTGAGTGTCAAGACTGCGGAATGTCACAGACACACACATACACACACACACACCTTGATAAGAAGGACAGGAACCGAGAGTGAATTCCTTTTCGAAGAACCTTCCAATAAAGATAAGATAAAAAATCAAACAGAAATGTTTTCTTCTGACTCATTTTTTTTACAACGTGCACAAATGCTTTTATTCGAGCGTATCAATTCCCGTGTGTGTGTGTGTGTGTGTGTGTGTGTGTGTGTGTGTGTGTGTGTGTGTGTACATTATACACACACACACGCTGCTGGAAAAAGGACTTCAGATTTACACGAAGGATTTCTCATGATTTTAAAATATTTTTCTTACCATTTCAAGGCGTAAAAACGGACAGACGAACAAACCCAAAGGGCCAAAGTGTCCATAAGGGGAAACATATCCTGGATGAAGAGAACGGATGCGGAAGAATTAAGGGTCGAGGGCGTTTAGATGAGGGTACGCTAAAGAGTACTTTAAACGAGGGCACGAATAACTTGAAAGAGAGCCAATGGGATAATGACGTGAATGAGGCCGAAGCAAAAGTTCAACTGGGACATAAGCTCGTGATTTAAATCCAAGAAAAATACTATACTTTTTACACACACACACACAATACATACAAATTATTTAAGTCCCCAAAAAACACTATTTTCACACACACACACACTCAATATATAGGGTGGCCAGACGTCCTGCTTTAGGCAGGACAGTCCTGCTTTTGAGCACTCTGTCCTCCGTCCTGCGCCACCTCAAGCAGGACGTTAATTTGTCCTTCTTTTGGGGCCTGTCTAAAAAGAATTATATAAATTATCTTACGTATACTAAAACTCTTGGAGATGGCAAGTAAAGGGGCGAAATACAAAAAATAGACAGCAATTATGGATGTCTATGGTAAGTAGGCTACTTCCTTTAGTTTGTGAAGTAAGTTAATTTGGTTAGCATACAGTATGTTGTTCCAGCAGGAGTAAAAATGAATATTCATTTCTTTCAGCTCTTTATTTATACTGTATGAATGCATGTATCATGTATGTAACATATACAGTGCGTTTCAAAAAATTGAAATTTTAGAAAAACCACAAAATAGCCTTCATTACATTATAGTGATATTTGACAAATCAACACTTCTAAGTATATTTTGTATATTTTATACAACTTTTTATATTTCAACTCATCATTAAACATGTTTAATTTAAGTTAAAAATAAGTGTCGCAAAAATTTAAAAAATGTCCTCCTTTTTGGAAATTTGGAAATGGCCACCCTATCATATATATATATATATATATATATATATATATAAATGGAGAGAGGAACTATTTCTAGAGGGAAAAGCGAACACTATTCCATAAGAGAAGGAGAGTAGCCACGAAGTTAGTTAATTGCACAGACAACACCACCAAAAACCGTGATACAAGTAAAATTGGAAAGTATAGACAGGGAAATATAAACCCTAATTAAGGGCCATTCAGAGAGAGAAGAGGAAGATGCGCTGAAAACAATAAAAGAAAACCCAAAATACTTCTATAACTTCGCGAAAAGAAAAAAAAAACGCGGACCACTATCGAACTCTTAAGGAAAGAAAATGAGTTAATCAATGATCTAAAAGAAATATTTGAAATATTGAGATAATATAAATCAGCTTTCAGTACCCCAAACAGAGACAAAGCAGTACTTGACAGAAATACCTTTTTTGAAGAGGAATTAAATTGAGAATGTATAACTGATTTTGAATTTACCACAAATGAAATCACATTCAGCTGTAGGCCCGGACAAATGGAATGCCTTGTTGATTAAAAACTGTAAGAACGAAATGGCTGCACCCTCTTTATTGGATATGGACAGAGCTGGGCAATAAATACATTGAATGTATTTAAATACTAAATACTAAATACATGGGAGAAATGTATTTAAATACTAAATACTAAATACATTTTACGAATGTATTTAGATACTAAATACAAAATACATCAATTATATTTAAATACATTTGTAAATACATACAAATTTTAACATATGCATTCACTAATTCACTAAGCCATGACACGCACACGATAAAGAAATCAACCGCTTTCGACTAAGAGTGGCACACAACTGATTGAACTGACACGTTGAAACATGAACCATGCTGTACTACACTGTCGACGCGTCGTACTGTGCTAGTACAGAACGTGTATTAAACCAGTAAAAGTATTTACATTTTTATATTTTGAGTATTTAAATACTCATTAAAGTATTTAAATACTATATTTAAATACATGAAAAACAATGTATTTATAAATACAGTTCTAAATACACAAATGTATTTAAATAGTATTTAAATACAAATGTATTTAAATACTGCCCAGCTCTGGATATGGAGGAGATCCCTGGACATCGGGGGGAATACTGAGCATACTAAAAAAGCAAACATTGTTCCTATATACTCGTATAAAGGGGGGGTGGGATAGGTCTCAAGCGAAGAACTATAGTCCGGTGTCACTGACATCACATCTCACCAAAATATTTGAAAGAATAGTCAGGGAGAAAATATATGACATTTTGAAGACGAAAGATTCAATGAGAACCAGCACGGATTCCGATCAGAAAGATCGGGCCTATCACAACTAATGGAGCACTATAACAATGTCATGAACCCACGTGAGAGGAATAATAACTATGATTATAAGCGGATTTTGCTGAAGGTATCGATAAATGTACTGATGACATAATAGCACATAAAATGAAACATATGGCAATAACAGGCAAAGTGGGAAAATGAATTTACAATTTCCTCAGAGAACGTCAGCAGGTCGTAAAAATTCAAGGTTATATCATCATCATCAGAATCGGAAGTACGCAGCTCAGTACCACCCATTCCTATTCATTATCATGCTGACAGACATAGACAATGAAGCAGACGACAACAGTATAGTAACATCTTTTGTTGACGATACAAAGATCAGCAGAAAAATCGGCAATGCAAAAGAGGTGGAAGCCCTACAGAGGGATACAAACAGAATATACAAATGGTCAGAAGACAATAACGTGAATTTTAACGCCGAGAAATTGCATCTCTTGAGGTATGGAAGAAATGAATAACTTAAACAGAGAGTATAATATGCCCCAGATAGATATGGAATTCAGAGAAGCACGAAAGCAAAAGATGATGCAAAATCTGAAACACAGAATCAGATAGAGATAAACAAAGCAAAAAGAGTTAAGGGACAACTACTGAGAACCTTCAAAAGAAGGGACGGGAAGGTAATGATTCTCCTACTGAAAACACTGATCATACCAAAATTTGAATACCGCTCAGTTTTAATGTCCCCATATAAAAAAAGAAGAAATTAATAAACTGGAAGAAGTCCAGGGTAATTTCAGTCAAGATTGATGGCTGCAAAGAACTCAACTTTTCGCTGGAAAGAAGAGAGATACACCATAATTTATATATGGAAAATGTTCGCAAAACTGGTACCTAACCTCAAACTAAACCCAATTAACATCCAAACAACATTGGAAAACAGGAAAGGTAGAATGTGCAGTGTTCCCAAGCTAAAGACCCGACAAAGGACACCCTCAATACTGAAGGAAAATAGCTTGGTTGTCCGGGGGCCACGATTTTTTAATCAGCTTCCAAATGACCTCGGGAACGTCACAGAGGTCAAAGTTGAAATCTTCAAGAGAAAAATAGAAGTCTGGCTCAGGATGGTACCAGATGAGTCGGGTGTCCCTAGCTATGTGCGATGGAGATCGCAAGAAAGCAACTCGCTTCTCTATCAAATCCACCAGCTTGACCTTCTTGTGAAGAGAGCGACGCACTGAACTTTTACAGGTTATATATATATATATATATATATATATACATTCAACTGCAAAGAACACGCAGTATAAATAACGTAAAGAACGACGCTTGTATAGGAGATATTCCGCGCAAGACGAGAGAGAGAGAACGGAACAAATGAAAAAATGAGGTGTAATGGTATCGCGTCTGACCGGCAATCGGAAGATCCCGGGTTCGATTCCCAGGTGGTTACCTCATTTTTTCATTTGTTCCGTTCTCTCTCTCTCGTCTTGCGCGGAATATCTCCTATACAAGCGTCGTTCTTTACGTTATATATATATATATATATATATATATATATATATATATATATATATATATATATATATAATGTAAAATTTATTTTGTCACTCAATCATGATCGAAGTGAAATACTAATTTTATTGACAGATTTTTTTTGGAATGTAATTAGTCAATTAACGTTTGGTTAAATTAGGTTAATAGAGCTGTCAGTGAAATGAGTACAGGTCATAAAGGTAAGAGTTCTTTAAGTGAGGCGAAGGAGGAAGATTCGAATGGTGGTATTAGTTATCGATTTAGATGAGGCAATGGAATGATTTAAATGAAGGCAAACGGACGAGTGATTAAATCGTGAATGAACGATTTTAGTGTGTACAAACAGGACACTGATTTAAGGTGATTTAAGTCAGGGTAAAAATTATTTAAAAGAGAGCAAACAGGTTTATGATTTCAGGCCGTAAGAATGATCAACATAGGTTGATTTAAATGATGGCAGCGAATAATTAAAATGGAAACAAGAAATAATTGAAAAAGAATGATTTAAGCAATCGTACTCACCAGTACTCGAGATGGGCATTGAGTAACACACCATTTTCACGGCAATCTAATTAATTTCAACCACCAAAGGAGTCAGTAAAGAATATGAAGAATGGCGGTGAGCAAAAACGACTTTATCGAATCACATCTCAAACACGAATGAATTAAGGCCTTTTTTCCTCCTTTTTAACGTCTCTTAGAATGACGTTAATATCTAAAAATGAGTGGAAACGTTCGTGATGACTTCGTTTTCCTGAGAAGAAATGACGTACAGCAAAGACGCCCGACCGACGCAACGGAAAGAAGTGAAGTAAGAATTCTGTTTACTTTGTCAATCGGCCCCGTACGACGCCTGGCGTCATAGTGTAACTATTCATAGTGCGTGCCAATTACTAAGTGAAACCACAGCTTCTGGCATGTCGGAGATGATCGAAGAAACACATCAATTATCAGGTTTATTTATGCGTGGTGATCTATTTATTGAATTAAGCGATCTATGCAATCCTTTTTTAGCACTAAAGACTAAAGTACAGTGAAATATTTTTCTTAATATTCGTCATTTATTATTATTAGAAATAAATAAATGAATTGCGTAATTTACTGAATGAAATTATTTAAGATGTCTCTTCCGAATTAAACTCACGATGATTCGTTATCCTGCGGTATGACGTCATAATAGGCAAAGCGCCAAATCCAGCATGCAACAAGATTACAAGCACTTTTGAGCCTGAAGGCGCGAATCCGCGTGATCGGATAAGTTGGGATCGCGAAAGATCCCAAACCGCATTTCGAATGCAGTCCGAATCCCGAAAACGCCGGGATAAATAACTCCCTTTCGAGATTTCTCAATGGATCTAATAAATTATTTTATAATGAAAATGTTTCCTAACCAACTCCATTCCTTATTCTTCTTTGCAGGGGGTGGGGGGATAATTACCGCAAGATAAAACGGGGGTTGGGTTCCTCCCATTCTTTTGGAATACCTTTTCATTGTCCGTGTGTTGCCATGCAGCGAGTGTGGGACCTTGTAGATTCCTGTCACTAACACATCTGTATTCAAAAAGTCTTCATTCAAAGTCTTCATCCATCGTGATAATGCGAACAATATATATATATAGCACAGGAAACGAAATAATAATAATAATAATATTAACAGCGCAATAAGATGATAATATTTGACATTTAAAATAACGACAAAACATTGAATAAAACCAAACCCAAAAGTTTTGCATACTTAGCGAGACTTTTCGTTCATAAACAGTCTATTTTTAAATGTTTAAAAGCCTCTGAACTCCATCACGAGAGATTGGACTTATCTTCTGAAAGACATAAAGCTCCCT
Source organism: Bathynomus jamesi (assembly GCA_023014485.1). Taxonomy (NCBI): domain Eukaryota; kingdom Metazoa; phylum Arthropoda; class Malacostraca; order Isopoda; family Cirolanidae; genus Bathynomus; species Bathynomus jamesi. The sequence goes on along the minus strand of JAJOZX010003391.1, from coordinate 385,179 downwards.
CTCATTCGCTTGTCTCATACAAACGCCTTCAAATTCTGAGGCACATGACTAGTTACGTAAGTCAAATAAACACGGGTCGATAGCCAAATCTGTATTTAAGTGCTTAGATACAACGAACATTCAATATCAGAAGAATAATTCTAATATATTCTTTCAAATGTTTATAACACTTTCTTTTAAATATATCCTATATATATATATATACACAGGATGGCGCAAAAATCGCGCCGCGCATATGAATTTTCGGTGTTGACTATAATATATTATTTTTTTTCTTTTAGGTAGTGGATGGCTGCGAAATTTACCCTCTCGTCTATTGTTAATTTTGCAGCCATTCACTACCTAAAAGAAAAAAAATATATAGTCAATATTGAAAATTCCTACAGAGCGCGACTTTTGCACCACCTTGTATATAATACATTATTGCAAAAACTTTTTCTTTCGTCTTTTTTTAAATTCGTTTGCATATAATATAAATATATACAGTCTCAATAAATTTTTATTTTGTAAAAACAAAAGAATACTGTATATTTTAAAATATAAAATAGATTTACTTTTACTTAAACTCAGATCGAGAGGCTACAGTATAAACTCGTTAACTCTTTCATATTTGAAATCAAATATATAGACAAGTTAGCTAAGGGCATTCGCCCTTGGCCCTTCCTTCTCGTATAAAAAAATAAATAAAATAATTGCTAAATGTATATATAAAAACAAAGAAAATATGTAGCATGCGTGTAAAAATTATAAAATATTTTATATTAGTTAATGTTAGGTATAGGTCCTCTAGAAGGAGGGTCACCAATTAATTAATGTTAGGTCTAGGTCCTCTAGAAGGAGGGTCACCAATTAATTGAGGTTAGGTCTAGGTCCTCTAGAAGGAGGGTCACCAATTAATTAATGTTAGGTCTAGGTCTTCTAAAAGGAGGGTTACCAATTAATTAATGTTAGGTCTAGGTCCTCTAGAAGGAGGGTCACCAATTAATTAATGTTAGGTCTAGGTCCTCTAAAAGGAGGGTCACCAATTAATTAATGTTAGGTCTAGGTCCTCTAGAAGGAGGGTCACCAATTAATTTTCTCTGCGGTCCGCAAAGGTTTTTCTGTCAGACTAGAGTATTTGCGCCAAAATTTAACTTAAGAGCCAAAATGTTTTAGTCTTATATCGTTTCGTTTTGGTTATATGAAAGAGAGATTCATTTGCATCTAGATTAGTACAGGTTGGGTTAAGTTAACTGAATCCTCAGGTATACTTATAGAACCTAAAAAGAAAAGAAAAAAAAAGCGCAATCGAAAGGTACAGTTAAATTTTGGCGCAAAATTTCTGGAAACCCTACCAAGGTCCACTACCCACACTTCTCTCTACTCTCCCGAGTATTTTCGTAATATGGCCAACATTATTTTATCGAAATCAATTTAAAACCATCATTTTTAATCTCCTGAAAAAAAAATTATTGAAACTTCACAAACAAAAAATTCGTCCGAAATATCAAAGTTTGCCTCTATTTCAAAGTAAATCCTATAAATAATTCAGAGATTAGGATTATTTCTGTTGGTCGGTAAAAAATCCGTTGGCTAAATAGTTTACAGCACTTAAAAGTTAGTATTATGGAATTCACCTTTAATACTTCATTTTTAATACTCCGGAGGCCTTTTCCTCGCGAGTGTAACTCACTTCCACATTAGCTATTGGGTGTTATTCTACCCTCAACCAAAATAAAATGGTCCCAAAACAAGACATCAATTTGAACATTTATTTTAGTGCTAATGTATTACTTTTGTAAATTTAACTTAAAATAAAATTTTCTACGAGACCGGACTTATGGGACACCCTGTATAATATTTTTTCGAAAATATTATAATGTAAACGAAGTAAAGGTTATTTAACAAACTTGACTCACTCTTAACTCAGTTCGTTACATGTTGTACTAAAATGAGTCTGTCGTAATAACCATTTTAGCTGTAAACCATTTTCAAATTCATGGTTCAATTTTACCTGATCTTGCGCATGCGTTTTTTTAGACTTTACCTAATTAACCTGTTAAGCGTTATCGACGCATCATATCGTTTATAGGTGCGTATAAAAATGTAAAAAAAGTGACGTTTAACGGGTTAATAGTAAAAATAGTAATTTTTAAGAAGAAGAAATTACTTTATTTAAATTTACGTTAAAATCCACATCTTGATAACAAACGTAAAGAGTTTAATCCTGTTAATAACAATTATATATATATATATATATATATATATATATATATATATATATATATATATATATATATATATAATATTATATATATATATATATAAGTTTGATACATTTGAAATGGTTAAAATTCACTAGATAATTTTGGCGCCGCAGAGAATATGTATTATTTTCAAGTTGATTCTACTTTTATAACGATTAGAAACAATCAAAGAGAGAGAGGATGTCATAATTCAAAATCTCAGCCAATCACAGACATTATTCCAAAATTTACTATCTAATTAATTTTATAATTTAAACTAATAAATTATAGTTAATTATCATGAACGTGAGTTTATAGAGTCATACAGGATATAGCCAAAGGTCTTCTGCATTATTTGATCTTTTTGAGGTTGGTATCTTATTAGGTACAGTATTTAATTAAATTATATATATATATATATATATATATATATATATATATATATAGTGTACTGTACATATATATAATGGGTAAGATTTTATACAATAGGCCAACAGTGTAAATATATATATGAAAATCTTATATAGTAAACAAAGAGGTAAAATACACATTTGGGAATTTTCTTTTTGAGTTTCCTCGCTTAAAATTTTTTTTAAACAAAATAAATGTCTTCTTGATATCGCCTCGAGCTGAATTTTATGCATAATAAAATGGAAAGTTTTTAAAAGACGTCTCGGACCAAAAAAATAACAAATAAAAAATAACAAGAACCAAATTTTTAAATTTTCATCCTCAGATTTTAATAATAAAGTTAAATTGTTTTCAACGAATAAAAATTGTTTCAACTCTGGCACTTGTTTGGCACTCGCAAAAGACACCTGTACAAGTTTCAATTTATAAAATGGTGTCACATTTTCTACTATTATGACACCCATATTATTCCGATGAGAAAAAACTAATCTTACTTTAGAATTATATTTACTAACAATTTAAAAAAAAAAAAATGAATATACAGGGTAGGTCAAAAAGAAGTAAAAGGGTTTTTATTCCAATAAAAAAGATTTTTAAATCGTCATTTCTTTTGTCATACCATGTTTAACACTTTCACCTTTTACTTCAGGAAAAAAAAAGAAAAAAAAGTCAAAATTATATGCCAATCTTCTTAGAAGTAAATGTGGAAGATATATTCTAAAAAATTAGGTGTGGCACTATTTTATGTTACTTTATAAGATGTTCTCATAAAATATAGGAAATGGACCGAAAGTTATAATAATTTATTATGCCTCCCAGCGTGTATAGTGCCTGTACGAATGCCAAGTGCCATCATGTTGTCCCGTCTTTTGGCAACGTGATTAAGTTTTTAATGAACGCGCTTTGGTATAAAGTCTTCGGGATTTCCTTCCTGTTTTCATTTGAAACGCGCGCGCACACACACGCACGCACACACACACGATGATATATATATATATATATATATATATATATATATATATATATATATATATATATATATATATATATATATATATTGTTTCAGGTCGACCCTAGAAATATGGAAATTGGCGGAATTTGTAGTTTGTATTTGGTATTTGAAGTTGTACCTGCAATAGAAATAAACACTTCATATTATCATAGTTACGGAATTACTGACAAACTTCAAATACAAAATACAAACTACAAATTCCGCCAATTTCCATATTTCTAGGGTCGACCTGAAACACCCTGTATATATATGATGACCTCGATAAAACTGCAAAACTTACAAAATATTTGGAAATCATTGTTTAAAAATGTTTCTGTCAGAGGAATCTATCTCATGTAAATGAATTACAGTGTGTTCTCATCCAGTCTCATGCATGCGCGCGCGTGTGTGTGTATGTGTGTGTGTGTGTGTGTGTGTGTGTGTGTGTGTGTGTGTGCGCGTACACAACTTCACAGAAATAAAAAAAAGTACATAAAGCCGTTCATAATAAACGTGAAGTAAATAATAATAATATTAAACCATTTAAAAAGTATTAATTTGTAATAAAAAACCGTCGAACGGAGTTTGAGTTTGATTTAAGAGCGTAAAATCCTTCAAAACCTTTTCCTATTTGGTTCACACATCCTGAAAGAAAGGCTTTTTACTTTGGGGTGCAATGATATATATATACACTTCGCATTATCCCCCGCACCCCCTTATGTATACAAGAAGCATTTATCCTTCTAGCCGCGAGATGAGATCTTATCTTTGGTTTCTGAAGATAACACGAAGATTATCCAATGAGAAAATATGAAGGAAAACGCGTGTCGAAGATCCAAATAGGATCAAAGAAGATCCATAAATACGATCCAAACGAGATATCATAAAATGTAAATGGATCAAAGAGAAGATAAAACCATATTTGAAAACCTCGTAAATACATTAAGACACAGTGAAAATTCTAATTAACATCACGATGGTAAGACTGTCATTTTGGAACGCTGGAAACCAACGGTGTAAGATGGATGTGTGTGGGTTGAATATGAGAGATGGATGAGTTGATAATGGTGCGTGTTGAAGTACGAGAAAGTAAAATGACGTATATAAATGATGCGGATTACTCGATGATTTTGGCTTCTCCTTCTTATATACAGGGTGGTGGGCATTTTTGCGAGCGCTCGCTCTCGGTCCTCTTTTTTTCCCATATAAAAAAAATGTGATTCGTGAGTTGAATTTTACTCGTAAATATATGTTACTAAAACGTCCGTTACAGCCTTGCACGGCAAAAGAACCCCGAAACACAACCTGGGGAGTTATTGAGAGGGCGGGTTACTAAAACCTTCCCTGGTTCTCCCTTAATGTGTATACTAAATTTGGTGAAGACGTATACAAACGAACATAGAACGAACAAACAGACAGAAAACATCATCATCATCATCCCCTACATATATAAATAAGATAAATAAATGAAATAATAAATAAATAATTACAATTACAAACAAATCCCTTTCATTTCGAAACCAGTCACCAAAAACGAAATGAGTACATTGACTGATCTCAACAACAACGTTTAGCATCATTGCGAAATGAGGAAACAAGAATAAGCGGTCATCAATTTTTTTTAATAAAAGAGTCAATATTAATATATAATAATAATAATTAATAAAAAGTCCTTCTAATTTTCGGAGAACAAAAAAAAAAAAAAACATCAGTGGGGGTCTGTAAAGGAAAAAGTAGGTCAGAGGAAGACATTTCAAAAGACAGAACCTTCAAAACGTTTGTTTTGGCGCCATAACAAACGTCCCAATTGACTTGCGCCCATTTACGCAACAAGACTAAAACTCCACTCTGCTAATACCAGTGGGACTAAAGACTTCTCTCTCTCTCTCCTCTTTATATATATATAATATATATATATATATATATATATATATATATTATGATTTGTAGTTTGACGCGTTCCTATTTCCGTGTTAATTTTCGTGTTCTTTAAGAGTTAATTGAACGCAATAATTCCTCATCAAACGAAAAATAATCTGTTAAAAATGTTTGCAGAGTATTCGTTCTATAGGAACTCGTGTTTTATTATTGGTGTGTAAACAAAGATGTCTCATTCCTCAACACAGAGACCTGTGTGTGTGTGTGTGTGTGTGTGTGTGTGTGTGTGTGGCTTCAGTTTCCGGTTCATTGGGTTTCATTTGAATTTTGGTAACCGAATCAAAGCAATCGAAATGCGATACCGCCTCCATTTGTCCTTTTAATTCACATTTGAATGTCTTTGAAAAGGTCAAAATCAGTTTACATTCGTTTTCCATCACATTCATGAATCATAAATGAATAGAGTTAAAATATACACGAGGTAGCTTCAAAAAGGTCACGAAATAGTTTTATGTTTTTGTACGAATTTAAAAAATATCACAAACTTTTTTTTAATACGAGTGGAGTGCGTTAATTATACATGTAGCGGGAGTACGCATGCGCAGAACCAGATGATTACCGGGACACGTGGCTGCGCTTGTTGTATTATTAATAATACGCCATGCTGTCTAGACCAGTTGTCGCATTTCTCAGTTGGTGTGCTTCTCTCGTCTTGTTTTAAACTGAACAGCGTACGAACGTAAAAGTTTGCGTTTTCTCGGTTAAAATCCGTGATGAAACAGTAAAAATGTTACAGAAAGTATAAAATGATAAATCGGTAAAGCAAAGACAAGTATAGGAATGGCATAAGCGTTTAAGAGAAGGACTAACTTGTGGATGATGATCCAAGAAGTGGAAGTCCTTCAACTATTCGCGCAGATCACGTTAACCTTGTAAGAGAGAAACTATTCCAGCGGACAGACGACTAAGTGTGAATACCTTCCCCAAAAAGTGGGAATCTCCGTTGGAAGTTGTTATCCAATTCTTACCGAAACGTAAAGTCGACGGACGGACACTTCTTGGATTATCGTCGACGGGTTAGCGCCCTCCTCTGAAATTTCTGCGCTAATTCCTACACTTGTCTGTGCTTTAATTATTTATTATCCAATGCTTTCTGTAACATTTTAACGACATGACGAGAGAAACGCACAAATTAGGGAGTGAGACAACGAATCTAAACAACATGACGCAATAATAAAGCTACTACAACCACGTGGTCTGGTAATCACCTGGTCCTGCGCATGCGCATTCCCAAATACATGTATTAACAAGCTTATATTAAAATTTTGTTAGACTGTAACTTCATATAAAATTTGGAAAATATGGAACTATCCGGATATATATATATATGGTGTTTCAGGAGGAAAGGTCAATACTTCGGGAGGTGATAGTATCAGTCATTGTGAGAAAAAAGTTCATATGAACATGTGTCTCATTCTGGGACCTCTCGAGTAGAGTCGTCGCGAGCGCTACCACTAACCTACGACGAGGTAAAAAGTTAGCACATGTCATATATGGAAACAACCGAGGAAACACATGCCGCCTCGCGTCCAGAGGTGTTTTACGCGTCAACCCCTCTGCAGTCGAGGCAATGACAGCACTTAATTCAAACATACAAAACCCATTTTCAGCGTTATTTAGGAGATTGGAAAACCGGTTATTCTCCGTCTAATTCCAAATCTATAAATAAAATTTTCATACCAAATTTGTTTTTGGAATTCACAACGGCCAAAGGATAGAAGTCCCCCGTTAACTATTTAAATATGCGAACGGCTTTGAATTATCAAAACGAATTATGGATAAAAGATGGCTTGGAAACGGCTATGATTTATTTTTACAGTGAGCGTCCGGCAAAATGGAAATTAATGACGAGAAAAGCTCGTACCAAAGCTTGATATTAAAACGGACAATGAAAAAGTTTATTTTGGTCATTCGAGAGAATCTTTCTATTGTAGTTTATCCTCCTACCTGGTAGGAGGAGGAGGAGGAGGAGGAGGGGATTTAACCAGCTTCAGTCTACCTACGCGTTTTATGTCCACCCACACCATTCAAAGACATCTCATATAGACCATTTTGGGACTTCATAAAAGCCGCTTATAAGATGTTATTATGTTAAGAGATGCAAAAGAACGCGGAACATCAACATTTCGAGCTTCACATTTGTTATACATAACGAATATATGAATAATAATAATAATAATAATAATAATAATAATAATTCGAGCGGGCCGAAAAAAAGCTGCTTCTTTTTTTTAATCATACCGACACTACATCCAGTTTATATATATATATATATATATATATACACATCATGACGTGGCTTCGCCTTCCTTGTGAGATTTGCTGTTAACAAATGCTGATTCAGCATAAATGAGCCGAGGTGGAGGCTCTGAGTATTTAGACTTATTTGCGATATTACGTCAATAAATGATATAAGATACCCCCCCCCCTCACACACAAAAAAACAACAACCGAAATTCACAGTTTCAGTGATCTTTAAAGGACTGCATTAAAGGACTATTGACTCAAGTATAGTTAGGTCCTCTTCGCGTGTTGGAATTGATGGTAAAGGAAGGGAAAGGACTGCTAGTTCAGAAAGAAATTTTTTCCAACATCACACTTAAGAAATTTAAATTGAGGTGTACTCCATTTTGTCCAAAACTTAAGGCGTCTTCGGGAAAAAAGTTCGTCTAAAAAAATATTTCTAAAAACATAAAAAAAAATTACTAAATGAAAATGATTTGATTTTGGTTATAAAATTTTATTAGTCACCAAAAAAAGAATAAATATACCCAGAATTTTACCAATTAGTAATTTTTTATTTTTAAGAAATTTGCTTCTAGACGAACTTTTTTCTGTTATTGTAAGTCATTTTGTTATTAATTTACAGTATAAGAACACCTTAATTTTCTTTTTAAATAAAAATTTACCTCCGCGACTGCCTTTATCTAAAAGCTTTTACCCGAAATCTAATTTAATATTCAACAATTGAAAGCAATTTACCAGTTCTAAACTGGTTCAAAGAAGTGATATTAAAAAATCCAACAATTTCACTCAAAATAAAAATGTTAAGTGGAAATTTCAAAGAGGGAATAAGAATATTAAGAAGAATCTCACTCAATTTAACATGATAGTAAAATCTGGCGAAGTCATATTTTACCGCACTGGAAACACTTTTTCCTACGATTCCAACTCACCGTCATATCCTTCTGATGTGGATTATTATTAGTGGCGTGCCAACTCTTGAAAATTCGAATTAACAAAAAATCTAAGTGGATCTTTGTGTGTGTGTGTGTGGGGGGGGGGGTTAATTCAAAACTTTGTTTTCTCCATCAAAATTTTTTTGCAATGAATATTCTCAATTTTTTTTTCCACAAATGGGGTTACCGCCCCATGTAGTAGACCCACTTGAGCCCTCTCTTAATATTTTTTTTTTAAGATCTCTGCATATATATTCGAACCCGGACGCCTTGAGGAGAAAGCCCAAGCGCTTCCACTACGCTACGACAAGTCACGAGGCAAAAGTTAATACAACTTCGTGTGTATTTCAACACGCGAGGGAACACAAAACGCTTTAGCGCGAGACGTGTTTTATTAAACTACTACAGCGTTGTACTAGATAGATTTAAATTAAATACTGACACTGTCTTTTGTGCATCGGGCTCTAGCACCAAAAACATCTCTGATTGCGAAAGCGTTGTGTTCCTCAGGTGTTGAAATATATACCAGATTGTTTAACTTTTACTTTAGCCGGGCCTTCTACTCAAGAGGTCTCGGGTTCGAATCTTGATGGGGGTTATTCTGTATATATATATATGTGTGTGCGCGCCTCGGTGGCGTAGTGGTTAGCGTCGCTGACTACGAATCATCGGCCCCGGGATCGAGACCCGGTGACGGCAGGCGGCGTGCAGCAAAACCCAGCTGTTCATCCTTCCACACAATAAAGAAAGTGGTTGGTAGATGAATGGGTACACTGGTTAGCCTAGTGGTTAAGACGCTGTGCTGCTGGTGGGCCGTGGTTCGGATTCCACGTTAAACTGTATGTCTAAGGTGGAGTGAAAAGCTTGACCTTCGTCAGAATGAATAATTCGGGCGGAAGCAAACCAAAGGTGTGTATATATATATATATATTGAACTGAATAACCATTATTAATAAAATAAATATAGTATTTTTACAATTTACAATGATATAAATAATTGTGAAGTTGGACTATTTATTTTATTTAATTTGGCCCTTAAGCTAAATTAGGCTTTACTGAGCTCTTAATTAAAACAGATAGTTATTATATATATATATATATATATAATATATATATATATATACCCTATGCGAGAGAGAAAAAGAGAAAGAGAGAAAATTATCTCTATACAGAGAGAATTAAGGAATGGTCACAAAGTTAGTTAAATCCATTCGAAGTTTTATATGAGCCTTGAATTGTTTTCAACTCATTAATTTCTTCCAAAGTAATTCTTTATATAATTAAGCGATTAATCACGTTTCAGTTAACAAATACAAACCTCGAAAAGAGAAAATACTTAAAAAGCAAATGGATGCGCAGAAACTCGAACTGATTCTCCTTATTGACCTATGACGATATTATTACGTCTTTTCAATATGATGAAATTGGGCTAGCAACGCTTGCCTACGTTGCCATTTCGGATTCAAGCGCTACGCTATAAGTATATACAAGCCAATATTTTATGAACAAAAGACATTAAAATTACGTTTATTAATTGGTTTAGCCATAAAAACGAGGTCTGCAAACGAAACTACTCGATCCAATTACGTTTTACTCATAAATAAATAGAAAAAAAAATGGAAATTATCAACGCTGCATTGAGTATTTGGCTTCATTAAAACTATCATTCTTTCTATCTCATTGCGCATTTTATCGCCTAGGGACATCACATTACAAAATATCGCGGGTGTATATTCTAATTGTGAATTAATTCTCTGTTTCAAATTCAATTCATTATTTACATTAGCTTTTACATTTACGATTAAATCCCTCTTACATTTGGGAATTATACTTTTTAATTTTAGATTTAGGGGCTTACGAAGAATTAAGCGTGAAAAATAAATATGAATTTCAAATATTATATAATATGATCAGGGCCTCCCCGGGCCCCGGGAGGATTGGTGTATGACCCCCCCACCCCCCCACCACCCCACCCGTTTACTCAGTATTTATTATGAATGTTTTGTGTACATAACGTAAAACTGATTAAATGTCTGAGTCACTATTCAAACATACAGTATGATAATCTCTATAAAATGTATGTTCATAATTATATTTCCTCTCTGTTATTTAATCAATTGCTTTATAATATTTTTAGATTTTATTCCCCCCTCTTTCGGGCCACGGGGATTTATCCCGCTCTCCGCCTCTCGGCGGCCCTGAATATGATCATAGTGGTTCCAAAATCATTTGGCGACGTTTAAAACACCATAAATATCTTATTCAGAAAAAGTGACAGTTTTACAATATTTTTCTGGCAATTGAGATATCAATATGGGCAATAGTATATTCACAGTATTCTAATTTGAATATGCCGTTGGAAGCATGGAAGCTTTTTAGGCAAATTATTGGCATCAGTTTATTACTACATAAGAGAAATGAAAATGGCAAGTGCTGGTTTTTTACCACCAATATATATATATATATATATGTATATATATATATATCCTTTAGTCATAATCTTCAGTTGTGTTGTTTTAAATGTATCATTGTTGCTTTATCTTCCCGCTTATTACCTTCAAGATTGTACTATGTTATGGGGCTTATATCCCGCCAATAAAGATTATTATCATTATCATATTATATATATATATATATATGGTCACGCGTGGCTACGTGGCACATCGATTCCCGTTGGATCAAACGAGGGTAAACGACGTTGGGTCTGGGTAGTAGTTGGTTAGGTGACCATCCTCTACGTCTAGATGATGTAACGACCCGTGGTTCGGATCTGACGTAAAGCCATGACCTTTGTCATTACTAAAGACCGGAACTTCAGGCACTAAAAAATAGGAAAATAGGCAGGCAAAAAGGCACAATAAAACATCAAAATAGGCAAAAAGGCAAAAGGCATTTATTTATTTTTACATTGAAATATATTGAAAAACAGCCAAAAAACATAGATAACACAAATCAATACCTTACATTTTCAAAATATATTTATGCATTTCTTTGGTTACACATTATAACAAGCATTTTTTCCAAATTCTCAAATGTTAGGTTATGTCTACGATCAGTTAGCATGTGTTTAAGAACTGAAAATGTTCTTTCAACATCTACTGATGTGACTGGAGCATATTTGTAACTTGCTATGTTCTCCGGTTTAGATTGAAGTGTCTTCAGCACCATCTCCTTCAAGGACGTTTGCTATCTTCTTTATTTCAGCTAAGTCAGTATTACCTGAAATTACTTTCTCAGACTTCTGCTGGATTAGTTTACCTTTTGCACCCGGCACCTGATTTATTTCCTCAACTACAGTGTTAAAAATCTTCAACGCATTTAACAAGGGTTGATTTCGTTCTTCCAAAGAAGTAATTGCAATTGGCAAATTTGATAAATGGGCTTCAATGAATGCAAGATCATTTTTCAATGAATTTTTCATGAGAGATTTCAAAATCTTAATAGAAGCTGCATCTTCTTCATCAAAACTTTCGACAATGCTCTGTATTGTGTTGTAATTTTTAGCGTAGTAAACTGCTACATTTATCCATGTTCCCCATCTTGTCAGTACTGGCTTAGGTGGCAGTGCTAATTCTGGTGCCTGTTCTTTGAAAACCTGGATACGCGAAGGGGCTTTGAGAAATATCTTCTTTCCATTTGAAATCATCAGGTCAACATCAGGGAATTAAACTTCGTACCTCTTCGTACCTTTAAATGTGATAGTTTGTAAAAAAAACTTATTTATTAGTGAGATAGGCAAATAAGGCTCTATAAATCGAAAAAGGCATTTTCCACAATAAATTAGTGAAATAGGCAAAATAAGGCATTTATGGCATTTTGCCTGAAGTTCCGGTCTTTAGTCATTACGAAGAAAGTTATTACTGTGTAAACACCAAACACTATTATTACTCCTATGTATAGCCTACAGCTGGCAGTCCATATATATATATATATATATATAGTTACTATATATATATATATATATACAGGGTGTCCCATAAATCCGGCATCAGAGGAGAAATTCATATTTTCTATTTCTACAAACCATAATTCATATTTTTCTCTTTCTACAGGCCATAATGTCTGTGAGCAAGGAAGAACGAATCCAGATAATTCTACTCATAGGAAATCGGAGTCAAAGAGAGGCCGCTGCTGAATTTAACAGACTGCATCCAGACCGCGACCCGATAACACAGAGTTGTGTTAGCAGACTTGTTGCAAAGTTTAAGGAAACAGGATCCATAGAAGATAAACCACGCAGTGGACCTTCAAGGAGGTCCACTGACGATACAACGACTGCTATCCTGGCTCATTTTAACAGAAGTCCCAATAAGTCTCTTCGGCGATTGTCCGCCGAGACAGGAGTGTCGAAAAGTAGCATCCATCGCATTCTTCAGGCTCACAAATGGCATCCATATAAACTTCAGATCCTACAGAAATTAAGCGAAGATGATCCCGACCGGCGGATGGAATTTTGTGAATGGGCTACGGAACAATATGCTCGGGATGCCAATTTCCCGTCCACCATTCTGTTCAGTGACGAGGTTGTTTTTTATGGAAATGGTGAGGTAAATCGACAGAACACCCGCTACTGGTCTCAAAACAACCCTCACTGGTATACCTCTTCAAAGGAACAAGGTGCATCTCGGGTGATGGTATGGTGTGGCATTTGGAAGAATCGCATCATAGGCCCCCTCTTTTTCGATGAACATGTCACTGGAGTCACCTACCTACGTATGCTCAAGGAAGAAGCATTTCCCAATGTCTTGAACGAAGAAGGAAATTTCCCAACATGGTTCCCAAGACGGCACTCCTGCACATTACAGCACCCAAGTAAGGAAATACCTGTACCAACAATTCCCTGGTCATTGGATAGGACGTCGAGGGCCTGTGGAATGGCCAGCTAGAAGCCCAGATCTCACGCCACTAGATTTTTATCTCTGGGGCCAATTGAAAGCGTTGGTATACGCAGAGAAAATTAGGAGTGTTGAACATTTGCGGCAGCGCATTATTGGGGCATGTAACACCATTACTCCTGACATCATTCACCGTGTGCTTGCTGACTGGGTATCACGTCTGAATTTGTGCACTGAAAACAATGGTGGACATATTGAGCACGTTCTGTAAATAAAAGCTTTTGTTTTGCCTTTTTTTATTATTTTTCCTATGATGCCGGACTTATGGGACACCCTGTACACACACACATATATATATATATATATATAAAATGACAAATGTTTGCACTAGCATTCTTTAATGACCACACGTTTCGGGAATCACAGTTTCCATCCTCAGTGGACACAACTTACAATGTTTAAATGAACAGCAGAACTATAATAATTTAAACTTGGTTTATTTCTAAAAATATAACTGGATTAGACACGTCATAGATCATTTTCAAATGGTAACTTATACGCAGGATGTTATCATGTGATGTTTTCATATGAAACTGACCTAAACTGACTTATGGAGTCAATTTACACTTTTAGAAATAAGCCAAAGTTTAAATAATTATCGTTCAATTATTCGATTAAACATTGTAAGTTGCGTCCACTCAGGATGGGAATTCCACAAACGTTTAGTTGAGCGTTTGTCATTTTATTCATCTTGAAATGACGCTTCCCTCAAGGGACAAGCCTTTGTCAACATTTTCTTTATGAAGGAGAGGGGACCAAGGTCGAATCACCGCAAAAACACCCCTCGCATAACCTTTGATTTGCTTCCGCCCGACGTGTTCATTCTGACGAAGGTCAAGCTTTTCACTCCACCTTCGACATACAGTTTAACGTGGAATCCGAACCACGCCACACCAGCAACCCAGCGTCTTAACAACTAGGTTACCCAGGGTACCCATTTATCTACCGACCACTTTCTTTATTGTGTGGAAGGATGAACAGCTGGGTTTTGCCGCGCGCTAGCTGCCGTCACCGGGTCTCGATCCCGGGGCTGATGGATTTGTAGTCAGCGACGCTAACCACTACACCACCGAGGCGCATAGAGGAAGAAAAGAGCCAAAACCAAGGTCCAAAGTTTTCGAGATGCCTGGACACTGTATTTGAGAGATTGGAGGTCATAGACAGGGGGAAAGATGGATTGAGGAAGATTGTTTCAGAGTTCACCGGTTGAGTAGATGGAAGATGGAAAATACCGATTAACCCTTGCGTTAGAGCAATGGTTCCCAAACTGGGGTCCACGGCGGGCTATGGAAAGTTGGAAATTTTTCAAAAAAGTCTGGGAAATCTGAAATAAATTTATGTAAGTTTGTAAGATAATGATGAGTGAAATAGATTATGTGAATGAAATTCATTGATGAGATGTAATTATGTGATCATTAATTATGAGTAATTTTGTAAGTTGTCAAAAATAAAAAACGAAAGAAGGACGTTCTCTTCATCTGATCAGAATCGTTTATTTTTCATCATTATTTTATGGGTTTTGGTGAAAAAATGAAGGGGATCCACGGGGGATTTTGGAGGTTCCCCAAGGGGGAATGGAGTGAAAAAGATTGGGAGTTAGAGAGTTGGACAGAAAAGGAATGAGAATATGTCGAAAGTCTGGTATTGCGTGCTCTTCTTAAAGGAGGAGGCATGCAATTAGAGAGTTCAGAAGAGCAATGTCCGTTATAATACTTAATATAGTGAAAGTAAAGAGAGAATGAGGCAACATTGCGGCGAAGAGAGAGGGATTGAAGGCAGTCAGTAAGAGGCGGGGAATTGGTGAGACGAAAAGCCTTTGATTCTACCGGTCAAGTAGAGCTGTGTGGGTTGAGCCACCCTACACACGAGAAGCGTACTCAATATAGGGGCGGACAAGACCTCCGTACAGAGACAGCAACTGAGTGGGGATGAAGAAACTGCGGGACCAGTACAGCACACCTAACCTCTTGGAAGCTGTTTTAGAAAGAGGGAGAAAGATCACGAGAAAAGGAAATGCCAAGAATGTTAAGAGGAAGGATTAATTCGTATGTTGTTGAAGGTAAGGGTATAGTCGTGTGGAAGATTGTGACGAGTAGACGGGTGAAGGAACTGAGTTTTTGAGACATTGAAAGCCACGAGGTTTTCTCTGTCCCAATCAGAGATAGTAGAAAGATCAGAGGTCAGGTGCATCATAGTCGTCCCACGCGAAGCATGGCGTGACTGTTGGGAGGGACGCTTTGTGAAGCGGGTGAAGACTGGAATTATCTGCATAAGAATGGATAGGAAAGGAAGTGCGACTTAAAAGATTATATATATATATATATATATATATATTATATATATATATATATATAATATATATATATATATATAATCTCCTTAGCCTGGTCAATGCGTCGCAGACAATTTGTTGGCAAATGTCCTGTGTATTGCATAAAGTTAATTCAGGTTAGGTTAGGTTAATGGGCAGTAGTGAATATAAGATTAGGATGGGTTAAGTTATAGGATAATAGCCGTAAATAAAATGTCTTTTCAGCATTTCACGTGAGTATAATAATAATCAGTAAAGAGGCCCAGAAACTGGACAACGCTTCGGCCAACTAATGCCGACTAACGACATCCGAGTGACACGACCAAATGATCGACAAGTTATTGTGGGTTAGATTAAGTTAGGTTAGTTGTTTAGGGTGTCGATTGTTTGATCTTGTCAACGAAATGGGTATAGGTATAACTAATGCGCCCCACTGCACTACCTCCCAAATTATTATTAACAGCATCATCGGAGGGAGGCAAACTCACGACCTGAGTGTCTTCACTTCCCTTACAGCGAAATGGTTTTACCCACTGAATTACAGGCGCTGGGGTTGCGTGGGTATTGGGTATACACATTCTAATCCTCGGTATTTGGTAGGCATCATACTTTTCATAAATCTATCCTATTCTTCGGGCAAACTTTGAAACTATTAGGCTCTTTTGCATATATATATATATATATATATATATATATATATATATATATATATATATACACACACACACAAACTCAGAATGGTCCCCTGAGAAATTTATATGTTAAACACAGACCGTGCATAGAACAAGGAACTCTTCTGGGAAAATCCACTATAGTCCGAATAAGTAATGGTAAATGACAAATACCATAGTTTTTCTTTTTCTTTTTCATGATGCTAGCCCGACGTGGGCAACGGGTCTCTCGCAAAGAGATCCCATAAATATAGCTTCCCTCACCAGCTATCTGCAAAGCAGACAGGTCCATGTCCCAAAGCTGGATCCTGTCTGCTTTGCAGATAGCTGGTGAGGGAAGCTATATTTATGGGATCTCTTTGCGAGAGACCCGTTGCCTACGTCGGGCTAGCATCATGAAAAAGAAAACTATGGTATTTGTCATTTACCATTACTTATTCGGACTATAGTGGATTTTCCCAGAAGAGTTCCTTGTTCCATGCACGGTCTGTGTTTAACATATATATATATATATATATATATACTGAGCGGCAGAAAAATCGGCCCACTTGGAATATCGCGAAAAGCAAAACAGTAGGCAAGCTTCTGTTTATAAAAGTTTTAAAATTCGAAAATATAGTCTATGAGGCAACCAAATAACGAGACAAAACAACGTCAGCTGCGAACACACTAGCTGTAACGAATTTTCGACTTCTTTTAAGAATTCGACAGTCTGACATTCAGTTGCTCTTAGACTGCTAGTGCCACTTTTTTCTTCCACTAGTGTGAGTAGGCATTTGTGTTTAGTAACAGATTGACTTCCAATTCTTTTGGGTTTCAGAAGTGGACATTTATAATGGATTTGAGTGCCATGAACTTCGCAAGAGTCGTAGCCCTAATTGAAGATGGTCGGAGCCAGCGTTACATCGTCGATGCGCTAGGAATTCCAAGAACAACAGTTCGACGTGTCTACCAACGTTATGTGGAGACAGGAGAGTACACCAGAAGAACAGGATCTGGAAGATCGCGCTGCACATCTGCCCGTGACGATCGTTTCATCGTCTTGAGTGTTTTGCGACATCGTCGCTTGACTGCCACAAACGTCCGCAGTAAGCTGAAAAGGTCTCGAGACATCAGTGTATCGGAGCGGACCGTTAGAAGGAGACTTATGAAAAGTGGCTTACATGCTAGAAATCCAGCAATGGGCCCGGAATTGCTCCCACACCACCGCAATGCTCGTCTTACTTTTGCTCGTGAGCATGTCAATTGGACTCCTCCAAAAGCAATCCTCTCCGTAAAAGTGCACGGGGCGAATCTTTCTCCTGTTCTTCTCCACACTCTTTCTGGTCCATCGGATGTTCGAAGATTAAATCTTGATTCGTCCGTGAACAATACTCGTCCCCATTGGACCATAGTCCAATTGACATGCTTACGAGCGAAAGCAAGACGAGCATTGCGGTAGTGTGGGAGCAATTCCGGGCCCATTGTGGACGTCTAGCATGTAAGCCACTTTCCATAAGTCTCCTTCTAACGGTTCGCTCCGATGCACTGACGTCTCGAGACCTTTTCAGCTTACTGCGGACGTTTGTGGCAGTCAAGCGACAATCTCGCAAAACACTCAAGAGGATGAAACGATCGTCACGGGCAGATGTGCAGCGCGATCTTCCAGATCCTGTTCTTCTGGTGTACTCTCCTGTCTCCACATAACGTTGGTAGACACGTCGAACCGTTGTTCTTGGAATTCCTAGCGCATCGACGATGTCATGCTGGCTCCGACCATCTTCAATTCGGGCGACGACTCTTGCGAAGTTCACGGCACTCAAATCTATTATAAATGTCCAC
This sequence comes from Bathynomus jamesi, assembly GCA_023014485.1. Lineage (NCBI taxonomy): Eukaryota > Metazoa > Arthropoda > Malacostraca > Isopoda > Cirolanidae > Bathynomus > Bathynomus jamesi. Next base: position 366,737 of record JAJOZX010003391.1, on the reverse strand, counting down.
TTCTGAAACTCAATAGAATTGGAAGTCAATCTGTTACTAAACACAAATGCCTACTCACACTAGTAGAAGAAAAAAGTGGCACTAGCAGTCTAAGAGCAACTGAATGTCGGACTGTCGAATTCTTAAAAGAAGTCGAAAATTCGTTACAGCTAGTGTGTTCGCAACTGACGTTGTTTTGTCTCGTTATTTGGTTGCCTCATAGACTATATTTTCAATTGTAAAACTTTTATAAACAGAAGCTTGCCCATTTTTTCGCTTTTCGCGATATTCCAAGTGGGCCGATTTTTCTGCCGCTCAGTGTATATATATATATATATGGGATTGAACTCAGAATGGTCCCCTGAGGTTTTTTCATGATATACACAGACCGTGCATGGAACAAGGAACTCTTCTGGGAAAATTAAATCCACTATAGTCCGAATAAGTAATGGTAAATGAGAAACACTAGAGTTTTTCTTTTTCATGATGTTAGCCCGACGTGGGCAACGAGTCACTCGCAAAGAGGCCCCAAAAATATACTGTAGCTTCTCTCACCAGCTATCTGCAAAGCAGATAGGATCCAGCTTTGGGATAGGATCTAGGGGTTACAGGTACACCTAGCCTACTATATCCAGAACCTCAACATAAGCAAAAGACTCGTTGCATTCGCGTCGGATTGAATACATCAAAGAAAAAGGGGTAACTATTGTATTTTTAGCTAAAACCCAAAACTTAAACCTCAACTGGCAAAATTGAGCGTCCACTAAACTTTTAGCTAAAAATACAATAGTTACCCCTTTTTCTTTGATGTATTCAATCCGACGCGAATGCAACGAGTCTTTTGCTTGTGTTGAGGTTCTGGATATAGTAGGCTAGGTGTAGCTGTAACTCCTAGATCCTGTCCCAAAGATGGACCCTGTCTGCTTTGCAGATAGCTGGTGAGGGAAGCTATATTTTTGGGGCCTCTTTGCGAGTGACTCGTTGCCCACGTCGTGCTAACATCATCTTGAAAAAGAAAAAACTATAGTGTTTGTCATTTACCATTACTTAGTCGGACTATAGTGTATTTAATTTTCCCAGAAGAGTTCCTTGTTCCATGCACGGTCTGTATATATATATATATATATATGCATATAACTGCAATGACCGCGCAGTATATAAATGAATAGAAACGACATAAGTGTTAAGGAACGTTTCTGCACACGAGGAGGAGAGATAACGAATAAATGAAAATGAGGCGAACCGCGGTTCGCCTCATTTTTCATTTATTCGTTATCTCTCCTCGTGTTCAGAAACGTTCCTTAACACTTATGTCGTTTCTATTCATATATATATATATATATATATATATATACCATTCGGTACATCACCATATATATTCGACACCATCTGCTTTCCTGTATAGTGAGTGAGTGATTGCAAAGGTATTCGTTTAAAGTGTGAGAGAATCGTTTATTTAAAGTAAAAGTTATATTAAACTTTTCTCGTTCGTTTACAAAATTTATTACAAAATTATGCATGAATTTTTTAACATATTTGGTTCACTTGATCTCCATCGATTACATCTTTTCTATTCCCCGCCAACACACCCAAACAGGAAATGGTTGCAATGCTTACCGACTTATACCTCTTCTGAGCATACTTTATATATATATATATATATATATATATATATATATATATATAATTATATATATATATATAGAGAGAGAGAGAGAGAGGAGAGAGAGAGAGAGAGAGAGAGAGAGAGAGAGAGAGAGAGCATAGACTAGCTGGTATTATTATTATTCTCCTTCTTCTTCTTCTATTATTATTATTATTATTATTATTATTATTATTATTATTATGGGGTGCTAGCGAGGCAAACACTTACAGGCCAGAAAAGTCCTGCAACTGCACATCATCAGTCATAGGTATAATAGATTAAAGGGATGTAGCAAATGATCTGTGTCCTGAAAAGTATTATTTCAGGGGAGGTACGTTCACACTGAACCCGTTTTCTCATTGTATCAGTTTCTCGGAAACGCTGGCACCGGACCTCCACTGGTTTAACCCCTTCTTCCCCACACGGAGGAAGTACAGGCATCGAAAATTTTCCTTCGTCAGAAAAAAACTTGGTACAGTATACTACCCGATAATGAGTGTATTCCTTGAATGAAATCCAGGGCTACAATTTACCCTCAAAGAAAGAGTTCCGTGTGATTGCGTCGCTCGTGAAGCAATGTTTGTCTTCGAAAAATTATCTGTCTTCGAGTGATATTCGCAATTTCGTGTTAGCGTATCGAATAATTAGTTTGGGTAAACTAATTATTGGCAGTGGGTAAACTTCATAGTCAGGGAGGAGGGGAGTAGCTGGAAAAGTACCCCATTTAAGTTACGGTAAAAACGAATTAAAACAAACTTCCTTTAAAAATAAATTGAGAAATTCAGTCTGAAACGATGGGAATGGTAACATTTATTTTTTGGGCATTACTACGTTCCTATTGTTACTATTTCGTTGTGTGACAGGGTCAAAATGACCATTAATTGAACTATTCGTTCGTTCCATGAGAATCCCTCAATTTTACTCATAATGGTTCTTGTTCTTTATAAGTTTTGACGCCTTTTTCTTCTTCGTGTTAAAGTACTTGAAATTTTCCTTTATGATTTTCCGACAGGGGCGGATCCAGGATTTTCGTAAGGGAGGAGTGCTGTTTCTAAAAAAAAAGGCACCCTTTAAAGAAATTTGTAATGTCGCTCGTTCTAATCCATCCGATTACCATCAAAACAATGAATACAATTTTGTATAGATTCCAATTGCTATTTAAAGACATCAGTATCCTTGACTTTAGGGGCACTTTGACACTGAAGGACTGGGTGTACATCCCAGTCTTTGGATCCGCCCCTGTTCCATGTACAATTTCGGGGAAAAAAGTTCGCCTAGAAATGTAAAATTTGCAAAAAAGCATTAAAAAATCTCAAAAAATTTCAAAACCAAAATCCAATCATTTACTGATTAGTAAAATTTTTTAAGCTTTTATGGAATTATATATTTGTAGGCGAATTTTTTCAGAAACTGTAAATAGTGAAGACAAATTAATATACTTTTATTTAAAAAAAAAACCACTTATTTATTCGTTGGTATATTTACTTTCTTTGTTTTTCATGTCTTACTTTTAATTAAAGGAAACATTATTTAATCGTTCGGCTTGATTTTTACAGTCTCAAACTTTAATTTAATTTAGGACTTCAAATGATATTATTATTATTATTATTATTATTATTATTATTATTACTAAGGCTCTATTTTCTAGATTATTTCCAGACGCAATCACGCTGCAAGATTTCGAGTGGTTTTTTTTGGGGGGGATTAGTGAGACGAGACAATTTCCCCATTTTCTATAAGTCTAATTTTTGTAATATAAATTTCTTTCTTGGTCCCAACGAAGCGTTATTATCTCTAAACTGAAAATAAGTTACGATCTGTAGAGATTCAAAGTTGAATTTTGTTAACTTGTTACGAGCTATATTAACAGTCTCGTTCTACTCTTAACAAGAAAGTAACACACGGAAATCTCACAAAAAACAGGTATAGGAGTAACTAGTAAATAAAGTTGAGCAGGGCCGGTTTTAGGCGGGTGCGAAGGGTGTACCGCACCCGGCCCCGCGCTTGGACCGACCCCACGCTTTGGCGGCAGCGGCAGAGTGATGCCCAAATGGAAGGACTCTTAAACAGAACTAAACCTAATTGAATAAATCAAGACTTATTTAAGAACAAATGACTTGGTAAGTTAACCGTTGTATTTCTAAGCCTCAGTTTCGTGATAACAGTTTAAATTAGATCAAGTTAGATTAGACCTACACTGTGGTCTAACTCCTAAAGTAATTTATAGTTTAACAAAGGTTACGGTAAATTGCCATAGCCTAATCTTGTGAGGAATCCTACGGTGGACCTCAACTTAATCGACCCACTATGGACCATTTCTGGAATCGCTTGGCTAACCCTACTCGGCTAGGCTTATCCTACTCTAACGTTATTTACGACTTTTCTTCACTGAAAGCAAGAAAAGTACAGTTCTAACAGTTTCTGTAACACTATTGTAGCTACCTAATATTCTTCTTCCTTTATATCACTAAAAAGAGAATTGTATTTTAGGTTATGTTTTGAAAGTGTTGTGTTTAAATTTTTGTGAGTGTATCGTGTAACGTGTACCTAATATTCTCGTTCCTCTATAATAATAATGCCAAATTTTTTTCTATACATTATGACCAAGAGAATTGCATTTTATTTTATATTATGAGAATTTTAAGGTTATTTTATGATTAGTTATTGTTGTGCATTGATTTTAGTGATTGATTAAATAAATAGCTAAAATAGACTTAAATTTTCTTGTTTTAAATATTCATTTTTTATTGAAATTGAGCGGCAATAAATAAATACGAGTTATTAACAATTAAAAAAAGCTGCCAAATATTAATTGCAAGCCCCGCAAACCGTGACTCCGGTCTTGAAGTTGAGGTTCAGACAGGGTTTTTTTTTTAAAAGCGGATTTTAGGTCTAGTGTAACAGAAACTCTGGAATGAGTCGGTCATTGTAAAAGGATAAATAATAAAGCAAATCCCTTCAAATCTTCTCGCGCCCAAAATAATGATTAAAAAAAAAACAAGAAAATATAATGCATTCCTGTTCTCATGTGTACACATCATGTAAATTAGAGTAATACTGTAAATATAGCTCAAAGCTAATGCACAATTATACAGGGCCTCCGGACTCTGGTACATAAACATTGGTCGAATACTGTTATCTGATTATGGGAATTGCGTTTCCTCAGTGAAGTATAAAGTATTTTGCATCTGTGCGCAATAGAGTAACATATCGTTTGAATTCCAAATTCGCCAATATTTATGTTCTTTATGGCCCAAACGCCATGCGACTGTAACACCATTAACGGAGTTTCTATCGATTACGGTTTATAATGATTCACTTGGGGAAGATCACTGAGTCACATTACTGGATCAGGCTAAATTTTTACTGTGAGATTCTAAGTATTCAAATAACGTTACGGGGTGCGTATGATGAGGATGTTTACGATAACAAGTAACGTATAAGGTCGTTATATGCTTTATAAGGGCGAGGGAGTTGAAAAGAGCTTGATCAAACCGCTTAAATATTGGCCTCGCTCGAACGGATCTTTTTGAGGGTCCGGGGTGGTGCGGTCGGTAAAACTGTTTATTCTGAAACTACGCAACGTGGGTTCGAGTCCCATTGGTTCTCAGTTTACCCGCTTTAATGCCTTTTCCCAATACCAAATAGGATTAAAATGAGCATTTTATAGAAAACCAAATCTTATTAACGAAAATGAGAAACCTTAAGAATGGGATCGTCGCATTTTTGCGTTCGTGGTATAAAATGTTCGTTAATGATAAGGGACCATGAGGGCAGACTTTTCAGAACCCTTCTAACGGCCTTCATCAATCGTCATTCGACTGATGACGTCATCCATGGATCTTTCTTTATCACAATGTACTATGGATGTGAGCCAAGCCTCATCCTGAACTCGCCCTCACGGACATCCGCAACAAAAGCCAGAATTAATTAAGAAAATCATTGATAATAATAATAATAATAATAATAATTATAGGCCTAAGGGCGAAAATGGAGGAATTCATGACGAAAGTTTGGTTTCTAAGGATTGAATGGTTTTAAATTCTTTTTTTAAATAGTAAAGTTTAACACGTCCAAATAAACTCGTGGCAATTTGGGACGCTTTTACTTATCACGCGTATTTGAACACAATGAAATAAGCACAAACACACCCGAAAAGCTTCTTGAATTCTAATGAAATGTGTTCAGAATTTCGGGAAAAAGTAAGTGAATTTGGAAATTATGATATATTAAAAAAAAGAAAAAAAAAAAATTCAAATTCCTTTTTCGAAAAGAAAAGAAATATAGGCAGAAATATTATTTTGATAAAAGCTCATCCAAGAATATATAAATGCGCCCTAAATAACCTTATATAAGACTCAATATTTAATATCGCAGCCGTATATCATATATATATATATAATAATATATATATATATATATAATATATATATATATATATATATATATATAAATCGTTCCCGGGAAAACATACACACAGAAGGGGAAACTACCTTCGAGTCCAGTAATAATTTAAGGGGAAGATACCTTTATAAGTTCTCTTTTACAGTAAATATCGGCTGGATAACAAAGCAGGATCGATCCTTAATAGCGAATCGGTCGAAAGATGATAACGAAACAGGGACGAAAACAAGATAAAAAATGGTCTCTTTCACCAAGGCTTAAGTCTCGCCTTCAAAAGACCACAGCCTCATATAGAAGACTTTTAAAGTTTCTGCCCCATATAGACTCAATTCACGATTTGTTGGCGTATATGTGAATAGTGGTTGGCGAAATTTACATACATTGGTTTAGTAAAATTTAAGGACGAAGCTAATTGGTATGTATGTAGTTAATTACCTTTTTTGTTTGTTAATTCGCTTTTAGAAACGTAATTATGTTTACGTGAATTTGATGATTTCACGAAAGAAACGCGAAGAGGCGTAAAGGAATGCCACTGAAAAAGGACGAAGGCAAAAGTGACAAAGATAGAGAAGCAATTTACATAAATAAGCCGTCATTCCGATGTCAAGCTGAAATTTAGTGTTCATTCTTTTAAAAAAATGGACGAGACAATATAGCCCTTCGGCGACAAGTCTGATTCATTTTTGTTATTGCTTGTACATATACTCATTTCATTCTTCTTTCAGATTCTGATTTGCTCTCTCTCTCTCTCTCTGTAACGATACTCAGTAGTTGATATACAATCAGCACAAATATATTATGATATTAGTTTATACGGACCTTTTCCAGTTTGTGTACCGTTTTTCATATAACTTATTTTTGCTTCTTTTCAGATCAAAAATGAGTGATCAAAAATGAGTTCTTGAAAACCTAACCTAACCTAACCTAACCTAACCTAACCCACATTATAACTTTCGTCACTACACTATAAATCACTGAAAATTTTGTCGATCCAGCGACCGGTGCCCACACTCAGCAGATAGAGAGCACCTGGAACATCTTTAAACGACAAAACAAGCTGCACAGTGGAACAAACCGCAATATGGTGGACTCTTATCTCTGCGAGTTTGTATGGCGTCGCCGCGTCGCAGACACGAAAATGAAGATCTTTTCTTACAAATGTTAAAATGCATTTCCGAATGGTCCTTGAATAAATAATTTCAATCTAAAAATGTTTACTATGCTGTATGTAATGTACTGTAGAAAACGGTACATAAACTGGAAAACGTCCGTTTATACAATGGTGCTCTCTAGCGTACGAGTTCTGGGTGCGCATAATGTAATTGTAAAGCTAGTTTATCTATTCTCCTTTTTCCTGTAAAATTTGCTTGGCTACTTTTCCAGGGTCAAGGTATTTACTTCAACCTTTTTCCGTACCGGGAGTAAGCGGAGGGTGGGTAGGAAGAGAGCCTTATGCTTTTCTACCCAGTTTTCTACTACTGTTAGAATAGTTAAAAAATGCACCAGGTTAATAACAGGAACTTCCCTGGATGGACCGAAAGGTCTTTGAGGCTTCCTCTTGTCCTTGTAACTCTCTCTCTCTCTCTCTCTCTCTCTCTATCTCTCTCTCTTGTACACTTAAATCTTTCTCAATTATTTTTTTTTTTTAACCAGAAGATATTGTACTGAAATGAAGTTAAAATAGCCGAGAAGTAAGAGTGACAAACCGAGTGTCAACACATTTTCAGAGCAAATTTTAAGAAAAGTAAATTACAATTCAATACTAAATTGAAACTTTTACACGAGGAAAGTTGTACAGTGAAAACTTTTGTCACAAAATATTGTGAACAGTTTTGTATGAAATACGGAACAATCTGACAATTTGTTAATAAGTTTTAGGACATCAAAGTGTACTTTGTCATATTTGAAGATAACCTTCAATTATTATCCTCAGAGAAGTAAATACTTTTATTTTGAAATTGATCGTGTAAATATAAACGAGTTTGTATTTTTTGCGGTATCATATGAAGTTTACTTTTATTCAAATGACATTCAACAATCCCTTTTTACCCGAGTCAACAAAACGCATCATTGCTGTAATTTTTTTTGACTCATTCACTACCACACCATGCGTACGCATCAAATCAGGCGCAATCGCTATACCCGTCATCACGTTCAAAACGCGACTAATTTCCGTTCGAAGTTAGAATTTTATTTGCCGCGATTAAGCTCCTCTTCGCGTGCCATCATTTAATCTTTTTAATGAAGTAAAACAGTTTTTCCTTATCTCACGCAAGACCCCATTTTTATCCTTGTTAAGTTCATTAGCAACTACTCCACTGCTTTCATTGCCTTCGCGAAATACCTTTCGCTATTTTTAATACAATGATCTTTTTTCTGCGCCTCTCCAGACACTTTTACCTGTTGTTCTCTTTTGCCTCATTACACTGCTCTCTTAAATTTATCTTACACCTTCCGTATAAAGACTAATATATTTTTTCTTTTCATCATTACACCAGTCTGCGTTTGCAGTATTCTTTCTCACAGCCAGCCTCTCCTCTTCTTTAGCGAGTTTTTTGACCCGTTCTTCCACAATACAGTCATTATTTTTCTCCAACTCTCCGCTCTTCACACGCTACACTTTGTGTAAAATACGTCAGACGTAATCCACATTAGTGCAGTCACGTACAGAAGCAAAAAGTTCTCCGACTAAATAAAGTCTATGGAAAAAATACTGAAAACTTCGAAAATTCGACAAACATTCATAATTGGTTGGAAAAGTAACCTAACCCAGGAAGGATGGGCCGAGGGCGAACGCCCGCAAAAATGGCTCCCCGTCCAAAGAAGGAGAAGGAAAGAGCCAAAATCAAAGTCCAGAGTTTTCGAGATGCCTAAACATTCTGCGTTTGAAAGATTGGAGGTCAAAGACAGGGAGAAAGATGGATTGAGGGAGGTTGTCCCAGAGTTGACCGGTTGAGTAGATGAAAGATTGATAATACCGATTAATCCTCGCGTTAGAGAGTTGAACAGAGAAAGGATGAGAGTGACATTGCATTAGGTATCCAGTCAAACAAAAAAAATCTCTCTGACCAATGGTGCGTAAGATTATCTCTAACCAATCAACCAAGTGTTAATTTTTTCCCCCAAAATTTGAAATGTCCATTGTTTTTTCAACATATTTAATTTCCTCAGCAAATTTCTTTCCAGTTAAATATTGGAAATAAAGAAACTTATTATTAGTACAGGAAGCAAAACGTTTCGGTCCTAACAACGACACCTTCATCGGATGAAAACTAGATCAAGATTCGAACCTATAATACTCATTTCGTCAACGAGACCGAAACACGGACACTCTAACAAAAAAATAACCTAACCTAACTTTCTCCATAGAATGTAAAATCGATCGGATGTCGTATGGCCTCAAAATTCAGAATGTTCACGCGACTCAAACAGGGAACTATCTATCCATTGTGGTGGAATTATGTACTTAATTAATTTAAAGTTTGGTTCGCAATACAGCGTCAGGAAGAGGAATTTTAGAGTAATTTTACGTAAAGATAAATTAACAAGTGAAATTCTATTAAAATATTTCTGGAATTTCATTTCGAAATAATTCTTTATTTTCGTAAACCAAAAAAAGAAAATTCTCAAATAGTTAATTTATTTCTAAAAAAAAAAACCAAGAGAAAAAATCTTCCTGAAATTCAACGTAAAATTCGTATTATTTGAATTCGTTATATTTTGTACCTCAATTACGTCTTTGATTTAAAATTTAATAACGAGTTTTATGAACCATTTAGAATGGCATCTTCTCAGTTAATGAGTATTCTCTTCAGTGCCACGAAACATAAAAAAAAAAAAATTTCAATTCCGTTTACTTCAATTTAAAAGCGGATGACGGAAACATAAAGGAAAGCATTACAGTTGTAAAAGGTTAATAAAACACACACACACACATATATATATATATATATATGTTCTTCCCTCCATTCATTAAACAAAAATTATTTCATTGGGAGGGAATCCAACGGAGTTACAATTAATTAATGAAGATCGTTGGTGGATGTAGGAGTGTCTCTCTCTCTCTCTCTCTCTCTCTCTCTCTCTCTCTCTCTCTCTCTCTCTCTCTCTCTCTCTCTCTCTCTCTCTATCCTCCCCTCCCTTCATTAAAGAAAAATCATTTTGTTGGAAGGGAATCGTAACAGAATTAGAATTAATTAATGGGGATCTTCGGTGGACATAAAGAGTGTTTGGTTTCTTTCACTTCATTTGCGAGTGTGGCATCATCGGACGACGCTCGTAGGTGAAGATGAATCATTTCTCGCCATGAAGACACGGAGATACTCGACTGTCAGAGATGAAATGAATGACGAAGAGGGAGGAAAAAAAAAACAAACATAAGAGGAACATCATGCGTGCGTGGTTTTCAAATTATAATAAGAAGAGACTCGTTTTATTTGGCTCAAACTCGTTTTCTTTCTTTTCAGACGTTATATAAATGATTTTGGGGTTCGAACATTCGGAATAATTCTTTACTACCATTACTCTCCCCAAAGTAGTAACATTTTAACGGAGGATAACCAAAAGTGTGAGAATTTAAGCGAGATTTGAAGCCGATAAGGGATGGATAGTGTTGTGTTTGCAGGGTACGAATTCAGAATTCATTCCACACACTAATGATGCCAATCGTAGGGGTATCGTGCGTTAATTACTGATTTTCTCTCGAGGGTAACGCCTTTTCATGTCTCTGTTAATCCCATGGTTGGTTAAAAACGTTCCTACTGCCATCCTACTAAATTTTATACATAATTATGTAGATTTATTAACCTACTGTACTTTGCCCATTTTTTTTAACCGAACTGAGGCGTGGTAACATTCATCTGACCACCCCCCTCCTCCCCCAGAAGGAGTTGTATTATCTTTTCTTTTCACGTATAAAAGATAAAAGACCTCATGCAATATCTTCAAAAACTAGCTCAATGAAATGATTTTTCTTTTATCTAAGCACGTAATCATTATCAATGCACTCTGAAGCAAATGACTGATTACGAATGCAAGTACCTACATTCGTCGACAATCAATATTTTGTTATATATATATTTTTAGTGTTTCCCAAAATATTTTTGTTATAATAATACAACATTTATTTGAAATCATTTAAATAACGAGGAAAGAACAAACAATCTTCCTTCCACCGTTAAATCTATACAGTGACATCATCGATTAGGAAACAATAATAAAATAGGACCTAAAATTGGTCCTTGGGGAACGCTTTATCGAAAGATTTGATTTCGGCTTATTCTCGCTGACAAATAATTATTTTACGACATTGACGACGATTTGAAATGGAGAAGTCAATGCAGGAATACATAAACAATATAAAAAAGACTTCTTGTATTGCTTTTATCAACTACTTCAAAAGATGCGTACATATGTGTACAACTGTCCCTGAAAGGGAGTGCCACGAAGTTTCATGATAATGACAAAAATAAACAGTTGAAAATTGAAAAGTTACTGAACATGTTCCAATTTTCAAAATGAAATGAAACATTGGCTATATATTAAGTTTGTAAAAAACTATAGACTCAGTTTGAATTTACGTAGTGTTATGGGTTTATTTGGTGGGAGGCGGGGTGCTAAGAAAGAAAAATCAGATAGCACTGTGGTGGTGGGGGAGGGGTACCTTGAGCTCAGAAAAAAGTTGGAAACCACTTTATATACTATATATATATAATATATATATATATATATATATATTCGCTAAAGCGAATATGACCATGAGGAACTTTCGATTCTGTACAAGTGAAGGTAAAGACACTCCCGTACTTTCTGCAGTAATATATACGGACAGCAACTCTGGGTGAATTATAAAAAAAGGTTCTGGCAGAACCCTAAATTTGCTGTACAACAGGTCTTTTAGACTCTTACATAAATTACCCCCGAGATGCTCAGCTTCGCAAATGTTTGCTACCCGCAATGTCCCGAGCTTCCCGGAGGTAACAAGACGTGCTTAATACAGTCTAATGCAAAAAATTAAAAAATTAACCAACCCGATCATCCAAGCTATCCATGAGTCCTGAGTCTAGAGAGGAACCCGGTTTTAAAAAACCGGTTTTTAACTGGTCATCAAAATTTTTAATCATCACCGAAAACGACGATAAGAACCGGTTTTCACATTTTTGCGCAAGTCTCCGATCACTTTGGTCCATTTTCTATGAAACAAACGTTTCCAAACGTTTAAAAACATAGTTATTAAGTTTTGCATCGTTTCGTATCGTTTTTTCGTTTGTTTATAAGTGTAAATAATTGATGCTTCAGTCTTGAATGTTATGTGGATGATTGCACATTGATCAGTTGAGATTCTAAGATTTAATACTCCATCATGTCAAAGATGTATGACTATGACATGTCACAAAGTTTTAAAGTGTTGTGGAGGTTCTACTTCAAGTTTATCATCCCACATGAAAAATATTCATGGCATGAACATCGACCAGATTAATCAGCGATTGAAGAAACAAAGAACAGTAGAAGAGTGTGCAAAAAAAGTCCATAGAAGAGGAAATTTCGAAACTCGCGTGTGTAGATGGACTGAGTTTCCAATTAATTGCTAAAAGTGAATTCATTCAAGAAAGCCTAAGAAAGATAAAATACGACAAGCCTCATCCAACTTCCCATAATGGTGTCAGAAAAATGGTGCTTAGTTTTTTATGAGAAAAAGAAACATGAATTGGTCAACTACTTCAAGAATCAGGTGAGACAAGGAATCCGCTATTCATTAACTATGGATGAGTATACGTCTTTGCAAAACCAAAGATATATTAATATTAATGTTCATGATGAAAATCAACATTGGTCTCTGGGTCTCATGAAAATAAATGGTTCTCTCGATAGCACCAAAACTATTGCAATCGTTAGGAAAAGATTGGAAGACTAGATAAGCATATCGTGGGTTGCACCACCGACGGTGCCTCAGTAATGGTCAAATTTGGAAGAGAAATAGTACCTGATCACCAGCAATGCATTGCACATGCTATACATCGCGCGGTTTCGGATATCTTGTATTCAAAAACTGCTGAAAATTCAGTTGAAGGGGAAAGTGACCCTACCCCTGAAGATGAAGCCATCGAAGAAGACGAACACTCTGCACATGAGTTAAGCGAAGATGAGTGTGAAATTTTATGCACTGATACAATTTTTGAGTCCGACAGAGATGACGTAATTGTTCTTCCAAAACTTCGAGAAGATTACTTAAAAGTAATAAATAAGGTGAGAAAAATCTGCCGCATATTTCGAAAGTCTCCTTTGAAAAATGAGAGATTGCAGGATTTTGTCAAAGATGAATTTAATGGAAAGGAAATGAAGCTTATCCTTGACTGTAGAACGAGGTGGAACAGTCTTTTAGCCATGATAGAAAGATTTTTGAAACTCAAAAAGTGCATTCCAAAGGCCCTCAGAATGATACGCTCAACAGAGACGATTTCAGATGAAGAATGGAATGCTCTAAAGAGCCTCTTTGACACGCTTCGTCCACTGGAAATTGTTTTGAAGGGACTCTGTTCCGAAGATGCAAATTTGCTCAAAGCTGAATCTTCCATGAAGTTCATTTTGGATAAATTTGAAAGCTCCTTTAGCTTTTGAGCTACGTCAGTGTCTCACTGATCGCTACTCATCGAGAAGACAAAAAGAAGCTGTCGCCTTGCTGAGTTTTCTCCACAATCCCGAGGTCTTGAAAAATGAATCATCAGCACCGCTCCTCTTTCCTTCAAGACAAGCACTTAAGAAGTATGCGGATTATACATTTAACCCTTTCAATCATGAATTATGACATAGGGTAAAAAAGAAATTTGCCTTTATGTGTGGGTATATAATAACCAATATGGTTTATTTTTCAGCTACCAAATTGGGTACCCAATGACTGAAAGGGTTAAGAGGCTTTTTCCAGAAGCTTGCCAGATTTCAGAAACAGACGACCAAGTCCAATCAATTGCTTCGAAACTCGAAGATTCACAATGCAGCTCATGTGTGAGATGAACAAACTGAAAATGAAACCCAAGAAAGATTCTTCTGAGACCTTTGATGTAAACAATGAATTCAAACATTTTGAAGCCACTTTGAATAGAAGCAAAAATTTGGATCGAATGTACGAGGCGTTGCTTACAATAAAAGCCACCAGCGTAGAGTCCGAGAGAGTGTTTTCAGCTGCTCGTTTATTCATCACTTAATGCTCTTTGTTTTCTCAAGTGTTATTTCAAAAATCAAGTTCGATAATAAACTTTTTAATTAAAATGTTAACACATACTTGATTGAATCAATTAAAACCTTTTTTCTGTTTAATATTTTGATCATTTACCTCCCTAAAAAGCATATAGAATCCCATCGGTGAAAACAGGTAAAAACCGGCTTTAAGAATATAGCGACGGTGAAAACTGGTTTTACACTTTTCGGTTATTTTCCATCCCTAGTCCTGACATTTATCCTCTAAGCTATGGACTTCTTGGTACGAAAACGTCTGTCTGTAGCTCCACTTAACTTCGACATTACAGTATTACTTCTAATCAATTGTATATACATATATGTATATATGTATAAGCAAAAGACTCGTTGCATTCACGTCGGATTGAATACATCAAAGAAAAAGGGGTAACTATTGCATTTTTAGCCAAAAAACAAAACTTAAACCTCAACTGGCAAAAACTGGTTTAAGTTTTGGTTTTTGGCTAAAAATGCAATAGTTACCCCTTTTTCTTTGATGTATTCAATCCGACGTGAATGCAACGAGTCTTTTGCTTATATTGAGGTTCTGAATGTAGTAGGCTAGGTGAAGTTGTAAACCGTAGATCCTGTCCCAAAGCTGGATCCTATCTGCTTTGCAGATAGCTGGTGAGGGAAGCTATATATTTGGGGTCTCTTTGCGAGTGACCCGTTGCCCACGTCGGGCTAACATCATGAAAAAGGAAAACTATATAGTGTTTTTCATTTACCGTTACTTATTCGGACTATAGTGGATTTAATTTTCCCAGAAGAGTTCCTTGTTCCATGCACGGTCTGTGTGTATCATAATATATATACCGTTTGCCAAAAAAAAGGGTTCCCTCTAAAAACATCCATGGAATCAACATTTTTCAAACAATCAGTATGAAACTTATACACGTAAAAGATATAAAACATCTACCTGGAAACCAAATTTCAGTTCGAAGCTATCAAAAATAACGATTTATTAAATATTTATCTAATAATATTACAACTGATGCTCGACAAACTAATCAAGAATCCTTTATTTCCATTTTTACTTTTGTAAATTCTAATATACGATTTTTTTTGCAGGGTTATAAAATATAGTGAATATGCCATTTTCAGAGGAAGATAAGATTATAATTAAGCATTATAGACTAGAAAAGGGATATGGACGAACGAAACTATTCTCTGAATTCCCCAACAAAGGATGGATTCTTGGTGGTTTGGGAAAGCTACTAAAGGAAATTGGCGAGAGTGAGGATATCAAAAGAAGAGAGGGAAGTGAGCGACCAAAAACTGTTCGCATACAAAGCAATATTGACGACGTCGAAGAACGTATATTAAGTCAGGAAAACCAGCCAAGAACCCATATGACACCAGCTCGCATATCAAAAGAGTTACAATTATCAGAAACTAGTGTGAGACGCATAATTAAACAAGATCTTCAACTAAAACCTTTCAAAAGAGTGCACGGGTAAAAAATTACTCAAACTGATGAGCAGAAACGAGTTCAAAGATCAAAACAAATCTTATGGCGAGTAACATGTGATAAACTTTCGAAGGCTTTTATCACCAATGAAAAAGAGATTCAGGAGCCACCTCGGAACAGTCAAAATGACAGAGTTTACTCACACGTCCAATGTAAGAATAAAATACCTGATAGCAGACTTTTTGCAACCAGGAGTCGTTTCTCAGCTAGTGTCATGGTGTCAATTGGCATATCAAAGTTAGGAAAAACATCCATTCATTTTATTGAGCCTGGTGTAAAAGTCAATGCCGAGTACTATCGAAATACTCTGCTGCGAAACATGCTTCCCGAAATGCAAAATCTGGCCAACGGTGGTTATTATCTTTTTCAGCAAGACGGAACAACGTCCCATACAGCAATAGCAACTGTGGAATACTTAAAAAATAATGTCCCAGAATAACTTGAAGTCTCGAACCCCAAAATTGGCCACCTAACAATCCTGACTTGAACCCTGTTGACTATGGAATGTGGGAAAATTTAGCACAGAGAGTTTACAGGAGCAGGGTGAGAAATGTTGATCACTCGCGTCAGCTTCTTGTGGAGAAGTGGGAAGAGATACCACAGGAGCAGATCGATCGAACCATTGATGAATTTCGTCCGCGATTGAAGAAAATTGTTGAAACAGAAAGGAAACACATTGAACAATTTTTTTAATAGGAATTCCAAGAGTAAAATGTTAATTTGATTTCTTTTGTAAACTTATGATTTAAGTTCTGTTTCGAAATTCAAAATCCTTTTTTATTTTCATGGTTTTTTTAATGGAGGCATTTCCTATATTTTATAAATCTTACGATGTATTTTATAACTAAAATGAGAATAAAAATTTTATTACCAAAGTTTTACTGCCTTTGTGGACTCAGAATTTAAAATTGGAGCGCGTGTTCACCATCAAAATTTGTTGAACATAAACAATCCTCATTAACTCATTAATTTTGAATATAATAATCTGAAAATTGGTGTACATATATACTGTTTACATAGTTTTGCTCTGTATGAGTTTCATTATGATTGGTTAACAAATGTTGATTTCATGGCTGTTTTTAGAGTGAACCTTTTTTTTGGCAGACGATATACAGGGCGTCCCAAAAAAATGTATACACACTTTAAATACTTATAAAGGCAGTGTTTATTAAAATACATTTCATTTTCAAAATGTAATAGAATCTACAGACATTATTTAATTGTTTTGTCAACGCCTGTTTTCAAACTGACGTCCGTTCTGGTCCAGGCACTGCTGATAACGCGAAGCAATGGAATCGCAAACATCACGAAACATTTCGTTTGGTATTTGTGTGCATTCTCGTTCAATGGCTGCTCTCAATTCAGCGACTGTTGCAGGTTTTATAGCGTAGACTTTGTCTTTTAAGTATCCCCATGAAAAAAAGTCTAGTGGTGTGAGGTCTGGTGAACGCGGAGGGTATTCTACGAAACCCCTTCGTCCAATCCACATCTACATCGTGCCAAGTACCACTCGCAATACTCCACTCTTCGGTCCGGATCATCATCTTCATTAATAGCATGGACTAATCTTGGAATGTAACTTTTCCATTGACAGCGCTTCAAAATGCGTTGGACAGACGATTCTGAAATTCCTACCTCACGACTCGCTTGCCGCACAGATTTTCTTGGACTTTGGTGATACGTTTCCAGTACTCTTTCTTGCTTTGTGGGGCTTGTCGATGTCCGTGGTCTTCCGGAACGCTTCTTGTGGACATTCTGAACAGTTCCATCGGCTTCAAACTTATCTCTAATTCGAGTGATGGTAAGTCGCGTTGGTGGATCTGTTTGAAACTCCCTCCTAAACTGTCTTTGCACTTCAACTGCGTTTTCACACTTCCAGTAGCATTTTAGAATGAATTTCCTTTGTTCAAAGCTTAGTCTGACTGCCATTATTAATTCTAATGGGTTTAACTTGGAAAGAAAGAAACATCAATTGAGCTATCAGCTGTTAAAGTGTGTATACATTTTTTTGGGACGCCCTGTATATATACTGAGCTCGACAGAGAAGCGAGTATGTTACCGCTTCTCTGATTTCTTCAGAGACACTGAACACGAAGAAAAATACCGATGAACGAGAATGAGCAGCAAATTGATGGCCACAAGTTTTCCTTCGAAATTGACATTCAATGAAGTGGTATGAGGAATAACCCAACTGTTTTTTTAAAAAGGAAACCAATGAGAAATGTTTAAGAAAAGAAGGACGAAGAAACAAAACCCAACGGATGAAAAATTATTAGATAAAATGTGATGTGACACTTCATATACGCATCATAGTGTGAATGTTGTATATTTTGAATGGTGAATGTGAGGATGTAAGAAGAGGAAAAAATGCGAAAGAGATAGATGGAAATATATGAACGGTGAATGCTTGTGTGTGTGTGTGTGTGTGTGTGTGTGTGTGTGTGTGTGTGTGTGTGTGTGTGTGAAATTACTAAAAATCAATCCTAATTAAGAGTTAAAAGAAATAATCAAATACGAAGAGGAAAACCAAAGGTATTGTTGCAGACACTCTCTCGACCTGACTTCACTCACACTCATGATAACGCGCTCACTATAACATAACACTTAAGAAAACTATATATTTAGAGTGTCAAGCCCGATTGATCGCGGTGGAGATCACGTTACGCGCAAAGACACATTCAGCGTTAGTATAATAATTCTGATCTCTCCAAACTGAATTATGACACCGTTCTTTACGACGCTCTAACCTAAGGTTGAAAATCGAATGAAAAAAAGCCGAAATTACTGACGGTGTCATTCCGAGTTCAGCGCCCCAAACGTGTGATTTCTCTCACGCAGCACGAAAACCTCGACTGAAAAAACAATCATGAAATTCTTTGAAAACAAAAGCAAAATTAAAATCGAATTTTTGTATCAATTTCAATTTTATTTATCAAAACTATTCAGCAAAAGGCAATTCTGCTGACCCCAATATATATATATATATATATATATATATATATATATATATATAAACAGGGTGGACCATAAGTCGCTTTACCTTCGTATTAAAACGAAACTCACTTCGGTAAAGCGACTTGTGGACAAAATTAAATCCTAAGAACTTTCCATTTTTTATTTATTTATAAGCATTCTCTGGAAGTTTAATTTAATTTCCGGTGCCTTCCTTTCTTTGTGGCACTGAGTGCCTTATCTTCTTCCTCAACTACCTGCGACAGTGCCAATTAAAGGTGCAATAAAGGATGCCGCGCAATCAATACACACATAAACGTCAAAACGCTTTCAAAGATGGATGGCGCAGGTATATATATACACACACAGTGTATATATATATATAACAGTATTTTTATTATATTTTATCCGGCCTTGATTCAATTATACTTTCAACGATAAAATAATTAAAAAATGATGACGTCATTAATCTTCTTAATTTTTTATTGAAAGGAAATCTTAAAATAATTTTTTATATAAATTAACTTGAGAGAGAGAGAGAGAGAGAGAGAGAGAGAGAGAGAGAGAGAGAGAGAGAGAGAGAGAGAGAGAGAGAGAGAGAGAGAATTTACGCAATAAATATTTATTTTAAATTTAATTAAATTATTCAGTGAATATTTTCCAGAGAACGAAAAAGATTCCATTTCATTTTTCCTTTTTTTTTTTTACCTCAATTTCCTCTCCCTCTCCTACTCACTCCCCTCTCTCCAAAAATGTTTCGAGGATCCGCGCATGCACAACTTTCCCCATTATAATTACAGGTTTATAGACGTACATGCTAAAATATGTACATGAAAATCGTGTATGCTCACTTACGCGGATGAACGCGTGAGATGAAGTGGCACACACACACACACACACACTTATTCAGCATAAAGAGTATGTTCGGTTTGTGTGGGTGCGTAAACGGCGAAATATTTCAGAAATGAGAAATTCGCCTTTCGTTTCATGAAACCTCGTTTCGATGAAAGAAGAAGACCAAATTAAAATGATCATTGAGAGACAGCCAATAACGGTCTTCTAATGAAGTTTCGTTGTACCCTACAACCCTATATCACGACGAACCAATCAGACCTCTCTGCTTGATTGTTCACTCGCTGGAAAACGTTCGTCGTCGAGGGGGAAAATATTCATAGAAAAATACTGAAATTTTCCAAACCACAGCAAAAAATTCATAATTAGTTGGAAAACATAATCAGGCCAATGATGATGAAGGTCTCTTTACTCGTATAATAATTTCTTTTTTTAACAATTTGACCAATTATGAATGTTTGACTAATTTCAAAATTTGTATACCACTTTTTTTTATACATTTTTTTTTTCTTCGGAGAATTTCTTTCCACAACCGTACAATTGTTACAGTCATTTCAACCGTTTGTTCAGATGCTATTTAGCCCACTTTTCCAATATCTTGTTACGTATCCAACCGTGATAAGAGAGAGGATACCCTAAATCCTATCAGCACTTCTCTAATCGAATTTACTTCTAATGTCATTTCAAGGCTATTATAATAATAATAATAATAATAATAATAATAATAATAATAATAATAATAATATTAAAGACGTGAGAATTTTGGACGTCAAGTTAGTTGGTCTTTCAATACAATCTCTTTAAAGACTATTTACAAATTAATTACAAAGAGTAAAATATAAATATATATATATATATATATATATATATATATATATATATATATACATATATACACACTGTATTTTCTTAAATGCGTAAACGAGACCAACCAAAATCTCAGTTCAAATTTTGCAATTCTGTTGCCATAGCAACGTGGGTATTACCTTTCTCATTATATATTTTTCATTTTTCATTTTCTTATACACTTATACACTGAACGTTAGGTTACACGAATTGCCGTTCCATTGTAGTTATATATACACACGGGGTGTTTCAGGTCGACGCTAGAAATATGTGGAAAAGAAACGCTTCATATTAGTTACGGAATTACTATGACAAACTTCAAATACCAAATAGAGACTACAAATTCCGGAATTTGTAGTTTGTATTTGGTATTTGAAGTTTGTCATAGTAATTTCGTAACTAATATGAAGTGTTTCTTTTCCATATTTCTAGGGTCGACCTGAAACACCCTGTGTATATATATGGATCTGAAACACCCTGTCTATATACAGGGTGTACATAAAGTCAGGATCTATTTTTGTGAAGCACTTGGAAATTATATGGAATTCAATCATAAAATGATAAAGTGGTAACATTTATTAAATAATTAAGAGTAGGATTCGACGTGACGCCCATCAGTATCCCTGCACAGCTCAAATCGTTCCGCAGCATTTCTAAACACATTCTGGAGCATTTGCGGGGTTATGTTATCTGCAGCAGTTCGTATACGTGTTACGTAAGTTTTCAAGACTCGTAATCTTCGTCTGATAGACGTGCGATTTGATAAAGCCCCATGCAAAGAAATCTAAAGGGGTTAAATCTGGTGATCTCGCTGGCCAAGGTCTGTTGCTTCCGCGTCCGATCCAGCGATTTGGAAAACGTCCATTTAGATAATCCTGAACAATTTTGGCATAGTGACAAGGAGCACCATCATGTTGATAGACGACGGGGATAGGATTGTTAGTACCGTCGTCTATCAACATGATGGTGCTCCTTGTCACTATGCCAAAATTGTTCAGGATTATCTAAATGGACGTTTTCCAAATCGCTGGATCGGACGCGGGAGCAACAGACCTTGGCCAGCGAGATCACCAGATTTAACCCCTTTAGATTTCTTTGCATGGGGCTTTATCAAATCGCACGTCTATCAGACGAAGATTACGAGTCTTGAAAACTTACGTACACGTATACGAACTGCTGCAGATAACAACCCCGCAAATGCTCCAGAATGTGTTTAGAAATGCTGCGGAACGATTTGAGCTGTGCAGGGATACTGATGGGCGTCACGTCGAATCCTACTCTTAATTATTTAATAAATGTTACCACTTTATCATTTTATGATTGAATTCCATATAATTTCCAAGTGCTTCACAAAAATAGATCCTGACTTTATGTACACCCTGTATAGTGGAACAAAGTGAATATGCCGAACAAAATGGCCTTAATTTATAATACAAAACTGGTGGATGTTCCCCTTAAAGTGGGGACAAATTAGATATTTCAGACATAATTTTTCTCTATATAAAAAAAATTCGTGTAGTTCCCCCAAAAAATTGTGATCAATTAAATATTTTATACACGATTTGGCCCTAATTTATATACAGTACTAGTGTACACCCAAAGAATTTGGGGCAAATTAGATATTTCAAACATGTGTCCCTAATTTATATGTAAAACTAGTGTACTCCTCCCCAAAATGGTGACATATTAAATATTTCAAGCATCTGTCCTTAATTCATGTACGCACAAAACTAGTGTGTCTCCCGGCACCTCCCGAAACTGGGACAAATTAGATATTTGAAACAAAATTTATTTTATATATATATATATATATATATATATTTGGGTAGATTTTACAACTGCATTGCCACGCGTAACAAAACGAATTAGGAGGAAATGTCCAAATATTAAATATTTCAAATGTTATACACAAATCTGACCCCAAATTTCGTCTAACCAATCGCGTCTGGAAACTGGTTTTCATAGCATGCCTAAAAAACATATTCTATTCCAATCATACCATGATATTGTTTGCACCATTAGATTTTTCCCTTCGGTATCATAAATCAACTTTCGTTGAAACCTTAACTCGATTTTTACGGTCAAAACAAATCTAATCTTTAACTTGAGTCTTTTTTATCTCCTTTCCCCTTCAATCAAATTGTAAATTAAATGATGACAATAATTGCTCGTAACCATGGTGACAAAAACTTTCTCAATAATCAGATTGAAAATGTTTACAAAAGCTCTTTCCTTTCCGAACATTTCAATATACTATCCTATTTATAGAATTAATTCATTTATTGAGAACAAATAAATATAAGGTTAAATGTACGCGTACAAAAACAAAAAAAGAGTTACAGAATAGACCAAATGAATTACGTTCAAGGGTATATTAATATAAAAATGGTACGTACAATATGAATTTCTTTTCACGTTCATTCGAGCTAACTTCTGAATCACATTAGACTTCGTTCTCAAACAAACCTTCACCGACTTTAACGCCAAAAACAGTCACCAGAGATTACGTATTGAGACGAAACACCATTACGTTATAGGTACAATAACAAAAAAAATAAAAATACCGTTTAATTCAAATAAACATTATACAGGGTGTCCGAGAATTATCTGTACAATTTTTGGCTGTTATTAAAAGTCAACCATGAAGTGTAGAAATTCCAGTGTTGTCCCATTTTACAGAGAATCTCATTAAGTTTTTTCTGATACCACGTTTTGACAAGTTTTTTAGAAATGTACGCGGGTGACAGACATTGATGATTTAAAAGCAAGAATCACAGCTGCTATTGAGCGAATTGATGTGGATATGCTGCAGCGTACATGGCAACATTTGGAGTATCGATTGGATGTTTTGCGAATCACTAATGGTGCACATATCGAATGTTTGTAACAACGTTACTTTAATAAAAGAAACTTTTGAAAATACAGATTCTAAATAATCTTGTTTAAGAATTTTACGTGTGTTATGAAGAATTTTATTAAAAGATGAAATTGTACAGATAATGTTCGGACACACTGGAATTTCTAAAAAACTTGTCAAAACTTGGTATCAGAAAAAACTTAATGAGATTCTCTGTAAAATGGGACAACACTGGAATTTCTACACTTCATGGTTGACTTTTAATAACAGCCAAAAATTATACAGATAATTCTCGGACACCCTGTATAAACGCGCGGTTCTGACGGCAAGAAACAAATGACGAGCTACGGTCTGGAATATACAAGATTGATGATCCAAAAGACATTCTTATATAAAGTCATTTACAGGAATCGTGTACTGTACTTTGATCGAAGACGTTGTGACAAAATAACTTCGTTTAAAAAAATGATGTAAAAAATGTAAAAGTTTCGGTGAATGTGTTTTAGCGGCTTATATACTCATATATATATATATATATATAAGCCTTGGTGGTGTAGTGGTCGCGCAGCAAAACCCAGCTGTTCATCCTTCCACACAATAAAGAAAGTGGTTGGTAGATAAATGGGTACCCTGGGTGACCTAGTGGTTAAGACGCTAGGCTGCTGGTGGGGCGTGGTTCGGATTCCACGTTAAAATGTAGGTCTAAGGTGGAGTGAAAAGCTTGACCTTCGTTAGAATGAACAATTCGGGCGGAAGCTAACCAAAGGTTATATATATATATATATATATATATATATATATATCTAACGTATTCCCGCATTCTACGATTTCTCAAACGAAACACCAAAATATTGTTTTAAAACCTCTAAAAGTGGAGGAAACCCCTAGGCCTCTAACCCCCAAAAGGGGTAAAACGGTAAATGGTGGTTATTTAAAACCTTGAAAACAGCACAAAAGGAAAGAAGCTTTTTACTTTTAGTGTAAAATACAAACTGAGAAGAGGAAATAACACGAATAGAAGATAAACTACATACAAGGAATATGAGGCCCTCCAAGGAAGAAGTAACTAAACGACAAAAGTAAAAAAAAAAAAAAAAAACCGCCAAAAAACGCAATTAAAGTTGTATCAAATTTGAAAGTGACAACTTTTGAACGCTTTGAAGATATTTCGTCGTCATATCTTCAAAAGTTCAAAAGTTGTCACTTTCAAATTTGGTACAACTTTAACTGCAGTTTTTTTTGTTTTTTTTTGTCGCTTAAGCACTTTTTCCTAGGAAAGCCTCATACGAAGGGCAAGCAAAGAGGAAGAGGAGAAGAAATTCAAAATGTCTGTCGAGTGAAAAGAGTGACATGGTATGAGAGGAGGTCATTGCAAATACCTGCGAGAGATGACTTTAGGCAGGAAGCCGCATTTCGCCAGCACAAACACACGACCCCCGCGGCCATGCAGGAGAAACTTTCCCTCTCCGAAAGATCTTCTTGCTTCCTCATTTCCTATACCCGGTGAGGTCACACCACCACGATTTTTACGCTCACATCCACACGGTCTGACGCGTATAGAGGGATTGAGAAAAAAGTCCCGTCTCAATCACCTTTCAGAACCATCATTTATTTTTCCGGTTTAGTTCTTAGTGCGAAGATCGAAATATTTATTTTTTCTTTTCAAAATCGGACGTTCAAAAACATATTTTATACGTGAATAGCGAAGAAAATCCTTGGAAAACGCCCTTAAATGAAAAGGGCTTTCTGTGTCATTTTCAAATATAAAAACGCGTTGGAATCTGCAGCGTACTTTTATTTTACTTATAAATATTTAAAAATATTTTTAATCTTATTTGTAAAAACACGATTTGTAAGATTGATTTTAATTTATAGCTTTCTTTACCGGCAATTTGATTTTAAAGCCTTTCACGGGAATAAGTAATGAGTTTGATCCAGGACTATCCACGAGTGACCCAGGACTGTTCACGAGTGACCCAGGACTGTTCACGAGTGACCCAGGACTGTTCACGAGTGATCGAGGACTGTTCACGAGTGACCCAGGACTGTTCACGAGTGATCGAGGACTGTTCACGAGTGATCCAGGACTGTCCACAAGACAATTAAATTAGGAAGAATGCTCTGTTTTAACGCGATAAAGATAGAATACTATAACGCTTTAGTGATCAATGGCCCGCAAAATTGATCTCGAAAACTGAAAAAGTGGCGGAAATACTCCGATCAAGGTATTATACCCAATCCAACCGTCAACAAAGCAAATGATCAACACATTCCATGTGAATTAAGTAAACTTAAGTTAGGTTAGATTAGATTATTTCGGTTACTTACATCACAAAGAATTAATCGTCAAAGGTGAGAAAAGGTGAATGATAAAGCGAAGTGAAATGAGGTTAGGTTGGGTCAAATTAGGAAAAGTTGAGGCTCAGGTCAGAATGAGATAAGAGGGGTGAGATCATTCCAGATACGGTCATGATCAGGTCAGATTACTACTGTAGAAATAAAGATGAATAGTTTTGTGGACAGTTTGGGCGCATCTCCCTTCGCATCTTCCAACCCCGCCGCCACCTCGCGGATGCTCAAAAGATTCAAATGAGATCCCAAACGAATCTCCAACCCCTTTAAAGAATGCGTTGCCATGACAACCAAAATGACTGCTTACCACCATAAAACATCCCCAATTTAAATTCGTTTATCAGTTATCTTCTATTTAGGCCTAATTATTTTAATTAAATATTTTTAATATTTAAAAAAAAAACATTTACTACTAGAATTTATATATTAAAATTAGCACCATATAAATTAATCTAGCTTCAACACTATATATATATATATATATATATATATATATAGTAACCATGGTATTATTGGTTAGTAGAGTGATACCGTTCTTGCTATACTATTAATAGTCGAGTACAAAACTAAGTTAGTAAAAGATTTAGTTGAATGCGTACAAAATAGTTACCTAAAAATCACAGGAAGAAATTACACACAAAGGTGTTCGGAACACTCATTCGAATAAATATATTTAATAATATTATTAAATTTAGCTTTTATTTACGATCACTGTAATCTAAAATATATATATATATATGCGTATACTTTTTTTGTGGGGGGGGGAAGAGGGTTCCAGGTCGAGCGAAACACAACACTCCACCACGGAAGTCAAGCGGATACTGACTGGCGTTTCAGTACTTTTATAAAATCTTGCCACCAGAACAAACCAAAAATTCCAGAGTTTTGCTTTTCCAGAGCATTTGTTTAGGTCATATTTTTTCGAATTTTTTAAATTGGAAATTGACTTAATAACAATTCAAAGATTAAAATGATCTGTTACTGCTGCAATTGTAATACGATTTATTATATATATATATATATATATAGTCGTCAATTTTTTTTCGGTGAACACCACATTTTTTCCCATGCATTTAAACACAGTTATGAAGTGATTATTAAATTAGTGGAGATAATTTATATTGAAATTATACACATATTTAAGATTCTTCCGTGCCACATTATATGCAAAGAGGAGAGTAGAAGTTAAGAGCCAATTCGAGAACTTTCCTGAGTGCCACAAACGGCGAAATCTAATTCCATTAGCAATGGCACTCTTTACTTTCGAGCGAGACAAACAAATCAAGACGAATGCAAATATCTGAAAGGAGAATGTGATGATCAGGTTCAATAAGGGAGTGAAGGGGACGAATACCTTAGCTATACCCACTGAGGTGGGTACAAAAGGAGGAAGGGGATTGAATACAGGGCTGGGGATATTAAAGTGAGAACTCCAAAACCCGCTCGCGATCCTAGGCCTAAAAACAAGGTGAGACAATCGTTTGGATTCTTACTTTCCTTTTAATTCTGATTCCAAACCCCGAATCGGAAACTAGAAGAAGAATCCAAAAACGTTCGAAAAGGATTCAGAATTTAGAATCTTAAATTCTAGAGAATTCTGAAAAGAGTGCCCCAGTGCCGAATGCCAAACGAAAATCTAACAATAGCGAAACCTAAATAACAAATAAATAAATAGTTTCCCTCCTACCTTGGATTAAAAAGTAAATATAAATACAAAAGTTGGAAAGAGAAATAAATTCCTAAAACTAATAAAAATATGAATATAAAAATAGGAGAAAAGCGATAAAAAAAAGAGAGTTCGAAACCCTTTAAAATAGTTCCAGTCACGATTTCAATTTAACAAAAAAAAAGAAAAAAAAAAAATCCACACGTTTCATAACAAAAATAAACCATTGTATTTATCGACACATACACACACACAAATACAACAACAACACTAAAATAATAATAATGATTATCGTAATAAAGAGATAAAAACAAAAGACAAACGAGAAAAAAAGCTAAATAATTAATCATAATAAAATAATTATTACCTTTCTACAAAAGAAATATCGAAAACAAAAAAAAATGGCGTTACAAAAAAGTGCTTTTCATCCGTCTGACCTTGTGAAGGAAAGCATAAGTTCCAATCTACTCCCCTACCCCTCCAAAACTCTTTTTTCCTCGTCTCCCTATTCCCCCCAAACCTCTGAACTTTAGGGGGTAGTAACTGATACCCACCTCCCCATTCTCCCTTTCCCCACTCCTGCTCTAAAGCAGAATAATGGTAGGCGAAGGTAGACAACAACACTGTGGAGGAAGTTATTTTGGGTGAGAGTGGGAGGGAGGCAAAGGGAGATAAAGAGAGAGAGAGAGAGAGAGAGAGAGAGAGAGAGAGAGAGAAGAGAGAGAGAGAGAGAGAGAGAGAATTAATTAAAATATATACAAAAATATTAAGTGTGCAATGGCGAAGACTAATTTAAGCTTTCCAGTCAATTTTGAAGTGAACTCGGTTAATTTTGACGTTATCAAACTGATTTCAATTAAAATAAGGACAAATCCCGTGTTCTATATCAGTGAAACCCTTAATTAACGAATTAATTAAAACTAATTCAAGGAACACCTGCGTATGCAAGTTTAAAGCAGGACTATTGTTTTGAAGCGGGTGCCTGTCCTCTTCCTCCGAGCAACCAGTCATCGTTGCTCTTCACATCTACAAATTTTATCAAATTGGATTTCCAGTTACGGAGTTTTGGCTAAATAATTCCCCCCCTCCCTACCCCTGTAAAATATTTCTGTACAATAAATTCACTTGAATTTTACGACAAAGTTTCCTGCCACGTAAACAACGCGAGTATCTAATTTAATAACGAAGCGACGACCTCCGAACGAAGAAATTGACGTTGCAATTAATAAAACGTAAATTCATTTTATACTAAACGGGTAGAATATACCTCGTCAGAACTAGTCATAACTGGTTGAGAAATGCTTTAAACTGGTTAAACCTAAATAAAAAACATTTAATACTCGTTAAATGTGGAGAAATATTTACATCATAAGAGTTTTTATAATTCCAACTATCCATCGAAACACCTTAACTGACACACTCTTAACCTGACCTAACCTGACCTAACCCAGATTTCCTGTCAGGGGAAAATACATCCTTTGCATTAAAAATACCTTTTCGTAATTACAATACCTGATAGGAAAACGGAAAACAAGTGTTCAGACAGCTAAAAACAAGGGTCAAGCATATTAGAGGAAACACTGACGTGCTACATATACAGGGTGTCCCATAAGTCCAGTCTCATAGGAAACTTTATTTTAAATTAAATTTACAAAAATAATACATAGAAGTAAAACAACTGCGCAAATTGATGTCTTGTTTTGGGACCTTTTTTTTTTGTTGCAGGTAGAATAACACGCAATGACTAATATAGAAGCGGGTTACACAGAAAAAAATGTCCCAAAACAAGACATCAATGTGCGCATGTGTTTTAGTTCTAATGTATTATTTTTGTAAACTTAATTTAAAATAAAGTTTCATATGAGACCGGACTTATGGAACACCCTATATATATATATATATATATATATATATATATATATATATATATATATATATATATATATATACTGTATATATATATTACAACTCAGGATGATCCCGTGAGAAACTGGTATGTTACACACAGACTGTGCATGGAAGAAGGAACTCTTCTGGGAAAATTAAATCCACTATAGTTGGAATAAGTAGCGATAAATGACAAATACTATAGTTTTTTCTTTTTCATGATGGAAGGCCCAACGCCGGCAACAGGTTACTAGCAAAGAGGACCCAAAATATAGCTTCCTTCACCAGCTATCTACTAAATAAATATGCTAAGCAGATAGGACCCAGCTTTGGGACAGGGTCTCAAAGGGTCTTATTAGATGGAATCGGAATAAAGTTAAACTTGGAATTAAATAAACTCCATTACATGAATCTCACGTTATCCCCCCCGGAAAAAAATTCGCATAAAAATCTGAAGTAGCATAAAAAAAAAGTCACCAAATTAGTCACCAAATTAAGACCAAAATAGCCAAATAAAAACATAATATTACCAATTATTAATTTTTTATGCGTTTAAGAAACATTTTTCCGAAACTTGATTCGCGTTTTACACTTTGTGGACCATCAACACTGCAGTTATCCAGAGCTTTAACACGCATCCATAAGGACAACCAATAGCAAAGACCGTTACCCCCTTCCATCCCGAAACCCCCCCCGTCTGATATAAGTGAAAATAATCTGCATCAAAGTCCAGTCAGACGCTAACTCTCCTTAATAGTTTTGAAATAGTGATAACAGCTGCAGATTTGTTTATGCACTGCGTGGCAACTCTTTAACATGTCATTAATTGAAAGTATGTATTAATCCCTGTACGAATAGACACACCGGGTAAGCGTATGACAGGCAAAAACTATAATTTATACAACTTAAAGTAGAATCCTTTCGGACTACGCGTCACTACATCATCTGAACTCGAAGGACGGTCATCCATCCAGCTACTGAACGGATCGACTGTCATTTAAAATGTATACGCATAAGACCTTCCCTTCTTTTTTTAATTTAATTTTTTTTTTTAGAAACTCTTTTAAAGTACGTGACGGCTCAATTCTCAATGCACGCACGAAATACAAAATGAACGAAGTCAAAAATGGGTTTCGATAGAATTAAATTGTGGAATGGTGATTTTACCTTGACCACATTTTTGGAATAGTTTGGTTTATGGTATTTGTCCCACTTCAGTACAAAAATAGTGGAAGAAAGCATTTCGAACACTGAAAAGAGAGAGTTCTCGTTCGGAATAAATACCTCCCACACCCCAAACCCCCCCGAAGTATTTTTAAGACTTTTCGTAAGAAAAATGATGAAGTAACCTATTAAAAAACAATAATAATAAACCTTTGTTTAGAAGTTTTTAAATGACAACCAACCAAACAATAAAAAAAGAACAGTTCCTTCATGATGCGTGTAGGTCAATGTTACAGCATTGGAATTTGAGCTTTCTTGCGATGAAGTCAAGAATAAATACGAGCCTCTGATGCTATAACGCATGCCCATGAAGGATAATACTAATTATGAAGTCAGTCCATGAAATTAAACTTAAATTATTCCTTAGTTCGCTGCGAAATCAATATGACAGAGAGAGAGAGAGAGAGAGAGAGAGAGAGAGAGAGAGAGAGAGTTACAAGGGCAAGAGGAAGCTTCAAAGACCTTTCGGTCCACTCGAGGAGGTTCCTGTTATTAAACTAGTGCATTTTTTTAATTATTCTAGCAGTAGTACAAAACTGGGATAGAAAAGCACAAGGCTCTCTCCCTAACTTCCGCTCCCTACCCGCCAGAGGCGAGTACGGAAAAAGGTTGAAGAAAATACCTTGACCCTGGAAAAGTAGCCAAGCAAATTTTACAGGAAAGAGGAAAATATATAAACTAGATTGACAATTACGTTATCCACACACAGAAATCGCGCACTAGAAAACATGGTTGAAACTAATACGTAATCGTATATTAGCTCTTGGTATCGTCACAAAAACCTCTAACATACGTTTTGGTTTTATACAAAATATTTACGGCTCTATTTACTAAGGTATCGGGTCAACGAAGATCCCATGGCCCACTCCAAGTTAGCCCAAAAAGGATTAAGCAACTCCCCGTGTCTACACGCATGTACGCGCAAAGCCATCACGTTGTCAAGGCGATGAAATGCTTCTACAGGAAAGGGGTTGAAACGGGAATTGAGAAAGGTGTCGTGAAAATGATGCGTAGTTTTATTTACTTTTCCTTACTCAACATTATCATTGCTCTTTCTACTGCTTTTACACCGATTTCTGCATTTTATAAACGGGTAGCGGCCGACATTCTCCTTTTAACAAAGCGAAGGAGGGAGAAAACGACGACAATTTATTACTATTTTCGAATTTTTATTTTAATTGAAACAATGAACATGACGAGGAAAAGCAAACGCGAATTTATAATTTAACATTTTGATCGTAGGGAGACTAGAGAGCTTAAGTTAAGTAAATTTAAAATCACAAAATTACATTTTAGCACCAAACCGTTCTTCTTCAAACACACCACCCCCGAAGACTGTCTATGTCTCCCGCTTCAGCGCATTTTGTTCATTAGGAAATTACGTATTTCTATAAAATACTTGTCTAGTCTATTAACGAGGCAGGAAACTGTGTAAAGGTGTCTTCTGTAATTGGATGTCTGTCATGCGTATGTGTCTGCCAACTCTTTGAATATCGCCGTTTCAACTTGGGTCTCCCGCCGTGAAAGGTGTTTATACGGCAAGTGATATATTGCGTCGCTCATACTACGCGGTGTTATGCCACCACGAGAGTAGAGAAAATCTCTTTTCGGCGGCGGTGAGGAATATCAGTGGGAGGTCCCTGTATCTATGTCCGTGTACTTGTCCCTTATGGAGGATGAAAGTGTTTCGTGGGTGATCTCCTGTTGTTGCTACGGTTAATCCAAGAGTCTCCCACTTAGAGGTGTTTATGAGTGATAAAAAAAAGGAGTTGCTCGATGATTGATCATGCTGTGGGGCACAATGCAACGAGAGACGTCTCTCTAAAGTGGGATGAGCACTAAATGTAAGAGTAAATGTTTAAACAAACTCTTGTGGGTTACGTTATGATACTATTTTCAAAATAGTATTTAATCGATTCTTAAATTATGTTATATGTGAGGATAGTCTTAAATCCTGAGTGTATTCAGAACTTTGTCCAGCCTATTTTTAAACATATTTACACTTTGGTTTGAAACAATCTCCGAGGGAAGTTGGTTCCAGATATTACCTATTTTATAGAAGAAATTACCACAGATGGAGGTACTGAATGTTTTTAGTTCCATTTTAAAGCCATTATTTCTTGTTGGATTACTGTTAAATGAGAATAATTTCCTGATTCCACTGAGCATCCTGAAAACTTGAATAAGCTGACCGCGCAACCTTCTGGTCTCTAAAGTAAACAGATTTAAACGTTCTAATCTAAGTTGGTAGTTTTGAAGTCTCATTGAAAGGATCAATTTTGTGGCCCTTGCGTCTACCCTTTCCAATTTTTCTATCCTTCCTAAGGGACGGAGACTAAAACTGTACACAATACTGGAGTTTAGGTCTAACTAGTGAATTGTAAAGAGCCATGACAATATCCTTATTTTTAAATTGGAACTGTCTTTTAATATAACCTAGTATTTTTAAGGCCTTCTTTTCGACTTCTGCACAGTGCTTTAACGGTTTGAGATCATTACTGACATAAACTCCAAGGGCGGACCTAGGCATTTCAGTAAGGGGGGTCCAAAGAAAAAAGGGCACCCCCTAAAATAAAAAGGGCACAGTACTAAAAAATTTTCTTAAAACAGACCACCAATGAGTGACTGTAAAATCAATTGTATCGTTTTATTAGATGAATCTCATTCAAATATGATACAAAATAAAAATCTAATTTGGGTACAACAGTTATCACAGACAATTTTTCAAACAATTACAAATGGCTTGGCAATTAAAAGAACAAAATCAGAATAAGATAAAGATAAAAATAGTGATATGGTTGCACCAATGCACCAGTACTAAAGGCACATATGAAAACAATTACAATTACAATTTTGGAGGTACACTGTATACGGATAAAGACTCAAAATAGAATTTGAATAAAATAAAATAACCATGATCTACTTACAAAAACAAAATTTGTTTTCAGAGGCAGACACATCATTCAAATAGGGCACTTGCAAAAAATTGAGGGGGGGTCCAGACGTCGCCGACCCCCCTTCTAGATCCGCCCTTGAACTCCTAAGTCTTTTTCGAGATCAGTCTCAGTCAAGTTCCTCCCCAAGAGAGAGTAATCGGTCCTCGGGTTCTTGCAACCAGTATGCACATTACCTTACATTTGTTCAAGTTGAATGGTATCTGCCAAGTACCAGACCATTCGTTCAAACTATCAAGATAATTTTTAAGCGTTCTTATGCCCTCCCTCCTCATTACTTGCGCTATTTCATAATTTGGTATCATCTGCAAATTTAGAAATTGTACTTAGGAGCGCAACGTCTATATCGTTAATGTGGATAATAAAAAGTAAAGGACCCAGAACGGAAACCTGTGGAAACCACTGGTGACGGGGGGCCACCTCGAAGTCACTCATTTATTACCACTCCCTATTTCCTATCTCTTAACCAATTTTCACTCTAGTTGGAAACGAGTTCAATAATTCCTTGTCTAACTTTAGTCATCAATCTCGCGTGAGGGACTTTGTCAAAGACTTTTTGAAAGTTGAGATAAACTGTATCTATTGCTCTAGTTGTGACGCTTTAAGTGTACATATTATGTAAAGGTTTCTTAGACAAATCTATGTCACCCGAGTCGATGGTGAGACTAAAAAATTAAATTGTTTGATTCAAGGTGATACACGATACGTTCTGTAATAATGGATTCTAACAACTTGCCGACAATTGACATTAAACTGATCGGGCGGGAATTGCAAGGATTTTGCTTATCTCCATTTTAAAGAGTGGCGTTACATTCACTGTAAAGCTAACCTAAAGAGGTTTTTTTTGCCTATATTAATAGCAGAAAGCTAATTAAAAATTCTGTAGGTTCCCTAAAAGATAGAAATGGCATACTGAAATTCAGTGATATATATATACTAGCTAATAAGTTAAACGAGTTCTTCGTTACAGTTTTCACGAAAGAAGACTTAACTGAAGATCCTAGTTTTATATAAGAGAGAGAGAGAGAGAGAGAGAGAGAGAGAGAGAGAGAGAGAGAGAGAGAGAGTGGATGTTTTTCCACAGTAAAGACAAGAGAAAGATAACAACCGAAATTTGCACCCAATTATGTGGAATTGAAGAAACTGCCGTTTTACCATTAAAACTGAAGCTTTGAATAAACTCGAAATGTAGAAATCAGTGCAACATTTTATTAACCAAAATTACACTCACCACGCACGAAATTTCACTTTGACTCTATAAATTAGATTACTGCTTTTTCCTCTGCTGATGAGGTGCAACAGTGCAAATTAAAGCTTGTTACCACTCTTTTTCGCCCTTTTTTTTTTACAGCTTACGGCAGAGGCGTTAAGGCCATAAACACTCGTTAAATTTCAAGGTATAACATAATTCGCGGACGTTGTTTGGGAAAACACAATATAAACAGCCGTGATTGGTTGATACTGACCAATCACGTTTAGCTTTTCAAATGAAACAGAGGTGGACACAAGTTTGTAACCTATACTGTACGCCCGGAAGTCTCATTAGTACGCTGACCTTCCAAATTCTTGGCAATGATATTGCGAGCTGCTCGTATCCTGAACAGGTGTTTGGACAGTTCAGTAATGTGTAAAAACGATACACGTTTTTTCAAACTAAAATGTTACTATGTAAAAATTCGTGCCTTGAGTGTATATATATATATATATATATATATATATATATATATATATATATATATATATATATATATGAAAGATGCAACCAATTTGCTCCAGATTTTTTAATCCAATCCAAAATGTCAAGGATAACCCATGACGAAACGGTTACGTCACTTATGACGTCACAGTATACGTCACGAGTCAGGTGAAGAGTTGTCGTGTCGGGGATGGATCGGCCTTGAAATTATCATAAGAAATCAATGATTCATAAATGTTTCTTTGCACTCTTTTTTTGAGAGAGAGAGAGAGAGAGAGAGAGAGAGAGAGAGAGAGAGAGAGAGAGAGAGAGAGAGAGTTACAAGGACAAGAGGAAGCCTCAAAGACCTTTCGGTCCGCTCAGGGAAGTTCCTGTTATTAAATTTTTAATTTTTTATTTATTCTAGTAGTAGAAAATTTGATAGAAAAGCATAAGGCTCTCTTCCCACCCTCCGCTCCCTCCCTGCCAAAGGCGGGTACGGAAAAAGGTTGAAAAAAATACCTTGACCGTGGAAAAGTAGCCAAGGAAATTTTACAGGAAAGACAATATATAAACTAGCTCGACAGTTACGCTAAACACACATAGTAGTCGTACACTCGATAACACCGTTGTATAAATTAGTTATTATTAATAATATGTTTGTGCTGATCTTATATCACCGACTTGGTATCGTCACAAAAGCCTCGAACATATGTTTCAATTTCATACAAAATATTTACAGCCCTATTTACCGAGGTATCGGTCCAACAAGGACTCCGAGAGAGAGAGAGAGAGAGAGAGAGAGAGAGAGAGAGAGAGAGAGGCTATTTTCAATTTCTTCTGCCAGTCAACAACAAGAGAGGTAAGTGGGCGATACAAACGTATCCCCAGCAACGAATAAATGTAAAGCTAAAAGAATATATGTTAACGATTCAATGAATGCTGGATATACAGGGTGGGAGAAAAGTCTTTAAGGATTTTATACATACAACTATTTAGTTAATAACATTACAAAGATAAGTGTTCAAATGATGGAACAAATCAAACAAAAAGTGTATTAGAATTTTATTCATACAAATATTTTGTTAAATTGTAAGTTAATCTTCAAAGAGTTCTCCATCCGCTATGATACATTTATGGATTCTCCCTGTGAAACTCTTCATTGTTCTTCTGAACATATCGAGTGGGATCCTTTTCAGTTGCTCATCTATTCACATTTGGGTAGACGAAACCAGGAGTGTCGAGTTTATCACGTGAATAAGCCCAAAGCCAGAAATCATATGGGGTTAAATCAGGCGATCTGGCTGACCACTCGATGGGACCTCGCCGCTCAAGCCATCTTCCTTCAAGGTTAGTATCCAGAATTTCACGGGCAGCTGCAGAATAATGTGGTGCGCTCCATCATGTTGATAAAGCCAATTCCTGCCAACGCCATTAGTAAACTGTGACAAAACTTTGTCTCTCAATACTTGGCAATAATGTTCTCCATCCATCATATCTCTCGATATGTCAAAGGAAACGCGTCCTGAATAACCAATGTACGCTCAAACTGTTAGTGTAGCTGTTTTAATGGGTTTCATCCAATCGTATTTTGGGATTTTTTTTCGCCCAGTAGTGAACGTTGTGTTTGTCTCCTTTACTCGTTAAACCAAAGACACATTCATCTGAAAATTTGATCTTTCCAAGGAAATCTGGATCACTGTTGAAACGTTTGTCTCATTGTTTCAGCAAACTGCATCCATCTATCAGAATCATCGTCGTATATGAGGAGCTGAGAATAAATGGGTTTATAATCGTAGTACCCCTGTGATCTCAATATTTTTGCTACTGAAATTTGAAAATGCCCAATTCCTCTGCGACTTTTCTCGTTGAAGTTCTTGAAGTGACTTCAAAACTGGCGGACATTTTCTTTGCTGTTGTCTCCTGTCGCCGTTACTGGTCTTCCGCTTCTTGGGCTCCCTGTTTCCAAAAGTTTGAGCCTCCAGTGTCGAAGAGTGGTTGCATTTGGTGGTGGTTTATTATTTTTCCTTAAATAAACACAAACTTTCTCCACAATTATTATGAGAAATAGTTCACGATACAAGATACACTTTTTCTTCATTGCTGTAATCCATCGTTACTGACATGGCGCTGACTGGGACTAGGGTCTAGGGCAGTAGTGGCGAACCTTTTTTGCTGGCGGGTCATTTTTTGTTACTTTTGATTTTTAAAAAAACGAAATTGGGTCACAATAATTTATTTACTTACTATTTTTAGTGAGAAATTTGTTGTTAGATTTTAGCTGCTAATGTTTTGATCCGAAGTTTATATTTAGTTGTCTTTAATCTCACACATGCAGCACTCATATCTGTGCCAAGGCGATTCCTAGTGGTGGATTTGACGAAATTCATGGAGGAAAACAAATGTTCACACGAATAAGATGAACCAACATTGTTAGCAGAGCTAATGCTTGCTTTTTCAGTGATGCAAAAGAATTTGGTAAAGAGTTCCATTCTGCAAGAATAAGATTCTCTACTCTTTCTATTGATTGTTGTTCTTTGGTTACACCCAAAATTGACAACTCCAATTCCTTTTCTTGTAACTTCAGATTAAGATAATAAATTTAGTCTTGCATACTGCACTTTCTTGGAAGTCAACTAATTCCATTTCTAAATTACCAATGTCAAGCCAATGAAAAGCTGATAACTGAAGATTTTCAAATTGAATAGTATGGGGGACTTGGATGAATTGTAAGTTATCATACATATACACACGTTTTTAAACGTATACTATACGTTTAAAAACGTTTCAATGTGCATCAGCTGCTTATTTCGGTGGAGAATAAAATAATTTTAAAACTGTAAGGTAGAAAATATTAAAAATTAAAGTCCTATTTTATTTAAATAAGAGCTCGTGGGTCACTAAACATTACCTTGTGGGTCAGTGGTTCGCCATCACTGGCTAGGGTCTTCCTGTTCTAGCTTAGGTCATTCCTGGCCTTGTATAGTTGCTTCGAAAAGTATCGCATACCCTGCAGTGATATCATTGGAATTTATTTATTACCAACAATAATTAATAATTAAACAAAACAAATAGCATATTATTTGTATGTATAAAATCCTTGAAGACTTTTCTCCCACCCACCCTGTATATATACATATATATATATATATGTATATATATCTTGGTTAACCTTGGTTTTGCTTCCGCCCGAATTTTTCATTCTGACGAAGGTCAAGCTTATTGCTCCACCTTTGACCTACAGCTTAACGTGGAATCCGAACCACGACCCATCACGGGTGGTCAGAAATTACAGACTTCATTCGGACTTGATCTCACGACCTCCCGATCAGCAGCCCAGCGTCTTAACCACTAGGCTATCCATTTATCCACCAAGCAGTTTTTATTGTACCACGTGACCACAAAAATTGTCCCTGTTTTTAATCGCTTATTACTCAGTCATTATTGCAGCTTCACAAATGAAATAAAAAGCATTCGAAAGAGAACATTTTAAAGTTTTAATTTATTCTACATGTGTTCAAAGTGACGTCCCTGGACATTCTTACATTTCACACAACGGGAAAGGAAGTTATTTATTACATTTTCCAAAACGCTGCATTCAATGGACTGTACACTCTCTACCACCGCTTGCTTTAATTCTTCGATAGAGGATGGCTCTTGCCTGAATACTTTGTCCTTGACAAATCCCCAGAGAAAAAAGTCCAAAGGTGATAGATCGGGAGATCCTGCGGGCCAGGGAAACTGCGAGCGATGAGAAATGAATCTTTGTTCAAAAAATCTTGTTAAACATTCCAGTGATTGCCTAGTTGTGTGGGCTGTTGCTCCGTCTTTTTTGACCACAAAAATTGTCCCTGTTTTTAGTCGCTTATTACTCAGTCATTATTGCAGCTTCACAAATGAAATAAAAAGCTTTCGAAAAAGAATATTTAAAAGTTTTATTTAATTTTTTCGATATCCTGGATACGAAATCAGTACTTATAAAAAAATGACAGTTTTATCCACCACAATCATGGGTTATTTGTCGGACATGCAACGTGTTTTCATCGCAGAAGAGATGATCAAACATGGCTCGGTAGTTGCCACCCAACGGTCTTTCAGACGACAATACGGTCAGCAAAGGACCATAGATCCTAAAACGATTCGCAGGATTTTCGCAAAATGGAAACATCACGGCTCAATCAAGAACATGCATAAAGGCAACTCTGGGCGCAGCAAAGGTGTGCGAACCGCTGAAAACATTGATTCAGTCGCAAATCAGCTTGAAACGGACAACAAGAAATCTGTGAGACGACTATCAGCTGTGACAGGAATCAAACGGGAGAGCATTCGGAAAATAATCACGTTGGATTTGAGAATGAAGTCAGTCAAAATTATGTTTGCAACAGCTTAGCGAACAAGATTACCAGCGTCGTTTGATGTTTTGTGAACGCATTGAAACAATAATTGAACAAAACCAGATAAGATTAAGTGACATAATATTCAGTGATGAATGCCACATCTATCTCAATGGGTTCATCAACAGACAGAATTACCGGTGTTGGTCACAAAACAAGCCAAATATACACTTGGAGAAACCTCTGCATTCACCAAAAGTTACTGTCTGGTGTGGTTTGAGTAGCAGCAAGGTTTATGGTCCTTACTTTTTTGAGGACCCAGAGACAAGGAGACCGCTTTCAGTAACTTCAGAAAGATATGTAGAAATGCTGAACACTGTTTTTGAACAAGAAAACTGCAGTAACAAGTGGTTTCAGCAAGACGGAGCAACAGCCCACACAACTAGGCAATCACTGGAATGTTTAACAAGATTTTTTGAACAAAGATTCATTTCTCATCGCTCGCAGCAGTTTCCCTGGCCCGCAGGATCTCCCGATCTATCACCTTTGGACTTTTTTCTCTGGGGATTTGTCAAGGACAAAGTATTCAGGCAAGAGCCATCCTCTATCGAAGAATTAAAGCAAGCGGTGGTAGAGAGTGTACAGTCCATTGAATGCAGCGTTTTGGAAAATGTAATAAATAACTTCCTTTCCCGTTGTGTGAAATGTAAGAATGTCCAGGGACGTCACTTTGAACACATGTAGAATAAATTAAAACTTTAAAATGTTCTCTTTCGAATGCTTTTTATTTCATTTGTGAAGCTGCAATAATGACTGAGTAATAAGCGATTAAAAACAGGGACAATTTTTGTGGTCACGTGGTATTGAAGGATGAACAGCTGGGTTTGGTACGCACCGACTGCAGTAACCAGGAATCGAACCCGGAGCCACTAGATTCGTAGTCAGCGATGCTAACCACTACACCAGATATATATATATATATATATATACACAAACTCAGAATGGTTCCCTGAGAACATTATATGTTAAACACAGACCGTGCATGGAACAAGGAACTCTTCTGGGAAAATTAAATCCACTATAGTCCGAATAAGTAATGGTAAATGACAAATACTAGTTTTTTTCCTTTTTCATGATTTTAGCCCGACGTGGCAACGGGTCTCTCGCAAAGAGATCCCATAAATATAGCTTCCCTCACCAGCTATCTGCAAAGCAGACAGGATCCAGCTTTGGGACGTGGATCTAGGGTTTAAAGCAAGCCTAGATCCCTACACTCAGAACCTCTATATAAGTAAAAGACTCGTTGCATTCACGTCGTGTTGAATAAATCAAAGAAAAAGGGGGTAACTATTGTATTTTTAGCCAAAAAAAACAAAACTTAAACCTCAACCGGGACATTGAGCGTCCACTTTTCAAGGCACGAAACACGTCCGTTTAGTATACACAAACTCAGAATGGTTCCCTGAGAACATTATATGTTAAACACAGACCGTGCATGGAACAAGGAACTCTTCTGGGAAAATTAAATCCACTATAGTCCGAATAAGTAATGGTAAATGACAAATACCAGTTTTTTGCCTTTTTCATGTCGGGCTAAAATCATGAAAAAGGAAAAAAACTGGTATTTGTCATTTACCATTACTTATTCGGACTATAATGGATTTAATTTTCCCAGAAGAGTTCCTTGTTCCATGCACGGTCTGTGTTTAACATATAATGTTCTCAGGGAACCATTCTGAGTTTGTGTATACTAAACGGACGTGTTTCGTGCCTTGAAAAGTGGACGCTCAATGTCCCGGTTGAGGTTTAAGTTTTGGTTTTTTTTGGCTAAAAATACAATAGTTACCCCCTTTTTCTTTGATTTATTCAACACGACGTGAATGCAACGAGTCTTTTACTTATATAGAGGTTCTGAGTGTAGGGATCTAGGCTTGCTTTAAACCCTAGATCCACGTCCCAAAGCTGGATCCTGTCTGCTTTGCAGATAGCTGGTGAGGGAAGCTATATTTATGGGATCTCTTTGCGAGAGACCCGTTGCCCACGTCGGGCTAAAATCATGAAAAAGGAAAAAAACTGGTATATGTATAGTTGTTTTTTTTTCTGTAACCTATATATAGGCTGTAACCCTTTATGTACTTCAGTGTTCCTGAGGATGTCATTAGACGAAAGCGTTTGAGCACCATTTTGTGTTTCCTTTCCTTCGTGGTTTTATTCATCATAAATATTTTTCACGTGTTACCTTCGTGAAATAATTTTCATATATATATATATATATGATGAATAAAACCACTAAGGAAAGGAAACACAGAATGGTGCTGAAACGCTTTCGTCTAATGACATCCTCAGGAACACTGAAGTACATAAAGGGTTACAGCCTATATATAGGTTACAGAAAAAAAACAACTATACATATATAAACTTATTAAACATTAAAGGATTGTGGGAGGAGCATACAAATTTGTAATGAAAAACTACCGATTTTTAGCACAAGATTAGCACAAGATCAAATGAATTGTTTCTAACCAATGTTATAGAAAAAAAATACAAAAAAAATACAAATTTATACTGGAAATCTGCCCGGGTTTTAGCACTTTGCCCTTCTTGTTTAGGTTCGATGTATATAAAAATAAATTAAAAAATACAAGTTATTAGAGTAGCATACAAGTTTACCAAAGATTTAGCGTTCTACCCTTCTTATCTAAATCTGTTCTGAAGGAATTCAAAACAACAGGATCGAGTTGAAAAAGACCTTTGCTTATGTTGAAGTTATTTGTAAGTTGGATAATGGCAGACTCAAGAATATTTCTATTAACAATGTTGCTAGAGTGAAATAAAACTGAAGCATTATTCCAATCAATACAGTGGGATAACTGACAAATGGACAAAAAGGGCACTGGACGACTGTCCTGTTCTAACGGAATATTGATGCTGTTTTATACGTGTGTGCAAATCCTTTCCCGTCTGACCTATGTAAAAGGAATCACATTGTTTACAACCAATTTTATAGATAATGCCTGAATTATTGGTAGGGCTATTTTTTACTATGATATTTTTCACAATATTGTTATATGAAAATACTACATTAATATCCAAAAGTTTAAGTACATTACTCAGGCAGTGGCGGTCCTAGCTTACATGACGCCCTGGGCGAACCTCACCTTCAGCGCCCCCCCCCCCCTGTTCGCCAACACACACACATTCGAATCCCCCCAAAATAAAGGACAGACATAACTCTTTCACAAAATAACTTTTTATTGGACTAATTGTTGGAACTTCAGAACCAAAACAAAGACTCAAATTTCTGAATTTTACAAATCCTTCATCACGTAAATAGAATAACTCACTTAAGAGAATGTAATTATGATACTATGAACAGGAAAAATACAAATTAAATTGCACAACTGCCATAAATAAACTAGAGAATCAAATTTCTAAATTGTACAAATGCTCTGTCACATAAATAGAATAAGACACTTAAGAGAGGGTAATTATTATGCTACACTTTGAACAAGAAACAAAATAAATTGCACCACAGCACAACTGCCATCTAAAGCCTGACTCTTCTTACCTTCCTTGATGCAAAGTCATTGATCTTTTATTATTTATTTTATTTTATTTTTTATTTTTATTTTTATTTATTTCTTTATTTATTTATTCTTATTTTTATTTTTATTTTTTTTGCAGGCGCTCATGCCGCCCCTCCACAAATGCCGCCCTGTGCGGCTGCCCATATTGCCCATATGAGGAACCGCCACTGTACATTAGCAATGCCTAAAAAGCCCGGGGAAAATGGAAGTACTAAAATATTTTTTGACAAAGTATGAGTGTTATTATTCACACGATAGAAAGTTCGTTTTGCCTTGTTGAGACAAGATTCCATAAACGCAGATGGATAACACAGATCACTTCCAATACCGTTGATTTTTTCCAACTCGGCATCGATGTATTCCAGACTGGCGATCCTAAGGGCGCGGAGAAACATTGAAGAAAAAATGGCCTTCTTAGTCTGGGTGTCATGTCCCGAGTAAAAATGTACGTAGGACAAATTGTTTTTTTTTTTCCGATAGATACTAAACTTAAAACCTGGGCTTTCCCTATGTACACGCCCATCCAAAAAATGGGATTGAGTTGTCTTG
Organism: Bathynomus jamesi; assembly: GCA_023014485.1. Lineage (NCBI taxonomy): Eukaryota > Metazoa > Arthropoda > Malacostraca > Isopoda > Cirolanidae > Bathynomus > Bathynomus jamesi. The sequence goes on along the minus strand of JAJOZX010003391.1, from coordinate 323,271 downwards.
TTCCACTTCTAAAGTAAACTTAATGGAGGGGACTTGATCATTTAACTGAAAGAGGAAGTTATCCAGGTCACGATTCATGGGCCAGATACACAAAATATCGTCGACGTACCGCAACCAAGGGATGTCAACCCCCAGGATTCTCGGAATGTAAGTAATTTCGAAAAACTTCATATAAATATTGGAGAGGAGGGGCGACAAGGGGTTGCCCATGGCCATCCCAAAAACTTGTTGATAATACTCGTTATTGAAAGTGAACTTTCTATCGTGTGAATAATAACACTCATACTTTGTCAAAAAACATTTTAGTACTTCCATTTTTCCCGGGCTTTTTAGGCATTGCTAATGTACTTGAACTTTTGGATATTAATGTAGTATTTTCATATAACAATATTGTGAAAAATATCATAGTAAAAAATAGCCCTACCAATAATTCAGGCATTATCTATAAAATTGGTTGTAAACAATGTGATTCCTTTTACATAGGTCAGACGGGAAAGGATTTGCACACACGTATAAAACAGCATCAATATTTCGTTAGAACAGGACAGTCGTCCAGTGCCCTTTTTGTCCATTTGTCAGAGTTATCCCACTGTATTGATTGGAATAATGCTTCAGTTTTATTTCACTCTAGCAACATTTGTTAACAGAAATATTCTTGAGTCTGTCATTATCCAACTTACAAATAACTTCAACATAAGCAAAGGTCTTTTTCAACTCGATCCTGTGTGTTTTGAATTCCTTCAGAACAGATTTAGATAAGAAGGGTAGAACGCTAAATCTTTGGTAAACTTGTATGCTACTCTAATAACTTGTATTTTTTAATTTATTTTTATATACATCGAACCTAAACAAGAAGGGCAAAGTGCTAAAACCCGGGCAGATTTCCAGTATAAATTTGTATTTTTTTGTATTTTTTTTCTATAACATTGGTTGGAAACAATGCATTTGATCTTGTGCTAATCTTGTGCTAAAAATAGGTAGTTTTTCCTTACAAATTTGTATGCTCCTTCCACAATCCTTTAATGTTTAATAAGTTTATATATGTATAGTTTTTTTTTTCTGTAACCTATATATAGGCTGTAACTCTTTATGTACTTCAGTGTTCCTGAGGATGTCATTAGACGAAAGCGTTTGAGCACCCTTCTGTGTTTCCTTTCCTTAGTGGTTTTATTCATCATAAATATTTTTCACGTGTTACTTTCGTGAAATAATATATATATATATATATATATATATATATATATATATATATATATATAAAATGTTGGTTTATTTGAATGGACTGAAGCCATTATTAAAATTGACAAGGCCTTCCTTCCTTCCTGTAGGGTTACGGGATCTATCCGAGGTTTTGTAATACTGTATTTCCTACGGGATTTTACCGAACGAAGCATTTGGCACACCATAATATCATACTACCATACAACTGGGCAGGGCCGCCGAGAGCTGGCACGGGCCCCGGGGAAGGATTGGTATGTGGGCCCCCACTGTTTACTCAGTATTTTATTATGAATGTTTTTTGTGTACATAACAAGTAAACTCATTATATTTCCAAGTCACTATTCAAAACATACAGTATGAATAAACAACTCAGAGGAAAATGACCATTTTATTTTTCAAATCAATTATATTAATTGTATCACCATACAATTTACAAATGCAGTACCAGTCCATGCAGGCAAGACAACTGTTTACTGCAAGATTTTCATAATTAGAAGTGTACTTTCTTTGCCTTCTCTCTAGCAGAATGGTAAATGATTGTGATGAAATTTAAAGTACGGGCTAACTGGCTTTCAATTACGATGGTTCCCAGATCTGTCAGTTGGTCTTGGGCATTGGTGGACCGCGGATAATATTTTATCTGTTTCAGTTTGACTATGATAATCTCTATAAAATGTATGTTCATTAATTATATTTCCTCTCTGTTATTTAATCAATTGCTTTATTAATAGTTTTAGATTTTATCCCCCCTCTTTCCGGGCCAAGGGGATTTTTCCACGGTATCCACACCCTCTAGGTGGGCCTGCGCACACACACACACACACACATGATCTTTGTATAGAATTTTGTCGGAAGAATTTCCGGCAGAGGCCTCTCCCACAGTGAAATTTGGGGGAGGATTTCTGCTCGCTGGGAAAGAGTTGGGGGAGGAGGGAGATGAGGCGCATGGATCTCGCATTGTATACTATAATTATAAAATAACTTATTCTCAAATTTATTTATTGTGTAGGAAAATATTTTCCAGTTATTGAAATTATTTATCGATTAATAATATCTATTACACTTTTGCTCTACGTATCTATTTTTAGCGTTCCATTTAATTCGATTAACTGCTTTTCCCGGGCCCGGGCCCGGGATTTATCCCGGCTTGCCCGCCCTCTCTGCGGCCCTGATACTGGGTCACACATCCACATTCAATGTATTTGGCACTTCAACGAAGTGTAGGACAAGGAATTATATTCTTTAAAATTCACGACAGTTTCAGCATTCATTTAAGTTATGTTAAGAGAATAGGTTAGGTTAGGGTCGTGTTGATTAGGTTAGATTAAGACATAATGAGAATAGTTCTAAAAACGTTTAGAGTTAACAAAATATTTAGAAACTAAAGTTATATGAATCAGTTACGCAGACTGGACAAAAGTTGTACCCATTTACTAAATATTTACTTAGTGGCAACTCAAGCGGCTACTATTAATTAAAAAAATATCCACAAAAAAAGAGCGATGAACTTTCGCTGATATTTCAGTACAAGGAAGAAGTATTTTAATTGGATTTGGACACGAGAGTTAAATTGTTAATAATTTGACCGACATGTAAAGTCTTTAACTTACAAACTGCGTGTAGAGAAAGAGAAAAACAGATGAAGATACGAACCTATGTGTCGCTAGGCCTAATTCAAATTGGATTAAGGTCAATAAACATTTATAAAAATATAAAAATATGGAGTTATTGCAAAATTTAACAGTCATGCTACAGATCTGAATCACCTCCCTGTAAAACACAAAAACAGGTAGTAAACATTCCAGCAATGTTTTCGTTTATTCAATTACCACTTTAACACACTTCCTGGAAGTGAAAAATCGCCCAAAGACCCAAATATTAAAACCTAATTTAACCAAACTTAACCGATGAGGTTAAGATTAGGTTAGGTTAGGTTAAGACAGACTACATTACGTTCCCATTCCCGAGGTTTCGATAATTTGATGTTTTAACAATTTTTCATTTCGGGGGAAATGGTTTAAGAACATTCCACTTGGCTGAAGCCAGAAAATTTCATCATGAAAAGGTTAAATTCGGCTATATATATATATATATATATATATATATATATATATTAGGGTTGCACCGATTAATCGGTTGACAATCGGTAATCGGCCATATCGGCCATTTGCCGATTAATCGGTCATCGGCTTTTTTTTGCCGATTAATCCATACTCGGTCATCTTTGTTTATTACATTACAGAAATTGCATCCCTGGTTTAAGAATTTCAGTTATCGTAGACATGGAATGAACTTAAATAATTTTGCTTGTTTTTTATTAAATATTTTCTACCAATTTGCATTGTTTGGAGAATAATAGGCAGAGTATTATTGAATTAATTTACTCCATTATCACTCCATTTATTAAAACAAAAAAATTATTGTACCTTACTGAACAAAAGAATCCATTTAAGCTTTCCTGTTGCAAAACAAAAGTGGCCTTAACCTACTCTCTAACGATAAAAAAATTTGAGATGGAAACATTGCATAGGGTGCATTTTCAAATAATTTGTTATTTTTATCTACTTTAAAGTATTTCCATGCAATGCTTGGAGCCATAAGGGCTTTATGTTATTAAATTTGTAACAAAAATATAAAATTTCTTGGCAATTTCATTAAAATGCTTAATTTAATCTGTAAAAGAAATTAAAGAATTAGAATATGTAAATAGTTCTAAAAATATTAGATTAATATTAGATAAAAAAATATTAGATATTAGGCCTACGTTTTATATTGTGTGCTCCTATTTACCAGTATAATAGGTATAAGCGGCGTAATTCAGTAACCATATAGTGCTATAAACTTATACAGTATATAAAAAGAATTATCGGCCGATTAATCGGTAATCGGCCGATTATTTAGGCCGATTAATCGGTAATCGGTAATCGGCTAATTTGCTTATCGGTGCAACCCTAATATATATATATATATATATATATATGATGAAAATAACCACGAAGGAAAAAGAAAACAGAATGGTGCTCAAGCGCCCTATTATTAGCTCCGTGGGTTTATTACCTATAAAACTCTGCAAATGGCTTGCCCCCCATTCTCAGAACTATCTCTGATTCACATGTAAAAAAATTCCATGGACATTACTGAAAAACTGAATAATATACGCACTGAAACCAGCGATAGATTGATCAGTTTCTACGTTTATTCAGTTTACAAAAGTGCCGATTGACGACGATATGCTTGACTTCCTCTCACGAGAATTACGTAAGTAAACCTGCCACTAACTGCGCACATCGTTTTGGAACTCATTAAACTTTGCATCAAAGACTGTAAATTCACTTCAGTAGCGAATATTATTAACAGGTTTTTGGGATGGCCGTGGGTAATCCCTTGTCGCCCCTCCTCTCCAATATTTATATGGAGTTTTCCGAAATCACTTACATTCCGAGAATCCTGGGGGTTGCATACCATGGTTGCGGTACGTCGACGATATTTTGTATATCTGGCCCATGAAGGATGACTGGACCTAGATGACTGCCCCTTCAGTTAAATAATCAAGTCCCCTCCATTAAGTTACTTTAGAAGTGGAACAAAACAATTCAATCCCGTTTTTGGATGGGCGTGTACATGGGGAAAGCCCAGGTTTTAAGGTTAGTATTTATCGGGAAAAAACAAGCAATTTGTCCTACGTACACTTTTACTCCGGACATGACACTGCCCTCCCCCCCCCCATCAAGAAAGCCATATTTCTTCAATGTTTCTCCGCGCTCTTAGAATCACCAGTCCGGAATACATGAATGCCGAGTTAGAAAAAATCAATAGTATTGGAAGTGATTTGTTACCACCTGTTTTTGGAATCTTGTCTTAACAAGGCAAAACGAACTTCTATCGTGTGAATAATAAATAACCCTCGCACTTTGTCGAAGAATATTTTTGCACTTCCATTTTTCCCAGGCTTTTTAGGCATTGCTAATGTACTTAAACTTTTGAATATTAATGTAGTATTTTCATATGACAATATTGTGAAAAATATCATAGTGAAGAACAGTCCTACCAATAATTCAGGCATTATCTATAAAACTGGTTGTAATTTACTTGTAAACAATGTGATTCCTTTACATTGAACAGACGGGAAAGGATTTGCACACGCGTGTAAAACAACAACATCAATATTCCGTTCGAACGGGACAGTCGTCCAGTGCCTTTTTCGTCCACTTGTCAGAGTTATCCCATTGTATTGATTGGAATAATGCTTCAATTTTGTTTCACTCAAGCAACATTGTTAATAGAAATATTCTTGAGTCTGCCATTATTCAACTTACAAATAATTTTAACATTAGCCAGGGCCTTTTTTCGCTTGATCCTGTTGTTTTGAATTCGTTCAGAACGGATTTAGACAAGAGGGGGCCAAGCTTTTCCTTATAAATGTGTATACTCCTCCTCAATTTTTATTTTTTCTTTGTGACCTATATATAGTATCGAACTTGTTATTTATTTCAGCGTTGCTAAGGATGTCATTAGACGAAAGCGCTTGAGCACCATTCTGTTTTCTTTTTCTTTCGTGGTTATTTTCATCATAAATATTATTCACGTGTTACTTTCGTGAAATAATTTTCATATACAGGGTGTCCCAGAATTAACTATCTATTTCAATGAAATCGGGCAAATTTTTTAAAAACACACTTTTATTTATGTTTATCATGTTTAATATGTGTTAAAAATGTATAAATTTCTAAATTTTTTTCATAATTTATTTTCATAATTTTTCATATCTGTCCAATGAAAGACCGTCTGAAGTCATAGAATGGCAAAGAGACTCTCCTAAAGTTAACGTGTGGCTTGGAATGACCAAATCCAAAATTTATGGCACATTCTTCTTTGCGGAGGCAACTGTAACAGGTACTGTCTACCTTGATATGCTTCAGCAGTTTCTCGAACCACAGCTTCTTGATGATGGCATTCTTGATAATGTTGTGTTTCAACAAGATGGAGCACCATAAATTTTGGATTTGGTCATTCCAAGCCACACGTTAACTTTTGGAGAGTCTCTTTGCCATTCTATGACTTCAGACGGTCTTTCATTGGACCAGATAATGAAAAAAATTCTGAAAATAAAATTATGAAAAAAATTTAGAAATTTATACATTTTTAACACATATTAAACATGATAAACATAAATAAACGTGTTTTTAAAAAATTTGTCCAATTTCATTGAAATAGATAGTTAATTCTGGGACACCCTGTATATTGTATATGATGGAAAAAAATTAAGGGATTTCAGTTTTTATTAAAAAAAAAAAAAAAATCTCAAAAAAAGGGAGAGCACTCTGCTTAATAAAAGGAACGTATTCATTATTATTATATGGGGAACGGGGAAGAAGGGATAATTCAGGACTCAGAGACCGAAAGGAAATCTGGGTTCACAAATCCCAAGATTTTATTCCCTTTATCTCAGGCTCTTCCCTCGATCTTTATACAGGGTGATCGAAAAACGGCTCCTCCCACCTACTCCTAAATTTATCGAAGATTATTTTAAGATTATTTTAAGGAACATCTTTTTTTGGGATCACCCTGTAAATTTATATTGGATAAATAAATGCATAAAAATTGTAAGTAACCTTTTGTTTAAACGCAATAACGGTGAGAAAATGATAAATCCTCACTCTTTCTTTATCAGAACGTGCATTAAATATTTAAAAGATAACCCGTCCCCTTTCGAAAATGTCACGAACGTGTTGGTGGGGGTGGGGGGGATGGAAGAGGCAGAAACAAAGTCACTGTGCCAAAAGGCACTGCTCACACATGACATGGCACTCGATTTTAGATTTTATCGTCAAGGAGCTGAAACGATCAAAAATGAGGAAATTCGGAAGGAAACGATGATGATAGATGATAATAGATGAACAAAATAATAACAACAATTTTAGAGAGAGAGAGAGAGAGAGAGAGAGAGAGAGAGAGAGAGAGAGAGAGAGAGAGAGCACTTGGCCGAACTGAAGACATTTTGTTGACAATTTTGTTTTTGGTAAGAGGTGGCGGGGGGGGGGGGATGAGATTAGGTTTTAGGTTAGGTTATTTAGCGTCGACAAAATTTTCTGTCAACATAATATCTACAGGTTTCGCTTGCCTCGACTAATGTTTTGGAGAGGTCTGTAAAAATAAAGTTTTTTTTTTTTTTTTTTAGGCGTTTCCATTGGAAGTGATACGATGTCCGGTGAGTGTCGGACCGGAAATGGTTAAATTAATTATCTTTGAAAGGAATCGCCCAAACTGACCAACGACAAGAAACAGGAAAGATATGCAGCCCAAGGGTCATATATATATATATATATATATTGTTCAACGTCAGTATTTCTTTGGCGAATTCGTAGAATTGGGGACGGAATATTCCCATTAGACCTATCCTTTCTGCCTACACCACCCATAATTACCACCTAGCAAAATTCCTAATTCCCCCCCCCCCTAACCCCCCTAACGCAAAATGAATATTCCGTCCCCAATTCCTACGAATTCGCCAAAGAAATACTGACGTTGAACAATTCAAACGACCTCCATATGCACAGCTTTGACATAGTATCCCTCTACACCATGGTCGGGGAACTTTTTTGGGTATTACCCAAAAATCTATTTGAGTAAAAGGAAATTACCCCCAGACTTCAAAGTAAACAAAAACAAGCCAATTGCTCTTAAAATTGTTGCATATGGTGTCTCTCATACCGCACGCATTACCCCCAAAATTTTAAATGTACCCCATTTGGGGTAATTTACCCCTGTTCGCCGACCACTGCTCTACACCAACGTACCAGTTAAAGAAGCCATCGACATTTGCATCAACAACTTATTTTCTAACAATCAGAACACAGTCCTCAACCTAACGAAACAAGAATTCACCAAACTGCTAACCCTTACCGTTTCAGACACCTACTTCTTTTTCAATAAACAACTTTACCAACAAACCGATTCACTAGCCATGGGATCCCCCCCCCCCCCTAAGTGCCACAATAGCTAACATCTTTCTCTGTTATCACGAAAATAACTGGCTACTCCATTACTCCACTCATTACAAACCACATTTATATAAAAGATATGCCGATGACACTTTTCTCCTCTTTTACAATGCTAACCACGCCCCTCTTTTCCTTAACTATCTCAATTCCCAGCATCAAACCATCAAGTTCACTAAAGAAGACGAATCTAACAACACCCTGCCCTTTTTAAATATAACAATAAAAAAATAATAAATTCAGCATTTCTACAGGGCGTCCCAAAAAAATGTATACACACTTTAAATAATTATAAAGGCAGTGTTTATTAAAATACATTCCATTTTCAAAATGTAATAGAATCTACAGACATTATTAATTGTTTTGTCAACGCCTGTTTTCAAACTGACGTCCATTCTGGTCCAGGCACTGCTGATAACGCGAAGCAATGGAATCGCAAACATCACGAAACATTTCGTTTGGTATTTGTGTGCATTCTCGTTCAATGGCTGCTCTCAATTCAGCGACTGTTGCAGGTTTTATAGCGTAGACTTTGTCTTTTAAGTATCCCCATAAAAAAAGTCTAGTGGTGTGAGGTCTGGTGAACGCGGAGGGTATTCTACGAAACCCCTTCGTCCAATCCACATCCACATCGTGCCAAGTACCACTCGCAATACTCCACTCTTCGGTCCGGATCATCATCATCTTCATTAATAGCATGGACTAATCTTGGAATGTAACTTTTCCATTGACAGCGCTTCAAAATGCGTTGGACAGACGATTCTGAAATTCCTACCTCACGACTCGCTTGCCGCACAGATTTTCTTGGACTTTGGTGATACGTTTCCAGTACTCTTTCTTGCTTTGTGGGGCTTGTCGGTGTCCGTGGTCTTCCGGAACGCTTCTTGTGGACATTCTGAACAGTTCCATCGGCTTCAAACTTATCTCTAATTCGAGTGATGGTAAGTCGCGTTGGTGGATCTGTTTGAAACTCCCTCCTAAACTGTCTTTGCACTTCAACTGCGTTTTCACACTTCCAGTAGCATTTTAGAATGAATTTCCTTTGTTCAAAGCTTAGTCTGACTGCCATTATTAATTCTAATGGGTTTAACTTGGAAAGAAAGAAACATCAATTGAGCTATCAGCTGTTAAAGTGTGTATACATTTTTTTGGGACGCCCTGTATATATCGAAAACCTACATATACAGGCCTAGGTACTAACTACTTAAGCCACCCATCCTCACTATATAAAATTAACAGCATTAAAATTTTAATCCACCCTTATCAACTTTGTTTCTCCTATTTATCCTTCCACAACGAAATAGAATTAATTCACAGTTTCAGCATTAATAACTCTTTCCCAAAACATTTACTACAATCTCTAACTAGAAATTTTCTCAACAACATTTATCAACCCCCCATTAAAGTCCCCACTGTTAAAAAAGATGCACAATACTTTTCTTTTCCCTCCTACGACTATATTAGTTACAAAATACAATCAGAACTTCGCCACCTACTCACCCCTCTTTACCCTCAAATTAACCTTCAATATGTATTCACCAATAATAATAGCATTAAATTGTATCTCAACAATAGAGAAAAAAAAAACCAGCCCCTCGTTTCATCCGCTATCTACTGTTTCAACTGTACTCGCTGCAAAGCGAGTTATATTGGCCACACCACTCACCAATATCAAACAAGAGTGGACGAATATCGCGACATTTCTACCAGAACATCACAACTTTTAAATAAACCATCGAAATCAGCAATAAGAAATCATTGCCACCTCCACAATCACCCACTGCCCTCCACCAATTTCAAAATTATCAATTCAGCATACCAACCAAGCGACCTCCGCATCCTCGAATCCCTATATATTAGGGTGTGTCAATTTTCAACTTTTTTCAAATCAATTTTGGTAGTGAAAATATAGTCTTTTCATGTCAAAACTTGAAATTGGCAAACCAAAATGAAATAAAATAACCCTTACCTACATCAATTTTACCTTAAAGTTTCAGAAATTGACTCTTTTACTAAATAATAGGACATAAATTGATTAACTATTCATCTGTCACAGAATTATCCCACTGATCGCATATGGAGTGTTTTCAAGGTCATATAGTTGTTGTACAATGTACAAGTCACAACATGAATAGAACTGTCCCTCACTCTGTCCTCAGTTGCCTCTTAGATGTCATAGACGGTGGTTTGCTGTTATTACTCTTGTACCTACCTCATAGTTATTCTACTAGACGAATACTACAGTTTAACTGTAAGTATGGATTATTGATTATTACAATTATTTATTATTATCATATTCTTCTGTCTAATTATGTTGTAATCCCATGAAATATTTTTTTATTGAATTTTAGAACATCGAATGACTAAACTTTGAAACATCGTAATTGATATAAAATACTTAAATGTTTTTCTTTCTTTTCAGATATTCCTAAGATGCCAAAATTGAAGACAAGAGGTCAGTCGTCATGCCACTTGAGCCTGTTAGTCGGTACAGGCAAGGAGCTTCCCGTATCAGAACTACCAACAGTGCGAAACATGCTGAGACTAGGGTTACTCCTTCGTGAACAAAATACAAAGGATAGAAGGAACTACACAGAGGAAGAGCTCATAAGGGACATGATTCCCCCTCTTCTGCATCAGTGGAAAAAAGCTAATGTGTTATTCAAACCACCTGTACTCAATCAGTATAGAACTATTGAGCTAAAATTAACAAAGCTGTGGCACAAAGCAGTTGAGACATCACTTGGTAAAGGAAAACTAGCAAAGAAAAATAAATTTCTGCACACACTTGATACTCTTCTTGACATTTTTAACTGCCAGTGTCCCATAGAGTTGTGTTCTGAAGCCAATTGTTCTCCCCCATGCAGAAGAGAACCTCACCCTCACATTGATTGTCGCTGTCCTCGTGAGAAGAAGATAGCGTGGGGTAGACACCCCAGTTAGGTTACTTAGGTTCTAGCAAACAATCGAAAGCACTTACCGGTGCGTTGAATTAGGTATTCCTTGAAGCCTACCGTTTTATTCCTGTGTCCCACAACAGCCTACCTAACTCTCTCTTACATTACCAATTTAGAAGCTATAGACATTACCCCTAACTATACTTAAGTACGAACAACTTCCTACCCGATTTGTCACCTTAGATTCATCACCTAATTTTACTCAGCACCAAAGATTAGGTCAGATAGGAAAAAACATGTCTAGGCCAGACCAAAGCAATACGAACAGCCCGTTCGTTCGTTTATGGCTTGGTCTTGCCATTCAGCTTAGATTTAGTGATATTTACTCTTTAGTGACTTTTAGACTATATACATATATATACATACACGTCACCTCACTCCTCCCCTACAAGTTTAGTCTGTCAGGGGGATGAGGGACCCTAGACGACCTGCGGAGCGGGGTTGATGTAGTAGGATCAGGTGCAACCTGTATAGGCGGGCAAGTTGAACCATTTTCCGGAGGATCAGTTCTCTCTTCCGGAAGACTCTGGTCCTTCTGCACTTCCCGTTCCCATATCTGGTCCTGATGGCGTTTAATCGAACGACCATCTTCTAGTTGGCACTTGAAGGAAACAGGGCCCGTTCTCTCCTGCACCGTTGCAGGAACCCATTTTGGTCCAGCCCCATAGTTGCGAATCACAACTGGATCATTAGGTTTCGCTTCTAGAACTCTCCCTCTTTTAGTGTCGTGGTACAACTTCTGTTTTTCCTGATGGCGTAAAACTCGTTGTTGTAACATTTCGTTTGGACGTAACAAATCAAAAACTGAACGAATTCCCCGGCCAATCAGAAGTTTAGAGGGAGACACCCCTGTCGTGGTGTGTGGTGTTATTCGATATTTAAACAAAAATTTATCTAACACCACTTGCATTTCCTCCCCACGAGAATGACGCAAGGCCGACTTGAAAGTACGGACCATGTTTTCCGCGAGACCGTTAGTAGACGGGTGGAAAACACTAGACCGGACATGTCTAATGCCATTTAGGTGGACGAAGGAACGAAATTCCTCACTGGTAAAACAAGTACCATTGTCGGAAACCAGGACTACGGGTAAACCCCATCGAGCGAAAACTGAACGGAGTAAGCGAATAGTAACACCCGAAGTCGTGGAAGTGGTTGGAAAAATTTCCACCCACTTAGAGTAGGCGTCCACAATGACTAGGAAATAAGTATTATTTATAGGACCTGCATAGTCAACATGGATCCTATGCCACGGTATAGTAGGCCATTCCCAAGGATGAAGTGGACTTTTCCTTGGAAGATCTCTGTTCTCTAGGCAGCTTTGACAGGAACGAACCAATGATTCGAGTTCTCCATCTAAACCAGGCCACCAGAAATAAGCTCTCGCCAGCTCTTTCATTTTTGTTGCGCCCATGTGTTCAGCGTGAAGTTCCTTCACTAAATTCGACCTGCCTTTATTTGGAATAATCACTCTGTGGCCCCATAAGAGACAGCCATTTTGAATAGAGAGGCCAGCTTGACGCTGAATAAAAGGCTGTAATTCACTCTCAACCTTAGTAGGCCAACCAACTGAGCAGAAATGGATGACCCTAGACAGAATAGGGTCTGATTTTGTCCACTGCTCTATTTGTACTGCAGATACTGGAGTGGATTCCAAAAACTCCACCAAGTGAACCCATTCTGTAGGTATAGGTACACAATCATTTGGATTTTCTAAGGGCAACTTACTTAGCGCATCAGCCGTACCTAGAAGTTTACCTGACCGATGTACTAAGTCAAATTTATAGGCTTGTAGAATCAGTGCCCATCGTTGAATCCTACCTGAGGCCATAACTGGAATATTTTATTAGGTGAAAATAAACCTAAAAGAGGCTTATGGTCAGTAATTAGTTTAAATTCATGACCCCATAGATAGAAATGAAATTTTTTACTGCAAATACTAAGGCTAATGCTTCACGTTCCACTTGTGCATATCGTCTTTCCGTCTCAGTTAGTGTTCTAGAAGCAAAACAGATAGGCCTATCTACACCATCAATGTGGTGAGATAACACTGCCCCAATTCCATAAGAACTGCTGTCTGCTGAAACTACGAGAGGAAGTTTAGGATCATAATGCACTAGGAGAGTGGACTTTAGTAGTACGTCCTTGGAAGCCTCAAATGCTTCCTTTTGAGTTTTCTCCCATCTCCACTGTTCCCCAGATCGTAATAGCTTATTTAGGGGTTCAAGGAAAGTCGATGCATTAGGCAAAAATTTCCTATAAAAGTTTAGGAGACCTAAATAAGCTTGTAACTGTGTGATGTTTTGTGGAGGTGGTGCCTTTTCTATTGCTTCTAGTTTATCCACCGTTGGATGAATGCCTGAGGCATCTATGCGGAACCCTAAATATGAAACCTCGTTAGTGACCCATGAACACTTTTCTCTCTTTAGCTTAAGTCCAGCATCCCGGAGTCTTTTTAGAACCGTGGTTAATCTAGTTAGGTGTTCTTTTTTAGTCGAACCTGAAATGAGGACATCATCTAGAAAGCAAAGTACCCCTGGAATGTGACCTAGAACTTGGTCCATTGTCCTCTGAAAAATACCTGGAGCCGATGCTATTCCATAGCATAGCCTATTGTACTTATATAGGCCTCGGTGCGTATTTATGATAGTTAATTCTTTAGAGTTTTCATCTAAACTTAGTTGAGCATAGGCTTGGGACATATCGAGTTTTGTGAAATATTTACCCCCAGCAAGAGAGCTAAATAATTCATCAGGCTTGGGTATAGGATAGCAATCTAGAAGGACGGCTCTATTTGCTGTTAAACGGTAATCCCCGCATAACCGCACGGACTTGTCCGGTTTTAGTACAGGAACTACTGGGGCAGCCCACTTAGCGTGTGTGACTGGTTCAATAATTTTATCTTTTAGCAGCCTGTCAATTTCTAAATCTACCTTCTCCCGCAGTGCATGCGCAATTGAACGAGCCTTACAAATTTCGGAGTTACATTAGGATCTACTTCTATGCAGACCTGATGGCCTTTTAGGTTGCCTACTTCAGGCCCAAAAATAGAAGAAAACTCCCTTAACAATGAGTCTATGTCAGATGGATATGAGAGTGTATGCACATCTGCCTGACCCCTTGGCAAGATTTTGTCAATTGGCATTTCCAAAGCATCAATCCAATCACGGCCTAGTAGAGTAGGCCCTTGCTCATCCACCACTAAAAGGGTTAAGGGATGAGACAAAGTTTTCTGGTTAAGTGTAACTGTGACGTATGCTTCTCCACAAATAGGTATTTGTATGTCCCGTACTTCTTCAAAATCGTTTTAGATGCATGTAGTTTAGGTGTGTTTTTGAAAATCTTATCAAAAACTACCTTGGACATGACCGTCCGGGCAGCACCCGTATCCAATTCTAGAGGAACTGTAATTCCATTTAGGCCTACCTCTACAATATATGGGCCTGTATTTTCCCCACTTTGCTGCTCATAGAATAGGTACTCCACTCCAATGTTCGAAGTATTTCCCTTTTGAGGATTTATACTAGAAATGTTAAAATTAGAATTTTCACCTTTGTTTTCTTTGAAAAACACACTTTAGCTATGTGGCCTATTTTACTACAGTTTCGGCAAACTGCTTCTTTAAAAGGGCAATCTTTCTTCCAATGGTGTTTTCCACACCCTGTACATGGCTTGGAAGGCTTAGTCGTATTCGCCTCATACCTTTTATTTGCCTGTCTAGTAGGCTCGTTAGGTCTGCCAGGCCTAGAAGATTTAAAGCTATTTACGTGTTGGGCTTTACTACTATGATTTCCAAAAGCTCTAACATCTTTAGCAGCTGCTTCTCTAGCCGTAGCTATTTCTACAGCCTGACTAAAAGTTAGGTCCTGTATGGCTAATAGGGCTCTCTGGGTAGACTCCTCTTTGAGACCCATTACAAACCTATCTCTTAGCATTTCATCTAATTTGTCCCCAAATTTACACGTACGGCTATGGCTTTTTATTCCTGCAACAAACTCTGCAATGCTTTCATTTCCCGTCTGATGCCTTGAATAAAATTTGAAACGTTCATAGATGAGAACTACTCGGGGTTTGTAGTGATCAGTTAGGGCCTGTACCAATTCATTATAGGTGCAAGTTTCCGGTGCTTTAGGAGAAACTAGGTCCATAACTAAACCAAACGTTTTAGGGCCTATTATAGTTAAAAAGGTAGGTACTTTCTTAGCATCCGGAATGGAATTTGCCTCGAAAAACAACCTCACCCTAGTGGCATAAGCTTCGAAGTCCTCCCCATTGTCTTCGTAGGGGCTTATATGGCCAATCACCGACATGCTAGAGCAAAACCGAATTAGGCCAACTCACGTGAAGTAGGTTAGGTTAGGTTTAAATTTGGTCTAGTTACTGAATAGTGAATTTTATTAGAGTTAGGGCTGAGTAGGAATTAGTTTTAGAATTAGGGCGGCGGGACCTACGCTATAGTACGGTAGCTTCCCCACACAAACAAACCAAATCGGACGACCCACTAGGCTACATCCAATTTTCCAAACAACCACTTGAACCCAATAAGCCAAATTAACCCAATAAGCCAAATTAACCCAATGAGCCAAATTTAACCCAATGAACAAAATTTAACCAAATGAGCCAAATCCCATCCTCGTCGCCAAATGTGATAGCGTGGGGTAGACACCCCAGTTAGGTTACTTAGGTTCTAGCAAACAATCGAAAGCACTTACCGGTGCGTTGAATTAGGTATTCCTTGAAGCCTACCGTTTTATTCCTGTGTCCCACAACAGCCTACCTAACTCTCTCTTACATTACCAATTTAGAAGCTATAGACATTACCCCTAACTATACTTAAGTACGAACAACTTCCTACCCGATTTGTCACCTTAGATTCATCACCTAATTTTACTCAGCACCAAAGATTAGGTCAGATAGGAAAAAACATGTCTAGGCCAGACCAAAGCAATACGAACAGCCCGTTCGTTCGTTTATGGCTTGGTCTTGCCATTCAGCTTAATTTAGTGATATTTACTCTTTAGTGACTTTTAGACTATATACATATATATACATACACGTCACCTCACCTGTTTTGGAGCTGGCTTTCATAAAGGCGCAGAGAACAAAGGCAGGAGGCCAAGGAAGTATGCAGATTGGTTCGGCAGATTATTCAGAAACCAAAAAACAGATTGTTATTGCTAAGAAAAAGAGAAAATCCGAGAGAGGGAAGAAAGGAAGAAAAAGAAGAGTGAAGAAGCCACCCAAAGAGATGAAGAGCTCTATCAAGAGGTTTCCCACTTCTTTGAAAGCTCTTCAGATGAACAGAAAGAAGCAACATCAGATGATAGCTCCAAAATGCCATCTGAACCTTCGCCGAAGAGAATGAAATACAACACTACATCTCAAACATTGCCCTTGCCAGTATTCGCCACCATACGGGGCTACGAGAGACTGCAGAGATTGCCACTGCCGCTTCGATAGATGCAGGCCTCATCAGCCGAGAGGATACATCCTTAGTGATAGATCATAATAAGATAAGAAGAGCACAAGAAAAAATAATGAAGGAAATATCTGATCAACATGAAAAAGATTTGAAGGAGGAAGGTCTCTCTTGCCTTTTGTTTGATGGAAGAAGAGATGACACAAAAGTTCTCCTAGAGGTAGAGGGAATGGACAGAAAGTTTCCCGGTCCCATCAAAGAAGAACACTACTCTGTGTGTTCCGAACCTGGTGGCCGCTGTTTGTTTCACTTTGTTCCTGAAACAGAAGTAGAAGGCAAGAAACATGCAGAGGCAATTGCTGATCAAATAATATGTTGGCTTCAAGAAAGAAGACTTGACAGTTCACTGCAGGCCGTTGGTGGAGACTCAACTGCGGTGAACACTGGATGGCAGGGCGGTGTTATGACGCATTTAGAGAAAAAACTTGGAAGAAGGCTTGTTTGGATTGTATGTGATTTGCACACAGGGGAACTACCTCTTCGTCGTCTCATCCAGGAACTTGATGGTCCTACAAAGAGCAACAACAAGTGGTCAGGCCCCCTTGGCAACATGCTAGATGAAGCAACGGAATTAGAAATAAATACAAAATTTCCAAAGGTCGAAGTAGGCCCTCCCCTTCCAGTGTTGTCTAAAGAAGTTATCAAAGACCTCAGCACGGATCAATCTTGCGCTTATCGTATTGTTCAAGCAATCAGATCAGGAGAGTTGCCTCAAAATCTGGCTCTTTGGAGATTGGACCCGTAAGTCACAGTCGTTGGTTAACTACAGCGATTCGTTTCTGCAGGATTTGGGTTTCCAAACATGCACTGAAGGGCAAAATGCTACAGAATTTGATGTTGATTGTTGAATTTATTATTGGGTTTTATCTTCCTCACTGGTTCAATGTAAAACTTAATCCAATGTGGATGGAGGGGCCCAACCACATCTTGTTTCAATTACAGCTACTGAGAACCCAAAGGAAAGTAGTGGTGGACATCGTGTTACCTGTGGAAAGAAGGTCCGCTTGGTATGCTAGGCCAGAGGCAGTTTTGCAAGCAATACTCTGCAGCCAATGTACCAAAGAGCGAACTGAGGCTGTGGAAATCATTCTAAAGCTTAGAGGAACATCACTAGATGATGACCAGCTGGGAGACTGCTCTGTTCAGACAAGGAAGGTACCTCCGATAAACGTCAATGCCACGAAATTGTCAGAATTAGTTAACTTGAGTTCGGAAGTTTTGGAGCCACCACTGACAACATGTATAACAAACAAAGATTTAACACAACTTAAAGAGGCCCCAATGCAAGTGCCAAAGTGGCCTTCTCACACTCAGAGTGTGGAGAGATGTGTGAAAATGGTCACAGAAGCAGCTAGTCAAGTTTACAGTCACGAGAGGCGAGAAGGCTACATCAAAGCGCAAGTAGCAAGCCGAATGCTGATGTCAAGGAACTGCAGCAAAAAGGACATGACTGCATTGGTTACTTTCAAATAAAGACTGAATGATATCTTATTGCCACTTTAAATGTTGATAGGATGTTTGCGCACATTTGTTATTTTGTTATGAATTTACGGAAAAATGGAATTTTTGAATTAAAATTGATGTAGGTAGGAGTTATTTTTTATTGTTTTTGAAGCAAGGATATTATTTTGTATGCCAAATGATTACATTAAATTGCTACCAAATCACATGATTTTCAATTTAGTCATTTCACCCCCAAAATTGACACACCCTACTATATATCATTAGTACAAAACCAGTGTTGGGCACTAAAGCGTTAATCCGATAACAGTTAATTAACGAAGTTAACTTTTTTTAACGAACTATTAACGGAAGTTAATTTCCATTTATCGTTATCGGACCAGTTAACTTCCGATAACTCGATATTTAGTCTGTTAAAGTCCGTTAACACGTTAACTGCGAGGAGTCATTCACGGAAGATCACCGCTCCGCGAATGAATTCAAACCGCCATAACTTCAGTTCCCGCCATAATAATTCTCTGGTAAATTAAAATTTAGTTAATGGTTAGTGGTTACAAGGGTTTCAAAACATGTAATCAGTACATTTTATATTAAAAATAAAAAAAAAAGTTATTAAGCAAAAAAGTTGCAAAACTTGATAAAAATACAGTTAAATACCTATTTATTGTTGGATTTTGCATAAATAAACATTTTCTATGGGTTTTAAAGCTTTTTTCTTCGATTTTTTTAAATGTTAGTAAAGAAATAGTTATCGTTAACGGATTATCGTTAACTTCCGTTAACTTTGTAGTAAAATTATCGGATTATCGTTATCGGAGTTAAAAATTGGGGTTAACGGATTATCGTTATCGAAGTTAACTTTTTGGTTAACGGTGCCCACCACTGTACAAAACTAACCCTCAACGATTACAGTTGTGCCTTCAACTTAAACATAGCTAAATAATTCTTCTGGACCATCATTGAAAAAGAAATCCGCCACCACTCTTCGACTTCTAACATGACTACTTCAACAGTCAACCATTCCCAACCTTTATACAATTAGATTAACCACCGCCCCCTCGTACAATAACCCGGTAAGTTTTGTTTTCAATATTCGTTTCACACGATAACATTTATATATCTTATCTCTCTACATTTTATGTAATTTTTTTTAACTTTAAATTATTATATCGGAATATATAAAATTATATAGTTATAATTATATATAATATAATTATATTAATAATAATATAATTATATATATATATTATATATAATTATATATATATATTATATATATAAAATTATATATATATAAATTATATATAATTTTTTTTACTATATTTGTTCATTTTCTTAGTTTTTATTTCTTAGCATTGATGGGAAATTGAATTTCCGAAACGTCTGACTAATAAACATGTACCTTCTCTTCCTCTTATTCCTTACTATATATATATATATATATATATATATATATATATACACACGAGGGGCGGTCAGAAAGTAAGTTTATACGGCGTATAATTTCGTAACTAAAGGACCTACATTGATTGTTTGTATCAGGTGAATTTGTTAATCATTGTTGGCAACACTGCACGTCGATTTGGCTGCCATCTACCGTACATTGGTTATACGAGTCAGTTAAACATGGCGGCTCGAGTGGAATAGTGCCCTCTCATTTCTGCAACGATATTCCGGGTCTGTCAGTGGTGAAGTATTTCTCGAGCACATTGTCACAGGAGATGAGACATGGGTTCATCACCGTACTCCGGAAACAAAACGTGCCAGCATGGAATGGAAACACCTTGGGTCCCCGCGACCAAAGAAGTTCAATATTGTGATGTCCGCTGGCAAAGTGATGGCTACTGTGTTTTGGGACCACAAAGGCATTTTGCTCGCAGACTTAATGTAAAAAGGCACAACAATCAATGCAGCTGCATATTGTTCAACACTGGAACGTTTACGAGCGGCCATTAAACGTAAACGTCCTGGATTGCTCCGTAGGGCAGGGCACTTTTCCAGTCGAGCCGCCATGTTCAACTGACTCGTATAATAATCAATGTACGTTAGATGGCAACTGAATCGACGTGCAGTGTTGCCAATAATAATTAATTAACGAATTCACCTGATACAAACATAATTATATAATCAATGTTGGTCCTTTAGTTACGAAATTATACGCCGTGCAAACTTATTTTCTGACCGCCCCTCATATATATATAAAACAGCTTCTAAGAAGTTACGTGTGCTGTACCGCCTCCGCGGCGGTTTCTTCACCCTCACTCAGTTGCTGTCTCTGTATAGGGGTCTTGTTCGCCCCTGTATGGAGTATGCTTCTCATGTGTGGGGTGGCTCAACCCACACAGCCGTACTTGACCGAGTGGAATCAAAGGCTTTTCGTCTCATCAGTTCCCCGCCTCTTACCGATTGTCTTCAATCCCTCTCTCTTCCCGCAATGTTGCCTTACACTCTCTTTACTATCGCTATTACAACGGACACTGCTCTTCTGAACTCTCTAGCTGCATGCCTCCTCCTTTAAGGAGAGCACGCGGCACCAGACTTTCTACACTTTCTCATTCCTTTTCTGTCCAACTCTCTAACGCAAGCGTTAATCGCTATTTTCAATCTTTCATCTACTCAACCGGTCAACTCTGGAACAATCTTCCTCAATCCATCTTTCCTCCTGTCTATAACCTCCCATCTTTCAAACGCAGAGTGTCTAGGCATCTCGAAAACCCCGGACCTTAATTTTGGCTCTCTTCTTCCTTTATGGGTGGGGGTGGGGGGGCTTTTGTGGGCATTTGCCCTTGGCCCTCCTTCCTGTTTATATATATATATATATGATGTGTGTGTGTGTATGTGTGGGTGGGTGTGAATAATCAGAAAGGACGAGCTCACAAATATTTTTTACAGAAATTCGCTTGAAAAAACTTTCCAATAATAATAATAAACAACTTTATTTTAGTCTGATTTTATCACGAAATCTTGACTCTTGAGATGAAATATATAAAAAGCTATTTTTAGTTTAATTCTCTGCTGAAAACTGCACACACACACTCTCTCTCTCTCTCTCTCTCTCTCTCCAAAGAAGCATTTCAAAACACGGAAACACCCTACGTGTGCATAAGACGTCGAGTGTGAATCTTTGCCTCTATGAATATTTATATAAAACCCAACAGACGATGTAAAAAAACAAACACTCTCGAAGTTACCCCTGAAGCATTTCATTCCTCTCAATTTCAAAATGATCGAAGCGAAGTATAAATACTTCCGGGGTTTCCGCACCCTCCATGCTTAAAATGATACAATGTATTCCGATTCAGTCACGTAAATTCAGTGGAGGAGAAAAACAGGCATTGCATGCACGGCCCAATCACGCACCCTAAACCACACACACACACATATATATATATATATGTTATATATATATAGGGTGTCCCATAAATCCGGCCTCATTGGAAAATTTATTTTAAATTATATTTACAAAGTAATACATTACAAGTAAAATGTTCAAATTAATGTCTTGTTTTGGGACCATTTTTTTTTTTTGTCGCAGGTAGAATAACACCCAATGGCTAATATGAATCAATTTGGACATTTGTTTTTAATTTTAATGTTATTTTGTAATTATATATATTATATATATATATATATATATATATACAAAAGAAGAAAGAATAAATACATCCTTGAAACTATTCATTGCGGAAAAGCCAATATACCGAGCGTCAATAAACATTGAACAGTTGTACAAAGACGGGAAGATGATTATGAAAAAAGGCATTATAATGTCTGCGGTAAAATATTTCCAGTGTTTACACTGATTAGATAACAGTAAAAATATAAACTGCAACACTTCGCGCGAAGCTTTGGTCGGATTAGCGGTTATATGTTTAAAAAAAAAAAGCATATAAGCGCAAATACTGATATTACGTAAGATAAAGCGATATTGTCAAGAATATACAAAAAGAAAAATTAAACTGTTAACAGCTAGTTGCGAGCGGGATTCGAACTCGTGTCACCGGTGCCAGGATCACGTCAATGAGAATGAAAAGTCATTAAGCGATTCTGATATCGGAGACAACGAATCGAGTTTATGTATATGCGAGTATAGCTTTATTTACCTGTTGGTACCGGAAATCGCCGGAAACTCCTCCTTCCTCCGCTTTGGGGACTCTTTGACGTTTCACCCCGCGCGTCCCAGGAATGAAAATGGACCCCAGACTTCGTGTCCTTGCGGACCCTTTTCCCGAAAGGTAAAATTAATCCTTCAGCGTCGTCGTCGTTCGCGCAAATTTCATTCAATCCGCGATTATATGAAGAACTCGAATCGCTTCGATCGAGCTTAGTGGATGGAGTGAACGAGTAATTGGTGTTTCTCGCGTAAGGACGACCTCTGCGGGAATCCGATTTGGAATCAGGCTGTTTCTCGCCGAATGAAGTCGTCTGACTCTTCTGCAGTGGGAAAGAACATCTCAGGTTTTTGTTAGAAGAAGAAGATGTGGACATTCGAGTGGTCAATAATTCCGTTAGTAATGCCCGAGCGGCCGATTTGCTATCGGGGGTCAGTCTCTCCTTATCGTAGCGCGTGGGTGTCCCAGCAGGACTCCTAAGAGAACTACGGCCTTCGTGAGGTTTGTCAAAGCATTTGAAATCTTTATCGTTCGAAAATAGAAGTAGTTTGTTGCATTCAATAACCGATCCACCAGTCGGAATTGGCGCCTTATAAACACGTGAATGAATGCGATTCTGTTTAATTGGAAGGTTATCAAAAATTGGTTCCGATTTATGTGATAGGGACGATGTTGGCTCAGAGACAAAGGATTTTCTCTTTAAAAAAAGGTTCTGATCTTTGTATGACGAATTCGGAGAACTATTACTGATATTTCCTTCTGACGAAATATTTACACCCGGTCTTCTTTGCGGGACACGAGGAGACCGTCTCTGGTTTTTAGATTCGTCGAACTGAGCTGCTGTACGAGTATTTCTGTTCGATGAATTATTATTATTATTATTATTATTATTATTATGCGGCACTCGCGTTTGTCTATTACGCGTGTTCAAATTAACTTTGGTTGGTTGGAAAACTTCGTTCCTTAAATTAGGGTCTTTTTTATGAAACGTTTTTGCGTTGGCAAAATTACTACCGATATTTCCTAGTTTAGGATTCACTTCATTTCGTTTCAAGTCGTAACGTTTTTTAGGTTCTGATCGTTCATCCCTGTGCGGAAAGTGAGCGTTACATCGAATAGGATTTCGAGACACACTCGACTCACCTTGGGACGAAGAAGTACGTTGAGTGAAGTTTCGTTGATACGAAGGAAACGTTTCATCACGACGCGTTTCAACGCCGCTTCTTTCTCTCCTCCTTCGCGAGTTCCCTTTGAGGGGAAAAGTTGTTGCGCCTCTCTTTGAAGCGCAGAGCGCGGAATTATTTACGGGCGCCACGTAAAGCTCTCCGCTACCCGTGGCGCAGTGCTGCTGAATCGGTTTCACAAACAGCGAACCTGGACCCCTCGGTTTGGGTAGATCGGAGGTTTTCTGTACATTTTTCCCTTTTGGAAGTTTCGGAGACGAATACATGTTTTTGGACACCAGAGTATCATCTTCGTCGTACACTTTTACTGAAGGAAGGGCACGACAAACAGGTTGGACTTCTTTTACAGGAGACGAAGATTGCAGTGTAGAAGAGTGTTCCGTGTAATAGCGTGGTTTCAATTCCTCAGAGTTTTTCAAGAACACAAATCCTGCCGTCGGTTTCAAGGGTACCACATCCCCGAAAGACGATATTAACTTCATGGGTTTCAAGTTCTTGAAAGGAGACTCTGGGACCTCATTTTGACACTGCGACGGAGCGAACCCGGAAACGGGTTTAAAAGTGGGCGACTTCCGATCCTCCGTTGACACCACCATCATCTTCACTTTGGATTGTTTCCTTTCACCCGAAAGAGGCGAAGCCTTAAAGGCATCGCCACCGGAGATAAAGGCATGACGAGTGCCATTTGCATGATCAGGAGTTGATCTGTTGTAACCGAAACGCCGATTTGAGGTTGCCGAATTCCTCACTTCGCCCATTAATGAATGTTTCCCCTCACAAACAACTTTCCTGACTGAATTTCCCTTATCACTCACTACATGAACAAACAAGTTGGCCCTCTCAGGAACTCCGTTCACGAAATGAGTGGCATCGGCCGAAGTGATGTGAGAGTTGGAAGGCGGCACTAAGGTAAGTATGGGCGGTGTCTGAGGGGAGCTCAGCAGAGTGCCTCCCCGTGACTCAATTACCCTCGATCGAGAGGAACGAAAGGGTTGGACTGCCTGTATTCGAGAGTGAAGAATTTCCCTCGGTGACATCCCGCAGAACCATCCGTGAATTCCTTCGACGAACGCCCCTCAGAAGGATTGCCGCCGTCGAAAGTCTTTGGGGAAGAGGGAGAAGCGAGTGGGGGACTGGCATCTCTTTTGAGTCTCACGTTGATTGTGTATTCGTCCTCAATGATAAAGCGGCCAACCATGGTGAACCCTCGTTTCAATTGGTTGGCATTGGCACTTTCGATTTTCGCTTATCGGAGGAAAGATTTCTTAGTGTTGTCTAGTACTCCGCCTATACGTACTCTTTTAATATATAGTCCTCGAGCAAAAAAAAAAAAAAAAAAAAAAAAAAAAAAAAGTCGGTTCTATTTTAGAACGAACATTTCTATAAGTTTATGATGAGATATATATTCAATGTTACCCCATTCGAACTTCGATCAAAAACGAAACAACACCATCACTTCACACTTTTAAAATAGTCACCGATAAAAGATTATTTTTAAAAGTATTTCACCACAAACAAAACTGAAAATGTAAACAAACGAACGAACGAACGAACATGAATTGCGGTCTTTCTATTATTTCTAAACAAACGTATTTGATTTTTTTTTAAATATTTTATTTATATTTTTTTAAATTAACTTCATTCTTTTTGGCAACGAAGAGTGTGCAAACCAAAGGCGTGAGAATAGAATAGAATTCAGGGAAATATGCAGTATATATATATATATTTTCCTTTATTTTACCGCCAATTCGTACCTAGGGAGAGTGGTACATATCTCGGCGATATATATATATATATGTATATATACTGACAAATATTATTCAAACCCTTCAAAAATTTATAACATTAATAGGTAATTATATATATATTTTTTTTTAATTAGATTTAAAAAAAAATCCAATTTATTTTCATTTTAAAACAAAATTGTTACTCCGAATTTTTCAGTCATAAGCAAAACTTTGAAAATTTGAGCAAAGAAGTGTGAAAAGTTTGTTTTGGAATTCAAACCAAAATAATTATTTTTGTTTTTTAAAAAAAAAAAAGTTTTAATTAATAATTTTTATTTTAGAATTTATGAATTTCATATTGAGAATATATAACCTTTGGTTATATATACAGGGTGTCCCATAAGTCCGGTCTCATAGGAACATTTTTTAAAATTAAATTTACAAACGTAATACATTACAACTAAAACAAACGTTCAAACTGATGTCTTGTTTTGGACCTTTCCTTTTTGTTGCAGTGAATAACACGCAATGGCTAATATGAAAGGTGAGTTACACTCCTGACGAAAAGGCCTTCGGGACACCCTGTATACACACACACATATATATATTACGATTAGTGTTCCTTTGGATTCAAATCCTCAATATAACATTTCGGAAGTCGTATTTTGAACTGTTTTTTATAAAGTTATCTACAAAATAAACAATACTAAATTTAATCCTGCAATTTGATCTACATTTTCTCAATGCCTTTTATTATTAAAAATTAACAAAGTTACCCTTCGATTATAGAAAATGGGAGATATTTTAAATTTTAAAAGTAGAAAATAAGAATCTACGTATAAATTATAAATCATATATATATATTATTGGCCATTAAAACTATTTATAACACATGATAAATTCCACGCAATGATAAGTATTAATATCGGGCGGGTTGGTCGCTTATATGCGTGTTGTTGTTTTTTTTTAGAGACAATATTTAAACAATTTTCCACAATCTCAACACAGTCACACACCCATATATATATATATACACACACACACGAGTGTGAAATTCATCCCATATATATATATTAATATATATAAATAAATAACTTGTCTGCACTTAAAAACACTTCAAATACTTTCGAAACACTTAATTGAAATGGTTTGACGAGTGAATCACACACGTTTAAAACGGCTTTATCAAACGCACTTATATTACAACTCAGGTCTGTCCTTCATCGAAGGAGATAATGAGTGTCACCTGGGTACAACAGGGCATTACAGGGCTTTGAGCCATTTCCCCCCTCATACTCCATACCCCTTCATATAACATCCCCCATTCTCGCTGCCCCACCCCCCCCGCGCCTCTCTCCCCACAAAATGAAGGCCTCCACAGACCGCCTGTGGCAACGAGAATCACGTGTGCAAAATTACAAAGCAAGTGTCGTTTTATTCATATATATATATATATATATATATATATATATATACTCATCAACGTTCAAGACATGTCAACAGATTAATTTCAAGTTTGAGGAAACTTTTTACCGTTTTACTCAAAGCACCGCTATGACCATACACCCATTTAGGGTACGATCAGCTTGCAGTATCATTGCCACGTATAAAGAGGGTCAACGTCCTGAAAAAGTCTTCCGTACGTAGTTGACCACAACTGGCAACCACAGTGCTTTGTGTTATCACAATGTGTAGTCAAGTTCATATAATTTACGTGACTGTCTTTAATTTGCATTGCACATACTAAGTCCGGCTATATATATATATATATATATATATATATATATATAATCTCTTAAAATAGCTTTTACTGGATTGGAAAAAGTAAAAAAGTTAAATATTAAAAACTAAAAATTGAAAATATTAAAATATTTCCAAATAACCAATTTGGGGGGGGGGTGAAATGAGATGAACAACTTTTTACAATTAATAATAATATAATAATAATAAAAAATCTAATAATTTTTTTTATTATTTAAATATCGCGCTTCCGCGTTTTTAATGAATATTAAAACAAATTCTTTGTGAATAATTTTTGAGTCAGTGTCAAGGATTCGCCTGGCACCTAGTGCCAAAAGTCTATTTGGCACCATTACGAGGGGAGATGCATGCACGTCTTGCTTCAGAAACAATAATAATCCTAATAAAAGTGGTTTCCGACAATAAGAACGCACCAAGATTTAATTTCTACATAAACTGTGAACAATTTATATAGAAAAAAATATATAGTTTAAAATGCTTACAAGGTTTTACTTAAATCTGCTTCTACCCCTACACCAGCTCCATGGGATATATTGAGTGTGTCTACATTTTGGGGTTAAATTTTCTCTTTGATTTCTTAACTGCGCGAAGGTCGGTACGAAAGTAATGCCTCTTATTTTTCAGTTTATATATATATATATATATATATATATATATGTATATATGGCCTCGATGGTGTAGTGGTTAGCGTCACTGACTACGAATTCATCGGCCCCGAGTTCGAGATCCGGTGACGGCAACCGGCGCTCAGCAAAACCCAGCTGTTCATCCTTCCACACAATAAAGAAAGTGGTTGGTATATAAATGAGTACCCTGGGTGGCTTCGTAGTTAAGACGCTGGGCTGTTGGTGGGGTGGGGGTGGGGGGGTTCAGATTTCACGTTAAACTGTAGGTCTAAGGTGGAGTGAAAAGTCTGACCTTCGTCAGAATGAACAATTCGGGCGGAAGCTAACCAAAGGTGTATATATATATATATATACAGGGTGTCCGAGAATTATCTGTACAATTTTTGGCTGTTATTAAAAGTCAACCATGAAGTGTAGAAATTCCAGTGTTGTCCCATTTTACAGAGAATCTCATTAAGTTTTTTCTAATACCAAGTTTTGACAAGTTTTTTAGAAATGTACGCGGGTGACAGACATTGATGATTTAAAAGCAAGAATCACAGCTGCTATTGAGCGAATTGATGTGGATATGCTGCAGCGTACATGGCAACATTTGGAGTATCAATTGGATGTTTTGCGAATCACTAATGGTGCACATATCGAATGTTTGTATCAACGTTACTTTAATAAAAGAAACTTTTGAAAATACAGATTCTAAATAATCTTGTTTAAGAATTTTACGTGTTATCAAGAATTTTATTAAAAGATGAAATTGTACAGATAATGTTCGGACACACTGGAATTTCTAAAAAACTTGTCAAAACTTGGTATTAGAAAAAACTTAATGAGATTCTCTGTAAAATGGGACAACACTGGAATTTCTACACTTCATGGTTGACTTTTAATAACAGCCAAAAATTGTAGAGATAATTCTCGGACACCCTGTATATATATATATATATATATATGTGTGTGTGTGTGTGTGTGTGTGTGTGTGTATACTTTATATTTGCGGCGTATGTATGCATATTCCCAATAATTTTCATTGTAAATGGAATTATATTGTGAGAAATAAAATAAGAGGCATTACTTTCGTACCGCCCCTCGTGTGTGTATGTATGTATATATATATATATATATATATATATGCTTGCTGCGTTTTGCGTAGCAAAAAACTCCCAAAATATAACCTGGGGGAAGACTAGGAGGGACGAATGTGCAACTAAAATCTTCCCTCGTTCTCCCTTAATGAATACACTAAATTTATTGCAGATTACCCTAGCCGTTTAGGGTCGCCCCTTCCCCCCCCCCCCCCCACGCTCCTAGTCACTCCAGTGGGGAGAGAACTGGGAGGAGCGGGTACATATATGTTATTAAAACCTTCCCCGATCCTCCCTTGATGTATATGCTAAATTTAGTGCAAATTACCCGAGTCGTTTAGACGTGTATAAACGAACATAGATCGTTATTATCATTATTTAAGTTTTTTTAATATAGAAAAGGGAGTTTATTCCGCGTAGGCCCAAGCGCGTTAGAAATCATGGTAGGCCCAAGAGGTGGACGAGGGAAATAGGTGAGTTCATAAACGAGCGTAACAAAGCGTGCCGATAAAAGATAACATCGGCCCTCGAGTGGACGCTAACGGCGCTTTGGCTTCCGACCCTCAGGCGATGGCGACTATTTTTAACAACTTTTTTTGCGCCAGTTTTTATCGTAGAAGACGTAAATAATGTCCCCGACGTGGAAGATATCGTTCCATTTATTAGCTAGACTATTTTGAATGAAATAACTGTTTACGATGGAGAGATTGCGCATTATATCGATAAGCTAAAAGCTAGCAAGGCTCCAGGGCCTGACGCACTTTATCCTAGACATTTGAAAGATTTGAAAGACGTTAACAAATATTTTTAATACGTCACTGGAAGCGGGGATTATTGCTGAAGACTTCAAATTAGCTAAGGTTACGCCCATTTTTAAAAAAGGCGACCGCACAGTAGCTAGCAATTATAGGCCTATTAGTGTAACGTCATTTGTCGGTAAACTTTTGGAATCCATATTTAGAGATCGTATCGTCGATCACTTAGAAAGTCGAGATTTGATTAATAGTAGTCAGTATGGGTTTCGACGCTATAAATCTTGTTTAACTAATTTGTTAGAGTTTTATAACGAAATAGTGCGAGAATACGATAGGCATAAAGTGACTGACGTTATTTATTTAAACTTTAAAAAAGGGTTCGATACAGTTCCGCATAGAAGATTAATTGCGAAGATTAAAAGCGGACGATACTAAAATAGGCGGTAAAGTTCTTAACGTGGACGATAGAAATAGACTCCAAGACGAGGTAAATAGGATTATGGAGTGGACGGATAAGTGGCAGATGCAATTTAACGTAGACAAATGTAAAGTTTTGCATATAGGTTCTCGTAACAATAATTACACGTACACGATGGACGATAGACAGTTAGCGAGCGTTGACGAGCAAGTAGATTTAGGCGTACGCGTATCTAAGGATTTAAAAGTTAGGAACCAGTGCCTGGAGTCTTGCGCAAAAGCTAATAGGATGTTAGGCTTCATAGCGCGTAATTTCGAATTTAAATCGAAGAATATTGCTACCCCAACAAATGAGCACCAAGACAATTAAGCGCAAAACAATAACCTAACCTAACCTAACCTAACTACCTTATTTTTAACATCCTGAATAAATATCTTTTTTAACATCCTTAATAAATATTTGTTCAAGCTTATTTTGTTTCTTTTATCGTTTTTATTTGCTTGCTCTCGCTCAATTGTTTTGCGCTCAATTGTCTTGACGCTCATTTGTCGGCGCTTATTTGTCCTGCGCCCAATTGTCGTGTCAAAGAATATTATATTGCCCCTTCACAAGTCCCGAGACACCTCACTTAGAATAGGTTGGAAAGGGTTCAGCGACGCACCACGAAACTAATTCCGTCACTACGCAACAAATCTTACGAAGATCTAATAATAATAATGATTGGGGTTGTTTTAAACTCCTTCGCAACATCTAAGTTCATATGACGGAGGGGACCTACGGCATTACATGGGATCCGAACCACGTGTCGCTACATAATCTACTCAGACCCAATGTCGCTTAACTTCGCTGATCAACGGGAAGCGGTGTTGCGACATTGGCTACGACGTAGCCCTCTTACGAAGATAGGATTAAAGAGTTAGACTTGCATTCACTCGAGACTAGGAGATTAAAGGGGGAGCTTATTGAAGTTTTCAAAATCGTTAATAAAATCGATAACGTAAATTTTGACAAATTGTTCATTTTCGATAATAGCAATACTCGTAATAACGGATTTAAATTACGTGGCAGACGTTTCATTACTAACATCGCTAAAAACGTTTTTACGTTTAAAGTAATTGATAAATGGAATAATCTTCCCGTGTCCGTCGTGACCTCCACCAGCGTTAATATGTTTAAAAACCGTTTAGATAGGCATTTTAAAAATATTAATGTCGTTTAAAATAATAAAACAATTAGGAACAGGAGCTCTGGAGGTAATGGTGGAGGTTTGAGTCTGTTGACGATTGATGCCAGCTTGTGACATGGGAGTGTTAAATTTCTATTATCCTTTGAGGACCAAAGGACATATTTGTCCCAATGGAAATACTAATATAAATTGTACGAAGATGCAACGTTTCTACAAATACATCTCCATGTTTATATAGGTATCGTTTAGTTTTCGGAAAATTAACCCAAAAATGGATCACTTAAGTGACTATAGTTACTAACACATCTAAATGTTTATAACAATAAAACTTACACTTTTAAGTTCAAAGAAATGTATACCGGTCGTCAATGGGTTAAAATTTTGTTTAGACTAACACGAACCTAGATGTAGCTCGTAGCGTAAACTAACCCACTTTTTGTTATACTCTTCATACTTTTTTTCTCATCCTCTTTTTACTTGCATGTCTGTGGTTTGCATGGTATGACAGTGTTTCTTTGAATTAAGACTGTGTTTGCATGGTTTGTAAGCGTTCTTATTTTACTTTTTTTCATCTTTCACCCCTTTCCTATTCTCTCCTACTATTTTTCTGACTTGTCGGCAGTGGCCGGCGGATGATGATGGTGAGTCTTTCTCTCTCTTTTTCTGAATGAATGTTAACCTACGAATGATAAGTTTTGCTACTTACTTAACCCCTTATTCTCTTCTTTTAACCCCTTACTCTCTTCTTTCTCTCGGGCTAACCTTAGAGTGGATCTTAGGGTCTTTGTTAGCCTTAGCTTCTTCTGTAGATCTGTAATTCATCATCATCCCTTTTATATATACAGTATATGTATATATATATGTATATATATTAGTGGTGGACCGGATATCCGCATCATTTTTAACATCCGCACTTCTGACTGCGGATGTTATGCGTATATTACCTCTAATAAATTATGCAATTTACAATTAAATTAGCTTATAAAGTAGCTTATAAGGCCCAGTCATGCACACTTCATGTAAAGTATTAATTATTAATGAACAAACAAATATATAAACCTCAAACTATAAATAGCTGGTAACAGAAAATTTAATGAAACTTGTTTCATTCAATTTTCTGTGGCTGAAACTCTTGAGAAAGTTATTTTTATCATAATGAAAACATTAATATTGATTTTAATTCTTATGCATTGCCTGCCATAATAGTAATATCACGAAATTTGAAAAATTATGTCATATATTCATAATTCTATATTATATTGATAGATTAACTAAATATCCGCATCCGCGGATATTAAAATTAAAGATCCGCATCCGCGGATGTTGAAAAACTGACATCCGGTCCACCACTAATATATATATATATATATATATATAATAATAATAGAAAACCACAATATTCGAGGTTGATTTTAATACGAAGAGTGGGATCATGCAATCTCAAGGAGGGTTTGTCCTCGTGTCGCAAGGCAACTTGCTGAGTCCGACATCTTACCACTAAGTTTAACTTTTTGAGCGGAACTCATTTTATCCTGAGCTTTATAGAAAATGTACTAGTTAAACCCTTCACTGAGTTTGTATAATTTGAATTCCGCTCAAAAGCTAAACTTGGATCACCTGAAGATCTTCCCACCCTAGAGTGTCCACCTGAAGATCTTCCCCCTAAGCCCCATCCACCTGAAGATACTCTACCCCAGTCCGTTCCACCTGGAGATACTCCCCTCAGTTTTGACAGTGAACTAACGAAAATATCACGACTTAACCTAACTAATCATCAAGGACGTACAGTTGACCTAACCGGGCATTCAGTTAACCTAACCGGGCATTCAATTAACATAACCGGGCATATATATATATGGATCACCTGAAGATTATCCCCCCCCCCCCCCCCAGCCCGATCCACCTGAAGATCTTCCCCCCAGCTCTATCAATTTGCAATCTGAAGCAATCTCTCATAAATTTTTAAACTTAATGAATTCTTTCTATCTTTAGTCATTCTATTACCAAACCCACTCGAGTCTGCAGCTATGGCAATCGAATAACAGAATCTACGATTGATAATATATTTGTAAATAGCAATGCCCTCGTAAATTCTGGAATTATAACCACTAACATCAGTGATCATTTCCCAACTTACGCTATATTCAATAACATTGTTCAGGCTGCGGACAAAACAACTATTGATTACAGAATATTCTCAGAGGTTAACAAAAGAAAATTTATTGGAGCTGTAGAAAATACTCGACTTGACTGTGACGAACCTTTAAATGACCCAGATCATATGTTTCAGTTCTTCTATGACACCTTATTCCATATTTTTAATATTTGCTTTCCTTTAAGGAGAAAAACAGTTTCGCCCAAAAGTGTCGCAAATCCATGGATCACTCCAGGAATTATCACTTCAATAAAGAACAGAGATAAATTATTCAAATTGCAATTGCAGAGCAAAATTCCTAAAATACAATATACTCAATACAGAAACAAATTAACTAAAATAATCAAAATTGCAAAATATAACTATTATAACAATCAATTTTCCAAACATAAAGGAGATATGAAAAACACTTGGACAACCATAAACAATCTTCTCGGAAAACAAATTTTTGAAAAATTCAATAGAGAAATTAAATGTTGATAATAAAGAAATTACTGATGATACTGCTATTGCAGACTCTTTAAATGTGCATTTTACTTCAACAGCGGATAAGCTTCGCTCACAATTAATAAATAATGAACACTCACCTCTAGAATATATGCCACCTAGCCCACTAAATTAATTTTCTTTTGTTCCTGCTACCTCTACTGAGGTCCATAATATTATTGGTAAATTAAAAAATACAAAAAATAACATTCATAACATTCCTGTACCTATATTGAAACTTGTTAAAGATAAGATATCTGTAACTTTGGTTAAAATTATCAATCAAAGTATTTCCAAAGGAATATTCCCATCAATGCTAAAAACTGGTTGTATAACACCCCTTTTTAAAGGAGGGTGATCCTACATTAGCAACAAATTACAAGCCGGTGAGTTCATTACACCGGTCTGCATGAAAATCGATTTCTTTATTTTGAGTTGTGATTCTGAAGCAGTTCGCTGCGCTGAATTCAAAAATGCTACCAGTTTTTTTCTATCACCCACAGTTTTAAAGTTATTAGCAAAACAATTTTGGGGCGTTTTGTAATTTTTTACCTTTTTTATCTTTAATTAATTTCGTTTTTTCATATTTTTCAGATAGATAATTCTAACATTACGTCTTTAAAATTTTAATAATGGCTTCTAGAGGATGTACCCATAGTCCAGACATATTTTGTTGTATTTGTGGTCGGTATGTTGTTGTAAAACAAAGGACAAATGTAACGACCTTCATTAAGAGAGCTTATCATGCTTATTTTGGAATTAAATTAGGAGATCAAGACAAAAGTTGGGCTCCACACAAGGTTTGTCTTACGTGTGTTGCGGCACTAAGGAATTGGAGCAAAGGTAAAAAGAAAAGTTTGCCATTTGGGATCCCTATGGTATGGCGCGAGCCTAGAAACCATACCGACGACTGCAGGCGCGGATCCAGGGGGGGGGGGGGGGGTCCGGACCCCCCCTGCTCACGGTGACCAACGATTTTTCGATTGCGTTTGTTTGCTCCTATATATGAAAAATAAGACCTGAAGACTTAAAATGGCTTAAGGTACATGTATCCCGGTTGCCACAAAATTAATTTCCTTAAAAAGAATAAAGAAAAAAAAATTTATGTCCGATCCTGAGACATTTCAGACCTGGCCTGGGTGTGTGAACAAGCAGGATTTTGATAACGGGAATATACTTCAAATCCATCTAAAGCTATCTTCAAATATGAAAATTTCCTACCGAGGGGGAGACCCCCCCCTGGCGCTCGCTTCGCTCGCGCGTCCTCGGCCTTCGACCGAGAACATATCAGTAACGAGCCCCACCAAGACTGGACCCCCCTCTGCTTAAATTCCTGGATCCGCCCCTGGACTGCTACTTCTGTTCTTGCAATGTTAAAGGTTATAATGCAAAGAATAAAGAGAGCCTTCAATACCCAAGTTTTCCATCTGCAATAAGGCCGGTACCCCATGGTCCAGAAGTTCCTATTCCCCGCCCACCCGAGAGTCTGGATCAATACAATTCAGATTCTGATTCAGCTCCAAATCCAGACAATGATGATGTTTATGAACAGCCAACAGCTGACCGAGATCCTAAACCATTAACCCAAGCCGAACTAAATGACTTAGTCAGGAATTTGAATCTGCCTAAGGACTCTGCAGAACTTTTGCGGTCTAGATTGCAGGAAAACAATTTATTGGCATCCGACACATACTTCGCTTGGTACAGAAATCGTGAGAAAGACTTCGTGCCTTTTTTCGAAGATGGTCCCTTGGTATTTTGCAAGGACATCACAGGATTAGTGTGCAAGCTAGGCATCGAATACCAAACCAGTGACTGGAGGTTGTTTATAGATTCCTCTAAAACCAGTCTAAAAGGAGTGTTACTGCACAACGGTAACAAATATGCATCAATCCCAGTGGCCCATTCTACTCATTTAAAAGAGACCTATGATAACATGAAACTGCTTCTGGAAAAAATTCAGTATCAAAATCACAGATGGATATTGTGTGGGGATCTCAAAGTCCTTTGCATGTTACTTGGGCAGCAATCAGGATACACTAAGATGCCATGTTTCATCTGCGAATGGGATAGTCGAGCACGTGACCAGCACTGGAAGAGGAAAACTTGGCCTCCTAGAGAGAATCTTACCCCAGGATCAAAGAACATTTTACATGAACATCTAGTTGAACCAAATAAAATCCTCCTACCACCCTTGCACATTAAGTTAGGCTTGATGAAGCAGTATGTCAAAGCATTGAATAGAGAAGGTCAGTGTTTCAAGTACATTTGTTCAAAATATCCAAAGATTAGCTACGAGAAAATAAAGGAAGGTGTTTTTATAGGTCCTCAGATTAGAAAGTTATTGACAGACGATCATTTCCTGAACACAATGACCAATAAAGAAAAAGAAGCATGACTTGGTTTCAAAGATGTTGTTGAAAACTTCTTGGGAAACTACAAAAGCAAAAATTATGAAAGTGGTGGAAAATATGCTTAAAAAGTTTTGTGCCTTAGGCTGCAGCATGAGCCTGAAAGTTCACTTCTTATTTTCGCATCTTGACCGTTTTCCCGAAAATCTCGGAGATGTCAGTGAGGAACAAGGGGAACGATTTCACCAGGACATCAAAACCATGGAAAGAAGATATCAAGGAAGATGGCATACAAATATGATGGCGGATTACTGCTGGTGTCTGCAACGAGATCAGCCTAACGCACAGCATAAGAAAACATCAAAGAAGCACCGGTTTAGTCGTCATTAGTCAGATCTACCTTCGTAGTCTTAAGTCTTTGGAATAAGTCCTGAAATGTTTGCAAGTAAAGAAGGTAAATATATTTTGTTTCTTTCAGATATTTTTTTATTCTTTCATAAACAAGCAATATGCTTGTCCAAGAGCTAGGAGCTATTTAATTCTGCTTTAATTAGGTTTTACTGTATCACCTAAAGATTTCGTGCTACAAGGGGTGTTGTAATACCTCATCTGTCCCCAAATGTTAACCACCCATTGATGGGAGGGGAGAGAGTATTTTGCTGGGAACGGGACTGGTTGTTATATATATTTACCCTACATTATTATGTAAGCGTTACTGTAGTCTATAACAACAAAATTTATGGTTTAGCATGTGCAATCCAATGTTGGTCTCGATAAGATGGTTCACATTTGGGGATAAATGGGAGATTTATGACACACCCTGTAGTACGAAAACCATACGTGATAGGGAAAAACTAACTATATTTTTGAAATCAGCGCACTCAAATTATATAGAATCACCAACTAGTTTGTAAAAATCGATCGACAAGTTTTCAAATGTGTACTGGTGTTATTTGTGTTCAGCGATATTTAGAATCCTACAATTTATTATCTCCAAATCAATATGGTTTCCGTAATAATAAAACAACAGAAATGGTTATTTTAAATCTTATGGAAAATGTAAATATAGCTAAGGAGAACAAAGAAATAATGATATAAATATTTATGGATTTGAGTAAGGCGTTTGATGTAATAGACCATAATATTCTACTTAATAAATTATATTGTTACGGCTTTAGAGGAGCAATCAGTGATTGGTTTAAAAGTTATTTGTCCAATAGATATCATTTTGTATCAGTAAATAAGGTTTGCTCAACTAAAGCGCTCGTCAAACATGGTGTGCCACGGGGCTCAGTTCTGGGTCCACTGTTATTTTTATTATATATAAATGAACTTCCACGTTCATCTGATATACTGAACTTCATAATGCTTGCGGATGATACAACTGTCTCTCTTTCTTGCAAAGATGTTAATACAGCTAAGAATATATTTCATTCAAAATTTATCAGTGTAATGAAATGGTTGACCACCAATAAACTCTTCCTAAATACCAGTAAAACAAATTTCATGATTTTTACTAATAAAAGAAATGTATATCTTGAAGAACTTAATGTTAATGAAATCGCCATAAAGGAGTGTATTGTAAAAAAATTTCTTGGTGTAATGCTAGATAAGAATTTGCAATGGAGTGATCATGTAAATTATATCGCGAAAAAGATTTCAAGGAGCGTTGCTATAATGTTTAAACTTAGAAATATAGTCCCTAAACAAGTTTTATTGATTCTTTATCATACTCTTGTTCTTCCTTATATAACATACTGCACCCTTGTTCGGGGAAACTCCGCTAACAACGCATTAAATGGTATCTTTGTCATCCAAAAACGAGCAATAAGGTTATTATATGATGCTGATTTCCTTGATCACTCTAGTGCATCATTTAAAGAGCTAAACCTACTAAAGCTCAACGATATAACCAAAGTGGCACATTTTATTTTTATTTACGAATGTAAGAACAAAATCATTAATTTGCAATGGGTAAATAGATATTTTGTAACTCATCAAGAAATCCACTCGTATCAGGCCAGAAATAGATCAAAGTTCGTTATACCTCAATTTAGATTGTCTTCATCTCAAAAACTACCCATTTTCATTTGATTGAAACTATGGAATGACTCGCATGCCGATATAAAAAATATTGTGAATGTAAATTTGTTTAAAACCAAGTTGAAATCCCGATTAATAATGGCATACTAACAAAAATCTAGGATTAATGTCCACTAATATTGTTTAATATTGTCCGTTAATATTGTTTAATATTGTAATACATGTTTTAACTATTAATAATACTTATTTACTTATTTATTTATTTGTTATTATTAATTTATAACAACTAGCTGCTTATTTTTAATAAGATCCCAGTAAAGCCTAAAGCTTAAAGGCCAAGTCTTCGCGTGTGTGTGTGTGTAATATATATATATATATATATATATATATATATATATATATATATATATATATACACAGTCACTGACTACGAACCCATCGGCCCCGGGTTCGAGACCCGGTGACGGCAGGCGGCGCGCAGCAAATCCCAGCTGTTCATCCTTCCACACAATAAATAAATTGGTTGGGAGATGAATGGGCACCCTGGGTAGACTAGTGATTAAGATGCTAAGGTGCTGGTGGGGCGTAGTTCGGATTCGACTTTAAACTGTAGGTCTAAGGTGGAGTGACGAGCTTGACCTCCGTCAAAATTACAAAGTTTAGAATGCGCTTTTTTACTGTATATAATGATCATTTTTTCCAAATTTCACTCGCGTAGGATTTTAATAAAATAACCCGAAATTAAATGACTACTAATTCATGATACCTCAGTATTTTACGAACCCAGTTCTTTGTTTTAGTTAACACTAGTTTAGGTTAACGTAACCTAAACTAAACCCCCCCCAAAAACATCTCCTACAACAAAGTAGGAGTTATTTACCGAGTAGGAGGAAAGTAATATAAGAGATATCACTGAATAGGAACGAACACGTAACTTTTATATATATATATATATTTATATATATATATATATATATATATATATATATATATATATATATATATATAGCATCAATTATTTCTTCGTCAAAAAATATTGGATAAAATCCTAAAAATGAATGAAGCTGGATTTCGAAATATTTGGAATGGAAGTAACATCAATATTTAAAACGTCTGTCACTGCCTTCATTATTCACACACACACAAATGAACATACAGAAACAAGAAAATTATTTTATTTTCCTTTTTTTTTACCTTTAGGTTCTTCTTCTGAAAGTGAAAACAATTTCTCTTCGTTTTCTCTCGGGTTTTCTTTCCTCTCAATCTGACCTTCAAGAGAGAGAGAGAGAGAGGGAGAGAGAGAGAGAAAAAAAAAGTGTTTTACTCAAAAAATAACAGGTAAAGAAAGCGAAAATAATAAATACTGAAAAAGTTATTTCGTTCTCAAAAAATTACAGAATTATAGAATTGTTTTCATTTATTTAATTCACTTATTTATTCTGGAATTTCATTATCATGGTTGAAAAACATTACCATGTAGGTGAAGGGGAGTATATAGGCCTTGTCTAGCACGATGCATGGTCTTTGAAATACCATCATGCGGGAAATGGATGGTCATTTGCGATGCAATACTAAGCAAAAGTTAATACAATATGTATTTATTCGAGTTTTCAGCATTAAGCCCATTTATTGCCGGTTTTCATCGTTGAATCTTGTTCCGCTTAAAACCGATTAGAGTCGTTTACGCATTAATCGGGAATAATCGGGGTTTGAAAATGTATGAAATGTCGCTATTCAGCGACAAAATATCGAAAGTATTCAAATTCCGCATGTCGCCGATTAATATGTAAACAACTAGAGGGTGATTCACTCGCTGGTAGCCCCAGATTATCGCTAATACGATACTTTGGGGCTACCAGGGAGTGAATCACCCTGTATAATCGGTTTTAAGAGGGGTACGATTCAGTGGTAAAAAACGACAACAAAGGGCCGTTTGATACGGGTTGTACAGTTCAGAGATTTAAAAAATGTGTTCGAACGCGTCAACAGAATACCTTAATTCAGTTTATGAGAGAGAAATCAAATGAAGAAGAAATAATGGTGGCAGCGGTAAACACGACGAATGGCGAGGCATTTGGCCAATAAATGAATGTATGCGATGTGTGGAAGAATAAATGGGGTGTATTTTATGAAAGCAGATTCTGATTCGTAGGTGTAAGTGGAGTGGAAAACCGAATAAGGAAAAAAACAGTGGAATAAAAAGTTGTATAAAGGATAAATCGAGTGTGCGTGGCAAAAAAAACCAATCACGTCCAGAAAATGTAATGAAACTGATTAAGGAAACCCTAAAATGATGCATTACAAGACGGTGAAATAATGATGCGTTACAAGACGATGAAATGTGAATAAGATTTGTTGTGGTGAATAAGCAATAGGTGAATGAACGGGAAGCTAATGTGAAAGGATTTGACTTTGAGTAAGACAAATTGTGGAAAAATCAAGGTTATAGAAGAATACAACCCGCTGAAAGCGATGAGATGATAGAGAAAAACAATTTGAATGCTTTATATATATATATATATATATATATATATATATATATATATATATATACACACACACTACCAGTCAAACGTTTAACCCTTTATGGTACCATGTTGCATCTATTTAACATTTCAAATACACGCATTTAGACTTAACCCTACAAAAAAGTTGTGCCATAAAGGGTTAAATACACCACTAATTTCCAATGTTTTGCTGCTTAGCTCATGACATAAATTTCAAATGTAAACTTAACAGGTACTAGAGATGAATTTGCTTACCTGGTTTTCATATTGTATGCTTCAGTGCATCTGCCCTATGCAGTGTGTTTAACACAGAAGCTTCATCAAAATAGCCTTCAAAATGTGTTAATTTACGTCTAGCATGCAACCTAAAATTAATGCCATTAGCTCTGCACAAAGGTCCAAAAACAGTTTACAAGTCTTTACTGGGGTAGTGTTTTCTTTTCTTCATATGTTTACAAATGTGTTTCTTTATTAACATGCGCTGCAGGTCTTTACATATAAAATCCTTGCAGAGGAGCTAACTGTGTAATTTAAGGTATATTTGTGTGTTTCAAAAAGCAAAAATGGGTGCCAAAGCTCTCAGTTAACAACAGAAAAGACAGTCGATTGTAACTTTGAGAAATGAGGGCCAATCATTGAGGCAAATTGCAAAAAAATTAAAAGTTTCTGTGAATGCGGTTGCTTGTGGCATTAAACGGTACGAAGAAACAGGTCAAAATAATGGCAGGAAAAGGTCAGGGCGACCAAGAACCACAACAGACTCAGAGGACAAGTAAGGGGTTCCAAAAAAACCTTAGCCTCCCCATTTGCAGCTTACATGTTTACTTATATCGAAATAGTTTTTAGTGATTATAAAAATATATAAAATTCTTTATTTATTGCAGGTATTAAAATTACTCTAGCTGATAAAGTGATAATATAATGGCTTCTCAACTAATTGGTGATTCGGAGAGGCAACGTGTGATAGATCGCATACGAGCAATAACATTTCGGGAAGCTCGTGATGCTGGAGCCACCTTTATAACACGTTCATGGGTTGCCAAAAAGTTGCGAAGAAGTGAGGACTTCGTCAAAAGAAATTGGAATAAAACTTTGGATGAATGTGAAATGGATACAACAAAATCTGGGCGCCCAAATTTGCCACTCTCTCAGGAAACAAAGGACATCATTGAAAGCGGTACGCGTAAGCGGAAAAACAGCTGTGCTAAACTTTCTAGAGAGATCGAAGTGTTGAGAGGAAAGATCGTTAGTGGTGAGATCATTCGACTGTACCGTCATAGGCAAGGTTTAAAGCCTTGGCATAAACTTCCAAAGCCAAGAAAAACTCAACTTAACATCGATGAATTTTTTGTTTACGTAACACGTCGGCCTAACTACCAAAATGATCGAGTGTGGGCCACAACACCAGATGAAATCGATGACAATGAACATTATCGCGAATTATTAAAAAGTCCAGACTGTGTTGGTGTGTTTGTTTTG
Source organism: Bathynomus jamesi (assembly GCA_023014485.1). NCBI lineage: Eukaryota > Metazoa > Arthropoda > Malacostraca > Isopoda > Cirolanidae > Bathynomus > Bathynomus jamesi. The sequence continues at coordinate 281,286 of JAJOZX010003391.1, read as the reverse complement.
TTCACTGCAAAGCTCATGTGGGTGCTGAAGCCAAATGGTCAGAGTTGGGATGGACAGTATTTTCGTGATATTATTCTATCCCAGCATGTCATTCCTTTTCTAAGAAACCCAAACAATGTTATGGATGTCGATCAGGTCACACTTCTGCACGATAAGGCCCCCTGCTTTAAGGCATTAGCCACTCAACAGTTGTTGCGGAACCATAAGATCGATTTCTTTGGAAATGAAGAATGGCCAGGAAATTCTCCTGACCTGAACGTCTGTGAACACATTGGATCAGTTATAAAGGACAAGGTTGAATGTCTCTCGTTTCAAGAACCTGCAGCAAATCGATTTTCGAAGGATACAATGACGCAACACATTGAAACTGTTTAGCAAATTTGCGTAACGATCAAGATCTATTCACGTCACTTTTGGCAAGCTACCCAAAGCGAATTCAGGCTGTCTTGGAAGCCAATGGCGGGAACACCAAGTTTTAATTGTTTCTCATTAAATGCAGGATTAAATTCTCTTTTGTAAGGTATGTTTAGTTTTACTGTACCTCTAATGGTTTAGGCCATGGGCGGGAGGGCTAAGGTTTATTGGAGCCCCGTATATCCGAGTCAGCAGTATGCGGAACAGACGCCTCACAGCACCTGAAATCAAAGCCCAGCTGAACAACTCCAGAAGTACAACAGTTTCAACATCAACTGTTCAGAGACGACTAAGAGAAGGATTAAAAGGATGAACTGCAGCAAAGAAACCAATGCTGAGGCTCCAGAACAAAAAGAAAAGGCTAACCTGGGCTAAAAAACACCAAAAATGGACTGTTGAGCAGTGGAAATTTATCCTTTGGACTGACGAATCAAAGTTCGAAGTTTTTGGATCCAAACGCAGATTATTTGCGCGGCGCAGAGCGGGTGAAAGAATGACACAGCAGTCTGTTGTGCCAACAGTGAAGCACGGTGGAGAAAGTGTGATGGTCTGGGGATGTTTTGCAGGGGAGCAAGTTGGAGATCTCCACAAAGTCACTGGAATACTGAACCAACGTGGCTATCACAGCATTCTACAGCGCCATGCCATCCCATCTGGACTGCGACTAGTTGGCCAACAATTCATAATGCAGCAAGACAACGATCCTAAACACACTTCCAAGCTGTGTCAAAATTACCTGAAGCAAAAAGAACGGCAACGTCAGCTCACAGTTATGGAATGGCCAGCACAGTCCCCGGATCTGAACTCCATCGAGCTAGTGTGGGATGAACTGGATCGACGAGTGAAAGCCAAGCAGCCATACAGTGCTCAGAAACTCTGGGAACTCTTACAAGTGTGCTGGCAGCAGCTTTCACCAAACTATCTTCTTTCTCTTGTTGAGCGCATGCCTCGAATTTGTTCAGCTGTAATTGCTGTTAGAGGAGGCTATTTTGATGAATCTAAAATTTAGATTTTGCTTTTGGTAAATTGTCCTGATTTGTTGTTATTTAAGTTCTCATGTTTGTACTTATGAATTTGTGTCATGATAACTTAGTTAATAAATAAAAAACTGTAAACAAAATTTGAAATTTATGAATATTTCAGGGTGTACTTGAACTTTTGACTGGTTGTGTGTGTGTGTGTGTGTGTGTGTGTGTGTGTGTGTGTGTGTTTGTGTGTGTGTGTGTGTGTGTGTGTGTGAGAGAAACTGATGTCGTAATCAAATAAAAAACTTAAAAATTTGTGTCAAGGTTAAAAAAAAAAGTTTATAAATACTTTTAACTAATTTAAACATGAATTTCAGAGAGTACAGCTAAAATTAATCCGTCATAAAGAAAACGACAATCCTTCGATGAAGGGCCGACTGAAATATAATATCTGCCTTCTCGCTCTTAAATCAGGAGGGTATGGCGCGAACAACAGGATCCACGCCGCGGGCGAGGCATTGAGACCTTAAAATTGAAGCTAATGGGTTCACTCGTTTCTTAATAAATTAAAAAGATAATATAACTTGACAAAATTTAAAAATGACGAATTTTAAAGTGTAAAAATTCACTATTGTAAAACTCCCATGGTCGGGGAATTGGTTCGAATCCCACGTAAAGCTATAGTAGGTCCCGTCCGTCACATAACCTTTGCCGTTGCGAAGGAGTTTGAGCAACATCAAAAGTAATTGTTACTATTACTCACTATTGTAATAATATAATTTTAAAATTTTATCTTTTCGAATTTAGACGAGGTGGGGTGCAATGATATTTTGACTGACGAATCAAGTTCAAGAGACGTCGAGAATTTTCCTCGAACCCCAAACTTTTACGACAACGTTCTTTTGGACTTCCACCAACAACGACGAAGAAAACTAAAATGATTTAACCTTATTATAACCTCACCTAGTGGTTTTCAAACTTTTCACACCACCAGGGAACCCTTCCAAAATTTCAACCCACGTTGCGAAATCCTACTATAAAAATCTCATCGGGGGTAGGGGGGGGGGAGAAGGGGGAATGGTTCGATTTGAAAACTGTCTCCTTTGAAATTCTCGCTCTAGAATTTTTTGGTCTTGAACGAAAAATGAAATGTGAAACTGGGGAAAATGAAAACGTAGAAAATGTGAAATTCACCTTTAAAAAACAAATCCCATTTACTTGCAAGGCGTTAACAGATTTCCAATCGTATTTGCGTTATTTCTCACTCATGAGTGTGAGTGTGTGTGAGTGTGTGTGTTTTCAGGGTCGTTTAACCTCCTTCGTAATATCGAAGGTCATATGACGAAAGGAACCTACTATAGCTTTACGCGGGACAGAACCAAAGGTCGCTACATCATCTGAACGCGAAGGACGGTCCCCCATCCAACTACTACTCAGACCCAACGTCGCTTAACCGTTGCGAAGTAACCTTCTCTTTCACGATACGAGTAATGCTCTTCAATGTCGAATAATTACACTAAAAATGTAAATATTTTTGTGAATAGTACGGATGAACTACAACAACAACAACAAAAAGAAGTGGACAAAAAGTTCGCTGAATAATATATATATATATATATATATATATATATATATAAGCACACCGGACAAAAAATTAGTCACCCCTAATAGCACCGATAGTAGGAAGTTCAAGGTCACACAGAGGGCGCTGATGTAGCATTGGTAAGTGACAAGTAGCGGTGACGTAGCACACAGGATCAGATCTGTTTCGTGAGGTGGTGAAGAACAAAGTGTGTGTTGGATATAGTCTGCAAAATGGGTCGTGAGGCAGACGTTACTCAGTGGCAAAAAGGAGCATCGTGTTTGGCAGAGCCCACGGACACAAAATGTCTGAAGTAGCCCAATTTGTTGGTGTGTCAACGCGTACTGTCCAGCGAGTTTACAAAGAGTGGTGTAGTTCGCAATCAACTGACAATCGACGGCGTAACTGTGGCCGGAAAACAATTCTCGACAATAGGGGCCGCCGCCATGTTTCTCATCTAGTAACTGCAAATCGTTTTCAAACCAGAGAACAATTGCTCCAAGAAACCAATGAGGTTCTCCAGCGACCAATTTCCGAACGGACATTGCGACGAGAACTGCATGCGATGGACATCTGGAGCAGGGTACCAACGGAAGAGGCCGCTGTTAACAGCAAGTCACAAATTGGCACGTTATAAATGGGCTCAGAGGCACAAAAACTGGACTGCGGCAGATTGGAAACGTGTAATTTGGTCCGATGATTCCCGTTTTTGTTTGTTCTCCAATGATGGGAGGCGACGAGTACATCGCAGGTCCAATGAAGCCTTTAATCCTGAATGCGTCGAAGGTGTTGTTCAGGCTGGAAACAGAAAGTGAAGCGCAGGAATAGACACCCACGGACTCTGGCGGAACTTCGGGACCGGCTGATGAACGAGTGGCAGCAAATCGATGTTCAGTACATGCACAACCTCGTAGAGTCTCTGCCTCGCCGGATTCGTGCGGTTATCAAGGCCAGAGGCGCTGTCACACGTTATTAGGTACATTCTGAGAGGGGTGACTAATTTTTTGTCCGGTGTGCTTATATATATATATATATATATATAATTAGTAATTTTTTTCTTTTGATATTTTATTCTTTTGGACAAAAATAAAATAAGAAATACTAATTGCTATTTTTTTTTTTATTTGGAGGGGAGGGACCGACGAAGTATTTTCCTCGACTGTACATTAAATATAAAATGGCTTCAGGGCAAGTTTTTGTAATGTAAATTTCGACTTTCCCCGCACCCCGCACCCCACCCTTCCACCAACCCCACCTTCAGAAAAATAAAAGGGTTCCCAGTAACGATATAGGCCGCTCCTGCATGTACCTACCTAATTAGTCGAAATTAATTAGTCTGCCTTTATAAACGCGAGAAAAAAATATAAAAAAGCGAATTAGGACTATTTAGTATTAATTAAGGGTCTATTTAACGAATTAATTATGCAATTAAAGGATTTCAAGTTAAGAGGAAATATTTCTTCTCTTATTTAAGGTTATATTTCCTCATTTACTCCCTCTTTCTTTATTACAGATCGTCCAAAGTTACAGTTGAAGAAGGAAAATAGGTTCGTTTTTTTTTTTGTCGCTCGCTCGCAAATATTTGGTTTCAAAACAAGAAACTCGATACGAAGAATTAATGGTAAATAAAATTATTTGGGTCAGTCGGTCGCCTTTCGTGTCCTTCGTGTTTGGAAGTAATTTTTTTTTTCTTCGGGATTTGGACTATTTTGTGACTATAAAAAAAAAAAAAAATGACAGCGGTCTTTAGAAATTGTACTGTTAAAATCGTCTGACGTTAGCCAGAGTAATTAAGTAGCAAAATATAGAAGTGATCTTATATAGTTCTCAACCCGCAATCATTAAGGGCAGTAAAAAAATAAACAAAAACAAAAAAAATCCTGAGTAGCATTTTATTCACGAACTGAATGAAGAAGTTCAAGAAACCATGCAGCGAAAGATATCCCACACTAATTTTAAAAAAAAAAATTTGTCATGTATAGTTGAACTACACCCCTTCACTCGATGAGAGAGAGAGAGAGTTACAGAGTTACAGGCTAACAAAGACCCTAAGATCCACTCTACTAGGCTAACCCAAGAAGGAAGTAGAAAAGTTAGAAATAGCAATGAAAATAAAGAATACTGAAAACCTATGTCCTATACCATGCTTACACTTATAGACGAGTAAAGCTTTCACGCAGGAATAGAAGAAATAGTAAAGTATAGAACAGACAAGGCTCTCTCCCTCCTCCACCAGCCACTGCTGGCAGAAAATAGTGGTGAAAGAAGATTTATAGGAAAGTAGAAAAAAGTATAATGAAGAGAATAGCTTCAGAGTTCATTCACACCATGCGTAAACTTATCTCATATACTCGGCTAAGCATTAAAAGACAGCGGAAAATAAAGGATAACGTGAACACTAAACTACTTAACTAAAAATCCCTTAAAAAATGCATGGCGTAGATTAGATTATTTATTATGTACAAGAAAGTCATCATTTCGTCGTCGCATCATTTCTCCGTAGCCTGCCAAAGCCAGCGTAACGAAGACATCATATAGTAATTTATATTGCGTCCTTCGCGTATGAATTACCTATATAAAGGAGCACTGGTCCAGAGCGCACCTCCAGCTGGCCAGACCGATAATTTAAGAACTCCCCATGCATGATGGGGAAGAATAATGTATAATATCCAATTTTTTGGGGCGAAATTTTGACGTACAATATTTAAAACTAAAGTTCCACTCTAAGTAGCCTCCCTGAAGATGAGTATGACTATTCGGAGGTTTTAACTCCCAAGAGATCTCATCAAGCTTCCCATCATCCGAGAATTCCCAGCGCTCTGAAACTAGACCCGGCCAGCACCTCCTGCTACATTTATCGCAAATGGGAACATCGCTACTTCTATATAAAACTATACATTTTCTAAGTTAGATATTCCGCGATTTACCTAAAAGGTAATAACATTCCTACACTGTAAAACCAAATAGCATCCCTAAAACTGAAAATATCTACATATTCGGAGAATCCTTAGAAATCCCATCAAACTTCCCTTCTCAACCAATAGGGTATCATTTGACAACTCCCAGTACTCTGAAACCAGACCCGACCAGCGCTTCCTACTACATTTATTGACAAAGGGAACATTACTATTTCTACTCTATTTTAACTTGGCGTCCATCAAGCAGCCCCCTTTTGATATAAAAAAAATGGAGGTAGCGAAAGAAAGAAAGGGGAGAGAAGAGTGGCTTCCCAAAATAGCTTAATACAACTATTCGGAAGTTTTGACTCCCGAGAATTCCCATCATTTACAAAAATGTAAATAAAAAAATAAAAAAATAAGTATCATCTGAGAACTCCTTGCTCTGATACCAGATCTGACCAGCGCTTCCTACTACATTTACGATCAAAAGGGAACATCACCACCACCAACTTCCCTCATAACCCCCCTTTGCAGAGAGAGAGAGAGAGAGAGAGAGAGAGAGAGAGAGAGAGAGAGAGAGAGAGAGAGAGAGAGAGATACCTGCCTTCCAGTCGTATCGGCAACACGAGCGAATAAAAAAGAAAAAATAAACAATCTAAATATTTGACCCAAAATCGGAGAATTTAAGTGTCAGGTTGGCCGAGCGTTTTCCGGCGTTTGTATCGAAGCCGGGAGGAATGAGTGCCAAAGTCTTCCTCGAACAGGAACCATTCCAAAATTCCAAACTCGATTCCAGCGAAAGAGAAAAGTTAAAATTCTGGTATTAGATGGGATTCTATTCGAATACATAATTACAGAATTAAGAGAATAAATTCGTGAATATATTCTAAAGTTTAAAAAAAATGCAATTTACACTCCATACAATTGATGCCCGTAATAAAATTTTAAGCACTGAAGTTATAAATCGTTTAGTACAATAATGGAATAACCGCACTTTTTAACACACAAAATTCAAAGACTTGGTTATCGATAATAATAATAATAATATGTTTGGTGTTATTTGGTGGAATCCGAATTATCTACGAGTTGCTACATCATCTAAACGCAAAGGCCGGTCACCCATTCAACTACGGAACAGATCCAACATCGCTTCACCTCGATGATCTAATGGAAAACAGTGTTGTAACGTGGCCACGTAGCCACCGATTTTGCCATTTTAATAAGTGCAGTCACTATACTAACAATGCTTTATAAGAGCGAGAAAATAAGGAGGAATTTGGTCAAACACTGGTGATATTTCATCGAATTTGAACAGTTCATGCTAAGGAACTAGGATGGCTCGGTCGGTTCGAACACCATTGGTTTCTTCCCTTTTTCAATAACAGCGTCTCTGATTATTTCGTGTGAGCGGCGTGCACACACACAAAATGTGTATGTACACATACTGTATAATTTAGGGCGGGTCAAAAGTTTTTTTTTTGGGCTTTTTTAAAAAACGACACTATGTGAGGGTTTTCATTTGAGTTAACAAATAACATATCAAAAGTCGAGCTATGTCCCCACATGTCTCGCACATAGTCCCCCCTTTTTCCCCACTCTTCAAGCTGAGATTTCACAATAAGCTTTGAACCTATTCTGAACATCAATTTAAGATATGTTAAAAATAAGTTAGAAGATCTTATTTGCCCTTATTTAACTCAAATGGGTATCTTCTTTATTCATGGATACTTTTTTGTTTTATGCAGGGTTGCCAGATTGGCCACTTTATAGCCAAATTTCACAAATGTGCAAAAAGTCAGGCAATCCTAATTTTTTTTGAGTACTTTTTGCAAAAAATTATATTATTTTATTTTGGTTTCAGATTATTGATTAAGTGAAATTATTATTAGTGATTATTGATTCAAACTATTGGATTTTAAGTTAAATTATTAGTTATCAAGTCAAATTAATCATGACAACAAGAAAAAAGTCGTCAAATGCAGCCTTTGGACATCTTTCCGAGTTTCCAGCAGCTATGACACCAACAAAAGTAGATGTTGTAAGGCACTACAACTTTGTGCGACGACGAGAAGAAGCTGAATCAAATAAATCGATTACTTTTAATGAATGTTGTACCATAGTCGCAATAGACGTTGAAACCATATGGAGAAGTTTCTCTTTCCCTACAATAAGTACTCGTGGAATCTTTCAGAAAGTTTGGTACTAAAAACCCACTCTAATAGACAGAGTTTATTTCCACAACAGTTTCGATGCCCACTGGCATCCTCTTCGGGTGGATACAGAAAAACGAATTCATTAGTTTTTCTGTATCCACCCGAAGAGGATGCCAGCGGGCATCGAAATGTTGTGGAATAAATTCTGTCTATTAGAGTGGGTTTTTAGTATCATATTTTGACCTTCACGTAGAAAAGTGAAGTTTTTTGCATTTATTTCAGAAAGTTGTTAGAGTGATAGAAGCAGCCTCAAAGTTGAACAAGGTTCCTTTAGTGAAAATGAAATGAAAATGAAAAGGTTTATTGGCAGACTACAGTCCATATGACAAATATTATTAATAATATTAATAAACCGAAGAGATGAGAGATTTGAACAAAAAGTTTCCGAGTATGATGCTATGTTTGATGTATGTACCTGTGATTGCTACGATAAAGGGATTGATAGAAATGCCTGCCGGTGCAAGGATAAAATAACAATTGCTGAGTGGGATTCGTTTGTAGGACAAAAGCAAAGATTAAACCAACTGGGGCCAATTGATAGAAAAGCTGCTTTGATGAAGAAAAGGTCTATTGCTAGAGCTCAAAAAGAACACGAACGCCGAATGAGATCACAAGCAGAATTGACTGAAGCTATCAGTTGTCCCTTCAACATCACAGGAATCACAGGATGCAGCCGGTGCTGAGAGCATGGAGGTAGAGACCGACCAAGAGGATGAAGACTTCGTGCCTGATACAGAGTTAATAAAGAATGAGCAGAACAGATATACCTATGAAGAGTTGGTAGTGACCGCAGATCGTTACAGAGTGAGTTGCAGGGCAGCAGCAGCAGCAACTGTTAATGCTGCTTTAAAAAATATGGGAATCCTGGATTAGGGCAACATGATTAATAGAAAGAAGCTGGAGAGGGAAAGAGCACGAGTAGGTAAAAAATTGAATACCAGGGTTAAATCGGAGAATATAGGAATAGAATGCATTCTCCCAGGATGGGAGAAGAGATGACACATTAACCAGGGCAGGCAAGATCAAAGAGCACTACGTCATTGTTAAAGAGCCTGAAAATATCTATATAGATCATGTAACACCTGATCATGGAAATGCTCGTTGTGTAGCAGAAGAGCTGATTACTGTAATAGTGGACTCAGAAAGTTCAGAGACTCTAAAAGCTTTACTATGTGATGGCACTGCTGTAAACACTGGAAGAATCGGTGGAGTAATAAAGCTTGTTGAAATCTATCTGAATAGGTCTGTTCAGTGGCTGGTATGCCTTCTTCATATGAACGAACTACCATTCAGGCACGTCTACGAGGCAATAGATGGAAAAACAACAAGCCCAAGTACTTTCAAGGGTTCAATTGGAAATAAATTGAAAACTGATCTAACAAAACTGGAAGTGATTGCTTTTTCTCCTGTTAAAGGAAACATTCATGAAATTCCATCTGTTGTTGTTAATGCTTTAAGCAGTGACCAAAAGTATCTCTACAATATGTGCCTAGCTGTTCAATCTGGAAATGTCTCGAAAGATCTCGCAGAAAGATCTGGTACAATTCATCATGCTCGTTGGCTAATTAGAGCAAATCGAATTCTTAGATCCATGTGTCAACACCAAATCCAACCCAAGATCTCAAAAATTTAGTAGAAATTATTACGCTATCTTATGCTTCAGGATGGTTTTGGGTTAAGTCACATCCACTGGCATCTGACGGATCATCTAACTTTTGGTACTTAGGGTATCTGCTGCGTGACTTGAAGGAGAAATACAGATTGATCATGGAATCGGTGTTTCAGAATAACTCATACTTTGCAAACCCCGAAAATATTCTACTATCGATGATAACAGACTCAAGAAGAGAAGTTAGAGAGATTGCAATCCAGAGAATCATTCTCTCAAGAACTACATTTTCTGGATCAAGAAACTTTGACCTACCTCGAACTCTTAATTTTGATTCTTCAGACTACATTGAAATGATTGATTGGCAGAAAGAGGTAATTTATCCGCCTCCACTTCTGAGAAACTTTAGCAATAAGGAACTTTTGTTAGCAAGACAAGAACCACTCAAAATACCAGCCTTTCCTTGTCACAGCCAAGGAGTAGAAAGCGCCGTGAATCTAGTCACGAATGCATCTGATGTACGAATTGGCTACGAAAATCGCCAAAAAAATATATTCTTAACGTTAACTATTGGAATCATGGCAAAGATTGCCTAAATTTGAATGGAAAGGACAGTGGAATAAATAAACACGCAGTGTTACTTTCAAAATAGCTTAAGTTTATACATCGTGCAAAAGAGCATTTCATTAGGTAATGTTTTTTTCTTTTTCTTGTAGAAGTTCTGTTGTTTAATTTCTCAAAAATATTATGTAATTCATTAATTTGTTCCTTATTTTTTATGTTAATATATAGTATATACTCAAAAACGTGTAAAAATGTAATTTTCTTTGAGTTTGAATAAAAAAATAAGAAACACGAGTTTAACACATCTGAAACATTTTTTAGCAGTTTTTACTGAAAAATGTACATTTTAGCAAATTGAAACTAAAAACCGAAAATTTGTGCCGGGGGTAGGAGACTTAGGATACGCGAAATATTTTGCTGGGTGACTACCGTGACCCATACGAAACCCCCACAATGCGTTACTTTTGAATACAAAATATCAACTCACCCTACCTGAGTGTATATCGCCTTACGCTTTACATTGTATTAAACAAAGTTGTAAGTTATCTAAAAGCCTTTTTCATTTTATTTCTTTTATAAACATTTAAAATGTTTAAAAGTAAATAAAACTTTTCTTTCTTTTTCTCAAAATCTACAAGATTCAATCAAGCGGTGAAAATATTTCTTCTTTAAAGAGAAAATAAAAAAAAGTTTCGTTTACAACGAGAATCGGTTTTGTAATTAGGGGAATCTTGTAGCCTTATATATACACGGTGAACCAAAAGTAGGTGGACAGTAGGTTGAATACGGTTTGTGTTATATTATATTATAACTATGGTGTTCATTATAACTATGGTGTTTGTGTTTTATTATATTAAATATTATAACTAAATTTATTTAAATTTATTTTGTATTATAGTATACAAAAAAATTAAATATGTTCTCTCAAAATAAACGTTATCATTTACTGTCCACCTACATTTGGTTCACCCTATATATATATATATATATATATATATATATATATATACTATATGATCAAAAGTATTCGGACACCCGGAAAATCCGCATTTCTGCAAATATCACCTTCGCCGAAAGGTATGCTGGGAAAAAGCGTGGCGAAACTATAATGCTGAGGTGTTCTGTTAGGTTATCAGTAACTGTTGTGAAGCCATGCCGCGCGGACGTGAACTCTCCGAGTTCCAACGTGGACTCGTCATCGGATGTTATTTAAGTAACGTTTCTATACGAAACATTGCAGCCAAACAGGATATCCAAAGTCGACTGTAGCGGATGTTATCATGAGATGGAAGCACGACGGTGCAACTAACGCGAAAAAACGTTCCGGACGACCACGCAAACTGACGGAACGTGATAGAAGAAGTCTGGTACATGTCAAGAAGTCCCGCACGTCCTCTGCCGCTTCCATCGCTGAGGAGGTAGGAAGAGCATCCGGTACCTCCGTTAGTACTGTAACTATCCGCAGAGAGATGCACAGACTCGGTTATTATGGTAGAGCAGCTGTACACAAGCCACTGATTACAAAAGTTAATGCCACGCGTCGTTTGGCCTGGTGTGTCTCCCGTCGTTCCTGGACCGTGGAGGACTGGAAAACTGTTCTTTGGAGCGACGAGTCGCGGTATTCACTCTTCCAGTCTGATGGGCGTGTTTGGGTGTGGCGACAGCCGGAGAACGGCTTCTTCCTGACTGTGTACGTCCAACGGTGAAGTTCGGTGGAGGGTCCATCATGGTATGGGGTTGTTTTTCCTGGCTAGGGCTCGGCCCGTTGGTTGTTATACCCACTACCATGAATGCTGACGTTTATCTCGACGTTCTGGACAATTCGGCCCTCCCTACACTGTGGCAATACTACGGAGATGGCCATTGTTTGTTTCAACAGGATCGAGCTCCCTGCCATACTGCAAGGCGTGTGCAGGACTGGTTTCGTGAAAATAAGGTGGATTTGTTAGACTGGCCTGCTCAGAGCCCCGATCTCAACCCAATCGAGCACATGTGGGACGAACTGGAGCGACGGATACGAAACCGCACACCACGCCCGGCTTCACTTGCATCTCTTGCATCAGCTCTGCAAGAGGAATGGCGAGCCATTCCTGCACAGACTTACCGAAAACTGGTGGAAAGTATGCCTCGACGTGTTGACGCTGTAATAAAAGCAAAGGGTGGACCTACTGGTTACTAAATGCCATAATAAAACCATTTTTCCCAAAACCATGCGGTGTCCGAATACTTTTGATCATATAGTGGTGTATATATATATATATATATATATAATATATATATATATATATAATATATATATATATATAATATATACTATATGATCAAAAGTATTCGGACACCGCATGGTTTTGGGAAAAATGTCCAAACTACAGGGTGTACATAAAGTCAGGATCTATTTTTGTGAAGCACTTGGAAATTATATGGAATTCAATCATAAAATGATAAAGTGGTAACATTTATTAAATAATTAAGAGTAGGATTCGACGTGACGCCCATCAGTATCCCTGCACAGCTCAAATCGTTCCGCAGCATTTCTAAACACATTCTGGAGCATTTGCGGGGTTATGTTATCTGCAGCAGTTCGTATACGTGTACGTAAGTCTTCAAGACTCGTAATCTTCGTCTGATAGACGTGCGATTTGATAAAGCCCCATGCAAAGAAATCTAAAGGGGTTAAATCTGGTGATCTCGCGGCCAAGGTCTGTTGCTTCCGCGTCCGATCCAGCGATTTGGAAAACGTCCATTTAGATAATCCTGAACAATTTTGGCATAGTGACAAGGAGCACCATCATGTTGATAGACGACGGTACTAACAATCCTATCCCCAATCAGCTGAGGTTCAAGGAATTGCTGCAACATGTCCAGATAAATAAGCCCCGTAACTGTAGCTTCAGCAAAGAAAAAAGGACCATAACCTTAGATTTTGTTAAACCCATCCAGACATTAACTTTAGGTGAGTCTCTTTCCCAATTTTGGACGAAATCATTCGGTCTTTCATCTGCCCAAATTCGACAGTTATGGCGATTTACTTTTCCACACGTATGGAAAGTGGCTTCATCACTAAAGAGAATGTTGTCATTAAATTATCACTCCAGATTTGTTCTACGAGATCAGCACACACAGCACTTCGTCGAGGGAAATCTTCCTCATGTAAATCATGTAAAACCTGCAAATGATAGCTTTTCTTCTGCAAATTAACTTTCAGAATTTTGTGCACAGATGACGTCGGGAGGCCGAGTCTGTGATGCAGCACGAACGGACGTACGTGGCTCCTGTGATAATTCCGCGTACTGCATTCACGGTAAGATCTGACATACACGGTCGTCCTGATCTTGCTTCATCATTTACAGATCCCGTTCGTTTAAATTTGTTCACCAATTTTCGTATTGTCTTGTCTATTGGCCCCGGCTTATGAAATCTCCTTCTAAACTTCTCTCTGATGTCATTGTATTTCTTTCCCTCGATTCGCCAAATTACTATTGCCACACGCTCTTCTGTGTTCATTCTAAGGGCTTCTGAAAAGAAAAATAGAAAAAAATAATTATTTCACAAAAATAGATCCTGACTTTATGTACACCCTGTATTACAACAGCTTAATGTTAATTTCCACTATAAAATAAATTTTTATTTTTATTAGCAATACAAAATTTGCAAACGAAAAATTAAATATTTGATAAAAATTACATCGAAAGGCGAACGTTTGTTGACGTTTTAATCATCAGTTTGTTGAGCATAGCCAGCTGGCTGCAACTGACATTCCAAGTCTTGTTCACTTGAGGTATGTTTCATTAAATAATTATGATAAAGTATAAAGTGCTGGTGTTTATAACAATATCATGGTACTTATACCAGTGTCCAGTAATTTTTGACAATGTAGTATCATAGTGATGTTTAAGTGTTTATAAATAATAATTAATAATGATGATAATAATAATAATTAATTGTCTCTGCTGGTCTGGGTTGATAATCTGATAACTCAATGGGTATCTGGTTGGAAAAAAAAGTTTGAGAACCACTTGTTTGAAGCTTTCCTGTTGTAATAAATTTTTTTTACTTCTTTATTTACTGGATATACTGTTAATTTTCATTTTGTCAGTGGTCTAGTTATTTGTGAGAAATGCTCATAGTTTTCTGCTTTTTTAGGAGTCGTGTTTGCACTTAACCCCCCCCCCCCCCAAATAATAATAATAATCATCACAGACAATTTGTTCAGTTAATGTATTTCAAATCATAATAGTTCATGCTTATTATGCATGTTCATGCTTTATACCTTTTGATTTTAAAATTTTGCAGAAAACACCCACTATGAAGCGAAATCGACCCAGTGGATTCCAACAAAGAAAAATGAAGAAGGCAAGAGAAGAGGTGGCTCAGGCAATGTCCGGATCAATTTTGAAGTATGTGACGCCTTCAACATCAAGTGCAATAGGAGAAAGTCCTGAAGATATTCAGCCTGGTGAATCTGAAGGGCAAATACAAGAAGCATCTTCACAAGAGGATTCAAATGAGAGAGAGCAAGGATTGGAGGATGGCAATTCATCTTCTAAAAGCAGTGAAACTGATGAAGAGGAAGGAGACGCCAGCAGAAGTCCACACCAACATGAGGAAGACTCTGAAGAAGAGGAGGAGACGGATAGATTTTCAATTTATTCTGATGTCGCTGCTTGGCCAATCCCGGTTCCAAATGACTTGAGAGTTGATCTTATTAAGAGGGGAAGTGAACCCTTCTAAAATAGGGATGGACCTTTCAGTGCAGTTCAAAGACAAGGAGAGAAATCCAAAGGGAAGAGTCGACAGCTGACCACTGCATGGTTCTATAAGGCTTTGCCAAATGGCGAGAAAGTTTTGAGAACATGGATGGTTTACTCTCCATCAAAAGAAAGTTTTTGTTTTGTTTTTGCTGCAGACTGTTTGCTCTTGATGACAAAGGAATTGGAACATCCAGCTTTGTCACTGGGTTTCAAGCATGGTGGAAGCTAAACCCAAAGGTATCTGACCATGAGGATTCTGAGCAGCATCTCTCATGCCTGGAGAAAAGGAAGACCTTGGGAGCAGGGTTGAAGCTTCAAAAAACCATTGATCAAGTTCATCAAGCAACAATGGACAAGGAGAGAAAGAAATGGGGGGATATTTTACATTGCCTCTTGGACGTAACCTTGTTTCTGACTCACCAGAATCTTCCTTTTCGTGGTCACAAAGAGGACATGTCATCAGCAAACAAAGGAAACTTCATGGAAATGGTAGAGTTGCTGTCAAATTATGATCCAGTTTTGAAAGAACATTTTGTAAGGATTAAGCATTCTATTCCATCTGGGAGGAGAGTGGCTTCGTATTTATCTCCAAAGATTCAGAATGAGTTCATTTGCCTTTTGGGGAATTACGTCAAAGAGAAAATAGTGGCTGATATCAAGAAAGCAAAGTATTTTGGGATTCTTTTTGACAGCACTCCTGATGTGTCCCACACTGATCAGATGTGTGAAGTGATCAGATACGTCCATATTGAATGTGACAAAGTTGAAGTAAAGGAATCATTCTTGGGTTTCTTCCCCTATTGCCGGAAAGACTGCTGCTGAGCTCGCAATGGATATCCTGAGACATCTGGAGAGAGATGGACTGGACATAAACCTGAGCCGTGGTCAAGGATATGACAACGCTGCAACTATGGCTGGGATTCATGGTGGTGTTCAGGCAAAGATCAGAGAGATTAATCCCAAGGCTTTGTTTGTGCCTTGTGCAAATCATTCTCTGAACCTTTGCGGAGTGCACTCATTTGGAAGCGTTTCTTCATGTGTGACTTTTTTTGGAACCTTGGAGAGAGTTAATTCCTTCTTTTCAATCTCAACTCATCGATGGGAAGTGCTGATGGAGAATGTAGGCATGACAGTCAAAAGACTTCCCCAGACAAGATGGAGTTCTCATTATGACGCTGTGAAACCAGTGAAGGCAAATTTTGAAAAGCTGACCTCAACCCTTGAAGTACTGTGCGATGCCAAAGAAAATGTGGACACAAGAGGATCAGCTCAGATTTTGCTGTCTGCTGTATGTGATTTCTCTTTTTTGAGTTACCTTTCTTTCTGGTGTGAAGTCCTGGAAGAAATTAATCTCACACAAAAGTATTTGCAAACAGTTGAATCAGCCTTGAAAAGTGCATTGTGAAGCTCCAAGCTCTAAAACTGTTTCTTGAAGATCAGCGCAATGAAATTGTGGAGAGGGCCATTCATTATGCAACTACAAAGTGTGAGGAAATGGACATTTCTATGGAGAGAAGAGGGAGAGAGTAAAGCTCCGAAAAAGGATGCCAGGAGAGATGGCAAAGGATGCTAGTCTCACATTGCGAGAGGAAATAAAATGGGCTATGTTTGAATGTCTTGATCGCTTTCATCAAGAATTGAAGATTCGTTCTAAGGCAATGGATCAAATTCTGTCAATCTTCGCTGTTATTCAACCAAACACTTTGGTTGTTGCAACAGAAGAAGAAGAACTTCGGAAGTATATTCCAAATTTGACTCAGATTTTCGATGAATTCTCTGATGAAGATATCAGCGTGGAAATTAGACGACTTCGGAGGTATTTGGAAGCTGCCAAAATCAGCGCTGAAGAGGCAAAGATATGGACAGCATTACAGTTTCTGGAGTTTATTGTGAAATGGGATTTTTGTGAATCTTTGCCAAGCTTGTCACTGTGTTTGAGATTCTTTTTGACTGTCTGTGTCTCTATTGCTTCATGTGAAAGAAGTTTTTCCAAATTGAAATTGATAAAAAATTTCTTTCGCTCGACCATGAGTCAGACAAGATTGACAAATCTGGCTTTACTTTCAATTGAAGATGAATATGCAAAGAAGGTGAATTTTGATGAGGTCATTGATCAATTTGCAGAAATTAAGGCTCGAAAGCAGAGACTGTGAATCCTCTCTATTTACCTTTGAAGAATAGGCTGAGGCTCAGCCTATTCTTCAAAGGTAAATAGAGAGGATTGACGCTCAGCCGCTGAGCGTTGAGACTGGATTTCCTGTTTTTTGTATAAAATAAAATGCAGTATTACCTGTTCACTGAATTTTTAATGTCCTGCATTTTTCTTATTTCCAATTTGCTTATGACAGTACTGTACTGTTTAAAAAACTACTTGCAAACATAATATATTTTTCTGTGTTTAAATTTTAAAATTATTTATGGGGGGTGCCAAAGGAAGGATCCGCCCCGGGTGCCAAATACTTTAGGTACGCCCGTGGCTGGGAGAAGGTGTCTCAACGAGATGTAAACGGGTGTATTGATCAGTGGCGTCCACGTTTGGAGGCCTGCGTTGAGCAGGAAGGGGGACACATCGAGCAACTTCTCAATTAAGACGAACAACATGCTAAGGGAAGCATCTATGAAGTCTGGGAGCTCTAGTGCCCTTACTTTTTTTAATGACAGTTTACCCCTAAGGGGTCTTTTTTTTTTACTCACCCTGTATATATACTATATATATATATATATATATATAATGCAAGTAATTTGGATTTGTTTATATTAATTATACAGTATACATTTGCCAAAACGATCACGAGTATTATTATAGCGAAAGGAATAAAACTGTTAATTTCGATTTTGTTCCCGGAAAAAAAGAGGAAAAAAGTGGTTCAGTTTATTTCAGTTTCTCTCCTATAACTGTCGAGTTGTATCGAAAACTAAGCTATCGACGATTAATGTTTGTCACTATTATTATAAGATACAGTGAAAAATGTATCGTCGCTATATGATACAAACTATCGCAGCTACTACTGTTCATTTCCAACTGCTCTCTTCGAATGCCGAAAATGAAGGTAGTTTAAACGTTACAGTACGAATGCTTTATATCGAAATCTTTTTCTTCTGATTTTTAGATTTACGTCAAAAGACTGTATAATTTGTTGCATCTGTAAAATATGGTTTCAAAATTCAGTGATTTTCTTCAGTAACACAAGAAACGTTACCAAAATTCCCGAAACGCTTGCACTGAATTTGGTGCAAAAAGTAACTGAAAGAAAAATGGTACTAGAATTAGTAGTATTTTATTGTCTGTTGATAAAGGCGAGTTTTTAGTTGATGGTTGTTGGTGAAACAAAGATGGATACAAAGTTATGCAAAGGTTCAGTACATATCATACAGAGATAAAGGAAGATAAAGGAAAAGCAATGATGATGATGATGAAGTGTAATTGAAATGCAGACGCACACACACGCTACGTGACACTGTTTTTATTCACTCGAGAGAAGGAGGCCTGAAGGAATTGACTGAATGTTTTGATAGAGTATAAAATAATCACACTTCAGTGCATGGATCTAAATAAGAGTAGGGAAGGCGGGTGGAACGTGAAGTAGCAATGAATATTAAGTAGGTAAAGGCTATAGAAGGGTCTAAGTACCCTGGATAAAGTAAAAGGTTTGCTTGTTTTGGATAGTTTAGTACAAAAGAGAAAAATGAGCATGAATGGTTACATCTACACGAGAGAATTCTGATCTGGGTTCTGATGGTTGAAAACGAAGTCCTTACGTGGATGAAGAGGGGTAAATCTAAAGGATTCTGAGCCGCGTAAGTGACTGGCAACCGAGAAGGAATGATAATGATAAATAAATGCTAGATGAATGTGTTACGAAAATGAGGTTAAAATAATTTTCTTTTCTTTGAAGGAAAGTGAAAAGTGCGAAAATATTATCTGACTGTTTCAGGGATGAGTCAGAAGAATGACTGTACATCAACACTTAATCAGTTAAATAAACATTTGTCGAATTGACCACGTGAATGGGGAGATGACGCATGCACAAAGTAGTACTTGGACCCGAATAGAGAGGAACTTCCCCGAATGATAAACGATGGAGACTGTTTGCCAGGTGGCAAAAGCTGTGTCCCAGCTTAAAGTCTACCTTCTCGTGCCGTCATTGTGGAAAATGGTTAGGTTCAAAAGGACATTTTGCGAATATGTAAAAGATGATGGGTGTAGCAGCCCAATCAAATAATGGAAAATATAATTGCGTTGTAAACCTGAGAAGGGGAAAAAATATCTTAATATAATGTGTAGTTCTGAAAAAACGCTCACCTGGACACACAATTTTTTTACAAACCATAAAAACTTACTAATCAATAATGACGGTTTGACTTTTGAAACTTAATTAGTCACCAAAAACAAAGAAAAACAGAACATTACAAATTGGTCATTTTTCGTTTTTGAAGTATTATGTTTCCAGAACATTTTTCCGAGACCGTACATAGTATATTGAGAGAAATCTACTCAGTCTGTTTGAAGTACTAATTAAACGTACAAATCAGATGATAAAGAGAATTATAAGCGTGTAATGACAAATTAGTGAATATCAGTTTGGAAGATGAAGCAACTAAAGTACAAAATCCACAATGAATTCCATAAAAGTGTCGTGAAAATGTTTCACTACTGTGGTGAAGTGGTCATCGTGCTGACATGCAATACTGAGTTTCTGTTTCAACTAATTTATAAGGTAAAAATATTAAATTACCTGTTGATTTCACTGAATAAAGAGGAGGAAGTAGAGGAATACACTTTTCAGTCATCTTTCTTTCAAAGTAAGAGGACTCTTGGTTGAAGTGTTCAATCCGAGAGTCGCTCAATGAAAAATCCGAATCATCGGAATCTTCAGTGACGTCAGGGTACATTTGTTGCTTGACTGAATTAATCAGCAACTGATTGAAACTATTTTTAATCCTTTCATCTAAAGACTTTCTTAGATCATTATTTTCATCACTTAAGTAATTTCCTACATCATCGTTTTCTTCTTTCAAACAATTTTTCGAATCTCTTTCTTCGTTTAAGGAATTTCTCAAATGGTCATTTTCTTCGATTGAAAAATTAATCAGATAATCATTTTCTTCATTTGAATAATTTCCTATTTCGTCATTTTCTTTGTTTAAAGAAATTTTTAAATCGTCATTTTCTTCGTTTGAAAAAATCTTCAAATAGTTATTTTCTTCGTTTAAATAATTTCCTATATTGTTTAAAGAATCATCGCTTGAAAAATTCCTCAGATCGTTGTTTTCTTCGTTTAAATAATTTCCCATATCTCCGTTTTCTTTGTTTGAAGAACTACTCAGACAGTTATTTTCTTCATTTAAAGAATCTCTCGTATCTTTTTCTTCATTTAAAGAATCTCTCGTATCTTTTTCTTCATTTAAAGAATCCCTCGTATCTTTTTCTTCATTTAAAGAATCTCTCGTATCTTCTTCTTCATTTAAAGAATCTCTCGTATCTTCTTCTTTATTTAAAGAATCTCTCGTATCATTTTCTTCATTTAAAGAATCTCTCGTATCGTTTTCTTCATTCAAAAATTTTTCAAATCTCCATTTTCTTCATTTACAGAAATTTTCAAATCACCCTTTTCATTTAAAGAATATGCCCAAATTTCATTCTCTTCATTTGTAAAACTCGTCAGACAGCCTTTATCATTTAAAACGTTTTTAGACTTACCACCAGTTTCATCGTAATCGGCATTTATCACTATTTCGGCTATATTTTCATAAAGTTTCAAAGGCTCGTGTACAACACAACTGAGAAAAGGTTGATTTGTATTTTCCAATAAATTAAATTCTTCTCTTTTTTCGGTTCCATAATCCTCCCCAAAGTTTTTGGTATCTATGTTCCATTCTCCCAATATTTCTTCATTGCCATTCATACAATTCGTTTTACTTGGGAGACTTACTTTCTTCGTCTTTTCTATCATTCTAACAACCTTCGGCAGGGAAAATTCCGAAGGTTTAAAAACCGGTTTTAGCCGGTTTTCATTCTCCAACAACGTTTGCAAATAACGTTCTCTAAAATAACTATCAAAAAAGCAACTTTTGTACGAATGAACAGTGTTCGAGACACTTCTGAAAGACTGACAGGAGTTAGAACTCGAGAAAAATAAAGTGTCAAGATAGGAATGGTTAGTAAAAAGCATGGCTTCATTCGTTTCGGGGACCGATAAAGTATTTTTATTCTTAACGGAAGGCCCAGAATCTCTCGTCTTTGTTACTTTGCCTCCTGTTGTTTCCTCGCCCGCATTAGGGAACGACGCTGAGACCTCTTCCCTTTTTCTTTCTCCCGATGGGAATTTTGGGAAGGTTCCGGAACGTTCCTATCTCGAATGGATCTTTTAAATTCTTCTTCAGTAATAAGCCTAAAATTACTCGACACATCGGAATCATTTTTAGATTCTTTCGACTCACAGCTGGGCGAGTCTTTTAATTTCTGCATTTGACGAAGGAATTCTTGCTCCGTAATCAGTTTAAATTCTTGGCCAGGAAATGGTGCCATTCGTAGTGGTTCCATATACGCGTTCGACAGCTCTCTCTGATCCTCGGATCTCTCATTTTCCTTCTCGCAATTCTTATCCGAAGCTTCCTTTTCCTCCACTTCATCAGGGAGTGAAATTATGTCATGAAGTTCGCAGAAAGCCAAAACATCTTTCCGTTTTGATTGGATTATGGAAAATTTCTCATCGGAATCCCTAGTTCGGTATGAATTAAATTTTGCTTTCTCTAATTTTTCATTGGTTCGTTTCATCGACGCCGTTTCTTGATAAGAATTTCTCGGTAGCAAATAATCGTAATAAACAATAACATCTTCAAGTTCTTCCGAACGCGAACTATTTTCTTTCTCCACCGTTCTGAAACTGTTTTTTTCATTCAAAAACTCGCGAGAGTTCGTTTCACAGCGATCATCTTCCCCATTTTCGGGTGAAATAGTATCACGTTCACAACCAGCCCACGACTCACGTCCACTTCGAGTAGGAATAAAATAAAAGCTCGATTCGGGGGTATCTTTACAGTCATCATCTTTGCTATTCTCTGTTGCGCAATAACCGGAGCTAGACGATGACTTGTCCGCGGAATCCTGAGCATTTTTAGCTCTACTTTCCTCTTTGCTTATAGGTTTCCAATGACTATAGCGGGCGTAATTTGTCGCTCGGGATACATTCAT
This sequence comes from Bathynomus jamesi, assembly GCA_023014485.1. NCBI lineage: Eukaryota > Metazoa > Arthropoda > Malacostraca > Isopoda > Cirolanidae > Bathynomus > Bathynomus jamesi. The sequence goes on along the minus strand of JAJOZX010003391.1, from coordinate 259,093 downwards.
TGAAGATATTGATTCTGGATCATATTTCTTAAGAAATTTATGTGACGGTATTTTAGTAGTGTTGGTCGAGTCCGTCTCACAAGTACGCATTAAATGGTCGTTTGGTTCATTAAAAGGAGAATTAAATGCAAAATCGTTACTAACACTCGGCATTTGTTTTACACCCATTTCTGAAAAATTGGTCCCATTCAACCGAGCATTGTTTTGTACTTTTGGTCTATTTATATATCTGTTCTCAGGAGTTAAAATTCCCCAACAACAACAACACTGATACGGTGAATTGAATAAGGACGGTTTATAACTGTTCTTTAAATTACTTGCGCGAGGCTTCGAGCGTTCATGATGGTGTCTGTGGCCATGAATACTACTAGGTTCAAGTTCTGTTGTAAGCAAACTTCGACTGGGTAATGAGGGATGAAGAGGAAACTCATTTGGAATATGTGAAAACAATTTATTTGAGATGAGATCATTCATTTTAAAGCTACGTTTTAAATCGGGGGCGACATACGAAAGATATTTATTGTCAGAATCTTTGTCGCAAGGATAATCATTCAATTCCGCTTCAGTTCTTATAGTTTCTCCATCTCGGCTTTTGCTCTGCAATCGTTGGTACGAGTCGCAAGTTATTCTACTGTCCTCCTGGTTCCTTGCGTGATGGTTGAGACCTTCATCGAAGCGTCCTTGAAGGCACGCATTTCTACTAGAGTTTCTTCTCGAAGGCCGCTGCGGGGTTTTTAACTCCTTCCTTGAAGCTTTCCTTAAGTTTCCTTCGTCCTCGAGGTAACTTTTAACTTTCCCGCGATTCGAAGACAAAAGAAGACGATGAGGAGATCTAGAAACGAGTCCTTCCTTTTCCTCTATCCCTTTCGTGGCTCTTATCCTGTCCTTACCACGAATCGTTATACTTCTCCTTGGTAGAGGAATTGGAGTCTCTTTGGTACATATTTTGGTGGAGGAATCTGACAGGAAAGAAAAAAACAGTCGGGTAATTTAAAAGCAAACTTAATTTTAACAAATTTATCTCATCATTAATTTTAATAAATTAACAAAAATATTAAACAAAGCGTCTTTTATTGATTTCAAATTCCTCATCATAAATTTCCGCACATTATATATACATAATAATTATTCATCATTTCAAGAATGGGATAATGCTGTGATTCTATTCAAATATGAAAATAATTTTAAAATGTGTTTAAATAGTAAATACTAATCAAGTTAGAATAAATTTTAACTTTGGCTTTGTATGAAAATATCCAGAAATCGAAATAAGCAAAACGCACACACGAACACATACACACGAAGCTGTGGCTACTGGTATGAAACCACAACACTTTCAGTTGTGGGTGACATTTAACCTAATTAACTTAATCTAACCTTCATTGCATTACCCCCTTTACCATAATATTTAATAATTTTTAATAGAATTCCAAATTTATGGCGACAGCGTTAATATTAATGCACGCACGCGCGTATCTCGATGAGGTGTGCTGTGTATCCTAAAGATTTCGTAAGGTAGCCAAGAAACATGCGCACCAAAAATTACGAAAATTAAACTTAAAAACTAAATAAAAAGCCGTATAATAAAAAGAAATCGTAACCAAAGGTTGACTTAAGAATTCTAGTTAATATTCAAACTCTCGTAATTTCAGAATACGACTTACTACCACACAATCAATTATAATAAAGCTGTTCGGGTAATTAATTAGAGGCGATTCTACTGAAAAGGGATAACAAGAGAAAATGAGAAAGAAGTTTCATGCCACTGGCTTATTAACAGCGAGGCGGTGCTGTCATCAAACCTCTGGTGGATAGGCCTCTGTAAAGGATATGGCTTTCCCTTAGCAACAGAAAGACATTGTTGTTAACTTTAACATGCAGTAGATCGCGAATCAAGAGAGGGAGCAAAAACAAAAAAAAATCACTTCACCCGCAAAACAACGAGCAGGTACTCGAGCAAACTACGTAAGAAAGAGTTTAGGTAGGAAACGCGTACGATATCTTATTGCATATCACTCCACACAAATTTTAACCAATCAGAACTCAAATCTACTACGGGTACACAATGTAAAATGAACTTTACATCACGGGTTTCTCAACATAAAAATGCAAACTGTTTAAAAGAAAGAAGATTGGTTTTCTTACCACCATGCAAAATCAAACCACAACCAAGATTTGAATTTTACACACAGGTTAATTACCAAGAAACTGAAAGCAGTTTTTTCTTTATTTTTAAAGAACTTTCGAAGATATTTTTTAAGCGTTATTTAAAACCAACTAACTAAAAAAAAATATATATATTCTGTATAATATACACAAATATAAAACAAACGCAATAAGATTACTATTTCAAGCAATACAAAAGCAACATTGAAACACAAAAGAGGCATTTTAAAAACCTGCACATAGTACTCACATTCCTTCTGCAGAGCAAAAATAACAGAAATAATGAGTTAGAAAATAATGTTTATGAAGTTGTTAATAATTGTTAAAAGTAAACATATGAAATGCTGGAACGTGAAAGCGAATTTTTGCTTCCGAGAAAAGCGAGGAAGTTAAATCAATATACATACACTGAGCGGCAGAAAAATCGGCCCACTTGGAATATCGCGAAAAGCAAAAAAGTGGGCAAGCTTCTGTTTATAAAAATTTTAAAATTCGAAAATATAGTTATGAGGCAACCAAATAACGAGACAAGACAGCGTCAGCTGTGAACGCACTAGCTGTAACTAATTTTTTACTTCTTTTAAGAATTCGACAGTTTGACATTCAGTTGCTCTTAGACTGCTAGTGCCACTTTTTTCTTCCACTAGTGTGAGTAGACATTTGCGTTTAGTAACAGATATACTTCCAGTTTTTTGGGTTTTAGAATTGAACATTTACAATGGATTTGAGTGCCGTGAACGTCGCAAGAGTCGTCGCCCTAATTGAAGATGGTCGGAGACAGCGCTACGTCGCCGATGCGCTAGGAATTCCAAGAACAATGGTTCGACGTGTCTACCAACGTTATGTGGAGACAGGAGAGTACACCAGAAGACCAGGATCTGGAAGATCGCGCTGCACATCTGCCCGTGACGATCGTTTCATCGTCTTGAGTGTTTTGCGAGATCGTCGCTTGACTGCCACAAACGTCCGCAATGAGCTGGAAAGGTCTCGAGACGTCAGTGTACGGAGCAAACCGTTAGGAGACTTATGGAAAGTGGCTTACATGCTAGACGTCCAGCAAAGGGCCCGGAAATGCTCCCACACCACCGCAATGCTCATCTTGCTTTCGCTCGTGAGCATGTCAATTGGACTATGGTCCAATGGGGATGAGTATTGTTCACGGACTTTCTCCTGATCTTCTCCACTCTCTTTCCCGTCCATCGGATGTTCGAAGATTAAATCTTGATTCGTCCGTAAACAATACTCGTCCCCATTGGACCATAGTTCAATTGACATGCTCACGAGCGAAAGCAAGACGAGCATTGCGGTGGTGTGGGAACAATTCCGGGCCCATTGCTGGACGTCTAGCATGTAAGCCACTTTCCATAAGTCTCCTAACGGTTTGCTCCGTACACTGACGTCTCGAGACCTTTCCAGCTCATTGCGGACGTTTGTGGAAGTCAAACGACGATGTCGCAAAACACTCAAGACGATGAAACGATCGTCACAGGTAGATGTGCAGCGCGATCTTCCAGTGTACTCTCCTGTCTCCACATAACGTTGGTAGACACGTCGAACCATTGTTCTTGGAATTCCTAGCGCATCGGCGACGTAATGCTGTCTCCGACCATCTTCAATTGGGGCGACGACTCTTGCGTCGTTCACGGCACTCAAATCCATTGTAAATGTTCAATTCTAAAACCCAAAAGAACTAGAAGTATATCTGTTACTAAACGCAAATGCCTACTCCCACTAGTGGAAGAAAAAAGTGGCACTAGCAGTCTAAGAGCAACTGAATGTCAAACTGTCGAATTCTTAAAAGAAGTCAAAAATTCGTTACAGCTAGTGTTCGCAGCTGACGTCGTTTTGTCTCGTTATTTGGTTGCCTCATAGACTATATTTTCGAATTTTAAAATTTTTATAAACAGAAGCTTGCCCACTTTTTTGCTTTTCGCGATATTCCAAGTGGGCCGATTTTTCTACCGCTCAGTGTACATTGCCAGAATCTCATTATATCTAAATGCTAGAGGAGGATTGATAAAGTACCAAACACACGCATTAAATCACAATCCTCACTTAACTGAAAGGATTAAGATAAATTTCGATGTGTCGATTGATCGGTAAACACAGTAATCGGCAGTCGGTTCAACTGGGCACTTAATTGGTTAATTGGAAAGAGCATTTTCTTCAGTATCAATATACATACGATTATCTCACTATAACAATAATTCAAATTTTAAGACTAACTTAGTTTTTATTTTCAAGTTTTAGGGTTATGTGCCTAAACTATTAACAACACAACTCAACTTCATTAACCCACTATAACTGAACCCAACCTTACACTCTAATATAACCTAACACCAACTTGATCTAATCTGATTTAACATAACTCCGAGATGATGATTTTCTCAATTTCTCTGTCGATTATCGGAATAACCTCCAACGGACAAAATTATAAAAATCTGCTTACATTAACATTGGGATAGGCTACGTTATTTTGCTGTCACGTTTAAGTGGTATCCAAAATTCAAAGATGAGTAAAACATTTTGAATTTTTATTTCGAATTACTGGAGGGCAAAGTAAAAGTTCTACGAGACTTTAAACTTTTGCTCTCAAATTCATTTTTGTTTGGGCTTCACAAATAAAAACTCTCTTCGCATTGTTTAAATATATTTTCCAATTTTTTTGACGAATGATCATGAAGAAATAAATGAACGTAACACGATAACATTGTTACATTTTTTGGGCCTATTGATATAAATGTATTTTATTTTCCCAAAACTTTATATTCAGAACTCAAACATTAGACCCATAGCACCGAGTAGCCTTTATTTTAAAGTTTAAAGTTCCCCCTTTCGAATGATGTACGAGACATTTCACCACACTTCGATTAGTATCATTTTAGCAAATAGTTACGACAAAGTCGAGATCTGAAATCTGAGAAATGATGGTTAGGAGACGAGTGTGCAATAGATATAGCACAAAAGGAAAGAACTGTATTTTAAGAGTTTATTAAAAGCCACGGCTTAGATAAAATCTTTGACCTTTTTTTTTCTTTACCGAAACAAACACTGAACCAAGACGCTTGGTTCCAACAAGACACCCCCCCTACACACACACACCATCGTCGGGAATGGAAAGGTTGAATTTGAAATGGTGTGGCCTCGATCCCCCCCCCCCCCCCAAATATCTCGGAATGGAAAAGTTACACAACAAATCAAGTAGACATCAATAAGCTTAAGAACAATGTCGCTACGTGTACTATGAGCACAAAAGAGACTAAAACGTGTTAGCTGAGCATGCTCGACGTGTCCACCTATGAATCGAAAGTGGTGGTGGACACTCCCATTACATGGTGTAGGCCTAAATATTCAACCTTTTAATCCAAGCAGTGCCTCTTAATAAATTCCATACTCCTGTCTCCTATCGTCGTCGTCTCCCAGATTTCAGATCTCAACCTTGTCGTGACTATTTGCTAAAATGAAATTGATCAAAATGTGGTGAAGTGTCCTGTACATCACTCGAAAGAGGAAACTTTAAACTTCAAAATAAAAACTACTCGGTGGTCCCCTGAGGTTTTTACATGATACACACAGACCGTGCATTGAACAAGGAACTCTTCTGGGAAAAACCTCAGGGGACCATTCTGAGTTCAATCCCATCATGAAACGGATATGTTATGTGTCTTGAAAAATGGACGATCAATTTTGCCAGTTGAGGTTTAAGTTTTGGTTTTTGGCTAAAAATACAATAATTACCCTTTTTCTTTGATGTATTCAATCCGACGCGAATGCAAAGTGTCTTTTGCTTATATTGAGGTTCTGGATATAGTAGGCTAGGTGTAGCTGTAACCCCTAGATCCTGTCCCAAAGTTGGATCCTATCCGCTTTGAAGATAGCTGGTGAGGGAAGCTATATTTCTAGGGCCTCTTCGCGAGTGACCTGTTGCCCAAGTCGGGCTAACATCATGAAAAAGGAAAACTATAGTGTTTGCCATTTATCATTACTTATTTGGGCTATAGTGGATTTAATTTTCCCAGAAGAGTTCCTTGTTCCATGCACGGTCTGTGTGTATTATGAAAAAACCTCAGGGAACCATTCCGAGTTCAATCCCATATATATATATAATATATATATATACACACACACACACACACACATCCCCCCCCCCAAGGTATGACCGCACATGGTCACCAAAATAAAGGTGGATAGCAGAGCGAACATATGACGAAAACTATAAGATAACTAACGGAGATGAAGAATAGACCGGGGGGAAAAAAGATATAGAAAAATCATATCGAAATCACAGTCGGTAAAGAAGTCAGGAACGAGAGAGAAATGAGAACAATCTGGTCACCGAAAAGTGGGGACCTTCAGCTAGGATAGCGCCAAGCCTATCACAAGGCCCGACGTTCGCCAAAAAAGGAAAATACTCTGCGCTGCGCGCAGAGTAAAGCGGACACTCCACAAGGAGGTGGGCAACTGTAAACGGAACATTACAATTAGGGTATCGGGGCACCCGATCCCCGGCCATCAAATAGCCATGGGTCAGGTGGTGTGGCCAATACGGAGGCGGGCCAGAACCACCTCCTTATGGCACGACCGATGGAAGGAAGAAGCCCAACATCTTAATTTGGGTTTGATTTTGCAGAGTTTGTTAGTTGCAGCGACATCCCAGCGACTCTGCGACCAGGAGCGCAAAAAACTATGAAAACTAGGGATATAGTCTAAAAAGGGAAGGGGCATGGGTGAAACCTGTAGTCGGCACGCGGAACGGGCAGCTTGATCGGCAGCCTCATTTCCAGCTACGTTAACATGTGCAGGGACCCAGCAAAATACCACCTTCTTGCCACCAGAAGTGACAAGGAAATGGCAAAGCAACTGGATACGCCGAACCAGTGGGTGGACGGGGTCGAAACACTCCAAGCCATCCAGGGCACTGCGGGAATCCGAATAAATGACAAATGACCCATCCGGATGCTCCCGTACCACCTCCAGAGCGCTCAGAATGGCATAGAGCTCCGCCGTAAAAACGGAAGCCCCATCAGGGAGGCGGGTACATTGGGGAGCAAGGGCAGACGATTAGGGAACAGCCGCAGCCCCAACGCCCCGCGCCTACCTCGAGCCATCTGTGAAGACCGCAATACATACAGAGTGACAAGCAGTGTGCTGAAGAAACAGAGACCGAAGCAAGGCAGGGTCAGAATCGGCCCTGCGAACGGGACGCAACGCCCTACAGCATGTAACAGGGGTGCTCTCCCAAGGTGCAACACCCTCGAAAGAGACCGGTATGACGGATGGAGGAGGAGTGCCCATACCATCGAGGAGGGAGGTCACCGTGTCGGTGAAATACCAACCCCCATCCCGACAGAACGCCCTCTCCACCACCTGGAACAGAGGATCCGGAGGGATGTCGCACTCAACCTGCAGGCTATGAATCGGAGAGGAGAGGAAGGCGCCAGATGACATGCGCAGTCCTCTAGAGAGGACCGGGTCCAGTATCGGAAGGGCCATACGGGAGGCGGAGCCATACACCACACTCCCATAGTCTAATTTTGATTGTACCAGGGACACGTACAAACGGAGGAGTGTCCGCCTATCCGCGCCCCATGTAGTGTGAGACAAATGTCCCAGCAAATCCAGGGTACGTCTTGCAGTCTTGCGCAGCCTGCGAAGGTGGGGGACCCAGCTCAAACGGCTATCGAAGACCATACCCAGAAAACGTACTGATTGAACGAGGGCTGACTCCCGAGTTTAAGATTAAAGGCCGGGACGGCGCCGGAGCCCCGTCTCCTCGACGGAAGGAAGGCCACGCACGAAGTCTTCGGGGAAGAGAGCGTAAGGCCCACCGACGACGCCCAACGTCAACCGATTGACCGCGAGTTGGACTTGCCTCTCCACGAGGGGGGAGCTCGTCTCCGCGGCATAGACAGCCAGATCATCGGCGTACACGGAACAACGCACCGAGGGCGGGAGGACCCCCGGTAGCGCAGACATGACCAGATTGAAGCAGGAAACGCTCAAGACACCCCTGAAGCACGCCCTCCTCCTGAACATACAGGTCAGATAGGGCCGCCCCATTACGGACGCGGAAAGTGCGACGGCAGAGGAAGTTTCGAATAAGCGTGGGCAAAAGGCCCACGAAACCAAGAGACTTCAAACGGTCCATGACAACTCCCCGACGGGTCGTGTCATAGGCCTTTTGACGTCGAAAAAGACGGCCAGAACAAGATTCCGGCGGGAAAAGGCCTCCTGTACATCATGACCAAGGAGGAGAAGGGGGTCCAGAGTACCCCGAAACCGACGAAAGCCATACTTGGTCGGGGGGTATAATCCAAGCGACTCCAGTGTAAATGAAAGTCGGACGGCCACCATTTTTTCAAGGAGCTTGCATAAGCAGCTCGTCAGGGCAATAGGCCGATAGCCCGCCATCTTCGCCGGATCCTTCCCCGGTTTAGGTATCGGGACCACAATCGCCTCCCTCCAACGGGAAGGGAACGACCCTCAACCCACATCCGGTTGAAAAGATCCAGCAAGAAGTGTAGGGCCATCGGATGCAGATTCCGGATAAAGTCATAAGGAATGTCATCAGGGCCAGGGGCGGAAGAACGACGGGTCGCCAGGGCAGCCCGAAGTTCCCGCATCGTAAAGAGACAGTTATAGGGCTCGTTCCCAGGTGGTGGGAACGTAACATCGACAACGGACGATCCGCAGCTTAAGGCGAACGGGAAACCGCAGCAAAAGCCCCGGCCAGCCGATCGGCCACAGCAGTAGGATACGAAAGGAAGCCGTCCCCGTCCTGAAGGACAGGGCGACGAGCAGGGACCGGCTTCCCCTCGATACTACGTACCTTTCGCCACACAACAGCAGAAGGGGTAGACGAGGAAATGCCAGACACAAAAGCACGCCAAGAGGCCCGACGGGCCACCTTGAGAGTCCGGCGGGCGAAAGCCTTCGCCCGCCGCATCTCAATCAAGTGTTCAGGGCGCCGGGTGCGGTGGAAGCTGCGCGTTGCCCTCTTCCTCTTACACACCGCCTGGTGACATGCTGGAGTCCACCACGAGACGCTACGCGTCCGCGGGTTACCGGAAGATCGAGGAATACAGTCCTCCGCTACGCCCATCACCACCCGCTCGAAGAACTTCAAGCTCTCATCCACAGAGCCAAAGTCCAAAACCGAACGGGCAATGCCGGAACGAGCTCTGAAGGATGGCCAGTCAGCCCGCGACAGGCACCACCTCGGTCGAGACGAACACCCGGCTGCGGTCCGACCGGCTCAAGACAGACTGGGTAATGATCACTGCCAAAAGAGTCCCCCAACACCTCCACGAAAAATCGAGTAGGGCATCGAGGAACAAAAAGGAGAGATCAATACAGGTAAATGAACCCGTGGGTTCGTGAAAATAGGTAGGTCCGCCAAAATTGAGGCAAGTAAAGGAAAGTTCCTCCATTAAGGAGAGCAACATACCAGCCACATTTGTCGACCGGACATCTCCCCAAGCCGGGTCGCGACTGTTAAAGTCCCAGAGGAGGAGAAACGGCCGAGGCAGTTGCACCACCAACTCGCAACCGCGTCGCGAGGAGGGTCATGGGGAGCAATGTAGATCGAGCAGGCAGTGTACTGGCGATCTAAGAAGAGCCGCACAGCCACAGCCTGCAAGGAAGTACGAAGAGGCACACCTCGCGAGGGTAACGAATGGTAAACATAAATCGCCGCACCCCGCCGGTGTGTGTGCTCATCCGGGGTGCAAGGGAAACCAACGTAGCCAGAGAGGCGAGGGAGCCCCCGCGCAGCCAGGATAGTCTCCTGGAGACAAACGCAGGAAGGCCGCTCGCTCTCCAGCAGGGAGGCAAGGTTCTCCCAGTTAGCTAAAAGCTCCCTACAGTTCCAATGCAAAATGGAACTGTAAGGGGAAGAGGCAGAGAAAACAGCAAAAAACATCCACGGACCAAGCTCAGCAGCAAACTCAACGGTCCATAACCAGGGACGGAATCGGCTTCCCCGCCCGACTCACCCCGAGCGGGGAGAGTAGGGGTCACAGGAGGCAAGCCCCGGAGACGAGGATCCCGATTACGGGAAGCCACAGACTCCGCAGCTGCTCCACCCGTAGTAGAACGAGGGAGGGAGAGTGAAACAGGGAGTTCAGAGGGGGGGCTCCCCTGATGGGGGAGAGGAGACGATGAGACGGGCCCAGCCGAAACCCCCGACTCCCCACCAGGGGTAAGGCAGGGAGAACCAGACAAGTGCTGACAGGGGAGGGAAGATCCACTACAGGTAGGAAAGGTAGATCCAGGAGAGAGAATCCCATGAATAAGGGCTAAGCCCCTCTCGACAGGGTCCACCGTGGGAATAGAGTCAGTAATCAAAGGTGTCATGGGGCGGTGTACCTCAACCGACACCCGGACACTAGTTGGGGCACCGGGAGGTGACGCCCCACCAGCCCTCCGTATAGGGGAGGGAGTCCCGAACGGAGTAGGGGCGGCGCGCCGCTTCCCCTCTGGTGAAGGGGAAGCAGAGCAAGCAGTGGTCGTGGACGGGTCTGGAGGACTCCGACCACGGTAACGTTTCCTCCTCCCCTTCGGGGCCTCACCCTCCCCACCCGAGAGACGGGCAGGCAGGGATCCAGACCCCAAGGCCGGAGAGGGAGAAGGGGCATTTGTAGGCAGGGAATCAATCTTGGCGACTGAGGGTGAGGCAGGGGGACAAGAAGGTCCTGCGGTGCCAGGAGGACCATCAACTCCTGGAACTTTCAGGGGGGGCACCACTCCGGTAGGCGCCCAAGGACCCGCCCAAGCCAAGAGCCGCAGCATAGGACAATCCCCGCCGCGGCTCCCGGTCGCGGACCCTATCGCGCGCGCACTGAGGAATTTGGTAGTCTTTAAGGACTGCACTTCGAATTCGAACTTCAAAACGTGGCAGTCCCGCGAGGAGGAAGGGTGGGTCCCCGAGCAGTTCGAGCACTGCGGGGGCTTCGTGCACGGGGGAGGGTGCACAGGCCCACCGTAGCGGACACAGAGCTTACCCTCACGGCGCACGCAGAACTAACATGACCGAACCGGTTGCAGCCAAAGCAGCGGATCGGGTCAGGCACATACGGCCGCACCGAAAACTCGCAAGACCGTCGATCACCCATGCCCCAGAACACCTGGGCCGGAGGCACAAGGAAGTCAAAGGTCAGGAGCAGACGGAGTGAGAGCACCATCCCGGTGCGACGAAAAGCGGAAGACGTTCGTGACCCCCTGGGAGGCAAGATCCTCCTGCAACTCGCCAACCGGGATCGGCAGCAGACGGGAAGCGAAAATGGTGCCCTGACAACTATTCAGTCGCGGATGAGGAGTCACAGAAATTCTGCAACCCAGAACATCCTGCAACTGTAGAAGGGACTCAGTCACCCCCGAAGAACGGGACTTCAAAAGAAGAGATCCATCTTCAGAGGGCGGATATTATAACGGTATCCGAGAGTGGGCGAGAGAACGAGGGCCGCGAAGACCCCGCCCTACGGCCACCACGAGCCCGGCCACGAGAGCCAGACGCCGCAGAGGACGAGAGGGGGCCATACGGCTTTAAGGTCAATCCAGCGGAGGCAGAGGCCGCTGAAGGACCAGAAGTAGAAGTCTTATCCAAATCCAAGGACGGGCCAGAGTCGTTAACAGGAGGGGATCGAGTTTTAGAAATTTTACCCATAAACAATATAATTATAAGGAAGACAGCCTCGGACCTAAGGCAATGCACCAATCCGCCACTGCATCCTTCAAGGCGCAGGCCCAACGTCCAGGGTAGCCCGCCCCCCAACCTGACTGTCGTTTTAAAAACAGCAGAGTGGCTCTCTTGGAGTTTTGTCCGTTAAGGGCCTAGCAAAAACCCAATCCAGATGCAGCAGCGGTCCGGGCACCCATACCATCCCCAGAGCACGGCTCAGCCACGTAGCGATGCCACGTAGCGATGCACCCAGCGGTGCACCCGACGACCCCAAGACTGCCGGCAAAAACAAACAGGGGGGGAGGGGAATACTACAATTGACAGAGGCCCAATACCGAGTCAAGACGAGAGAAATTCCGTAATATACGGGGTAAAAAAAAAAAAAAAAAAAAAAAAAACACGGTAACTACCCACACCCCTCGAGGAGTTGAGGAAACTCCAACAACGCACGAGGTGTGCGAGCCCCCTCGGCCCGGCAAGCCGGAGTACCTAATCGATATATATATATAATGCTTCGTGTGTGTTACACACCTGTACTTCCGTCTCTGGCATGACGGGAATGACCGTGACATACTTCCCCTTGGTGTTCGAAGGTGACTTGATGGGGGAATGTAGTGTTGCCGAATATTCATCGAAAGTTGGACCTGAACATGAAATATAAAGTAAAGACAGTAAAAAGGAATTCACGAGTGACGATTGACTATAGAACCTTGATTTACTAACTTCACGCGTCACTGCAGGAACCTGATACCTTTCCTTGACTCTCCATTCGCTCTCCCTTTTCACCAACTTTTCCTTTCCTCACATTCATCGCTAAACACGTCCTCTCACCACCTACCAGGTCTTCTTCAATGTTTGGGGTTATTTTTAACTTCGTTCATAAAGGCAAAGGTCATGTAACAGAGGAGACCTACAGCTTTACGTGGTATCCGAACCATGTAAGAGTTCCTACATCTGAACGCAGAATATGGTCCCCCATCCAGCTGTTAAGCAGATCCAACGTCGCTTAACCTTGCTCACCTAACGCGAAGCAGTGTTGCGACGTAGTATTTAATGGCATTTAATAATCAAATTTAACACGATTTATTCGCCTCGTTTCAATTTCGTTTCAGAACTTACTCTGCGTCGCGTGTTGATGTATGAGTTGCGACACCAGTAGAGAAACCTCTTCAGGCGCTCGCCGAAGGAGATCGATCGTGTGCCCGTAGGAAAGAGAATCGACGCACAAACCATTTACACCAACCAAGCGGTCGCCTGAAAGTTGGAATCAAGATCAGAAAATAATTTCCATTCTGGTAGTGAGCAAACACAATGAGATTTCTTGGTGAACGTTCCTCAGTGTACCACAACACGTGAGTAAGGAAATTGGGACCCTGCCTTATCTTTTACGAAACCCATCTCCCACCCTTCCTCAATCAGAACATATTATTTGCCCTTACTCCACCCCCAAACCTCTAAAACCAAAACTTTGTTTCTTCGTCCAAAATTCCCAAAAGGATGTAAAACAAAAATATTTGTTCGCATTATTTTCGCCTAGAGCGTCCCGTGGTTCGATCGGTTAGGGCGCCGCTCGGCAGTGCTGACACTCCTTTGAGTCGTGGGTTCGAACCCCAGTGCTGCCCAGAGTTAGGCGATTGGCTTCTCTGTAACTAATGTCAGGGGAGGCGGCTGGTCCATATACACTTCCTGTGTATATGGAACACTGGATGTTACCTTTTATTACTTTAGCTTTCAATTTTATGAGGTTAGAGTTACGCAAAAATAAAAAGCACCTCAAAAACTCCGTAAACAACTGAATCCTTTGGTCCTTTTTATCAGTCATCAATCATATTAGAGATATTTTATTAATCAAAACTACTTCCTGAATTCAGTTGTTAAAGTGCGCTCAATAAACTTGCTTAAACCACATTTTCAAAACAGATACACAGTATTTTGTTCTTTGTCAGAAATTGGGGTTGGGAGTTCGGATTCAACTTGGCTGTTTAAGTATCTTTGTACCACACTCGCCTGTTTCCTGCTAGTAAGACAGACATTGCATATATATTATGTACATAACGTACTTGTCGTAAAATGGGGACACACTCTTATTTGTAGAAAACTTCTCAAAATATGGCTAAAATTCAGAAACAAAAATACAGGCTGTTCAAGTGTAAAATCCTATAAATCTTTCGCAGTTTTTACGTTACATTACTTTAGCAGGGGGGGGGGGGGGGGGGGGGGGGGGGGGGGGGGGGGTCACAGTTTTGTTTTCAGGATTCTTTTGAACAGAATGTCATTAAATTTTAAATTTTATTTTCAGTGTGAAAATATGAATTATTACTCCGTTTTATTTTACCCGTATAATAATAATACCGTAATTAATAAAATAATTATTAGTCATGATTTACGCATTATTAATAATAACTTTTATTTTTAATTAAGAGCCCAGTAAAGCCTACAGCTTAAGGGCCAAATTAAATAAAATAAATAATACAGCTTCTGATCAGTGTAGCAGTAAACCCTTAAAATATATAAGAGCGGTCTTAAATGAAATTACTATTATGAAATAATACGTATAAACAGACAGCACAAAATTAACTTGGAAGGCCGAGAACAAGGACGTTGATACCAGAAACATTTCCTGTCACACTAACAAGTAACCTCATCCAATCTAACGAAGTGTAACGGTAACGGACACGTATATTAAGTACAACGGTAACTATGGTAACGAGAGCGTAACGCATCTTGGCCATAAATGGGCCTACCTAACAAGGAAGTTTTAGCTTAAGAGTCCCTTTTCATGAAGCTGTAACGGTCGGTGTGCCATTACACCGGATGTTCCTTCACACCTTTTTTTTATACAGGAAGGAGGGCCAAGGGAAAACGCCCACAAAAATGCCCCACCACACAAGGAAAAGGGGAAAGCCGAAATCAGGGTATCCGTGCCTGTTAAAAACTATGCCAATTTCTTTTTATTTGGAAACGAATGTGTAGTGTGTAAGATGCGTGTATGTGTAGTGAGGAATAGAGGGAGAAGCGTGTGTTTGAGAGTATGCTGGACTGCTCACAGGGTAGATGAGACACGGAAAAAGATCAGCTAAGGAGGACGGTGACAGGAGAAATGGGAGTTCCAGCACTCCCTGGCTCCTGCCTAACGTTGCCCCTGGAGTACTTCTCTGGTCGATTGGTGTCTACAATTCTTCCTTCGTTGGAATTAGGTTTAAAGCTAAAGAAAATCCATACAAAGAATAAAATGAGCCTGTAGGTAGGGCCTACCTGGTTTCAAAAGACCTTGTTGTTCTGCTGGTCCCCCTGGCGTGATCCCTTGTATGTAGAGCGCTCCGTCGCTGCCCACCCCTAGCATGAGACCCAAAGATCCATTTCTCTTCAGGAGCTCCACCGTCGTCAGTCGCCTCTCAGTGGCACCGGCGAGCGTCGGTGCCTTCAGGAAACGCGAAAGGAGGGAGTCATTCACAGTCTCGTTGAAGTCCTCGGCAGGAGTTGAGTCGGGCTCTGAAACCAAACTCGATTAGCTTAAAACATTAAGTTCCTCCATACACCTTCGAAAGCCACGCCAGTTACCATCGCGAATCTACGCAATGAAAATCACCGTACGAACTTCTTAGAATATTGAACAATCTCGTTATTGACCACATCACACGTCAAATGAGAATAAGGACTCTTGCGGGTGAGGTAAAGAAGTTAAAGGCAAATTTTCTATTACATTCTAAAAGTAATTATCAGATCAAGTTAAAAGCCAATCTCTCGGGTATGCCATACGTTAACACTATGGAGTAATTTACAGTTCAAAAGAATGTTAATTTAAAATTACATTTTAGCTATGTAAACTGAATTTGTCGGCGGCCTGGTAGTTCAGTAGTTACGGTGGCGGACTCCGATACATCGGATGGAGTTGAGTTGGCTGCTGCTCTGGCTCAGGTGACCCCGAAATGAGCTTCTTGGATGTTACGCTTTAAACAACCTCTGTCGAGTTACAGTACAAAGAATATCACTTTAAAATTACATTTTAACCGCATGAAGCGATTCTGTCAAGAGGTAGGCGCAGTACATACATATTTATATAAACTATAACGAAACAAATAGTTACTAATTATGAATTTATTGTTGCAAATTATCTGGCAAATGGTGACGTGGGTCAATAACGATAAAAATTTCAAATTTTTTCTACTGTGAAACTGGGTTATCATGAACCCATTTATCCGCAACGACATGAAAGAAAATCCTTACACGATCAATAGAGTTACATAAAAAAAAAAAAAAAAAGAAGACTCTCAACAACGAGTTTGCATTAAATCAAAGGCGACAAACGAACATTTCAACTGAAAAAAACAAACCCAAAAATAAACAGAGAAATACGAATGACATTTTTGCTCCTTACTTTAACTATAAAAAAGACTCTAACCTTACTGAAGGTAGGCTTCTTAATTAATGGAATCAAACTTTATTCCAATTTCAATTCCGTAAAATGAGAACTGAACTAAAAAAAATATAAATAATTTTATGAGGTAAAGAAAGAAAAGTTTTATTGATGAAATATAAATTACAAGAGTAAGAAGCACGCGAGCTTCGCTGTAGTTTATTTTACGACAATTTGGTCCTTAAGTTTATGGCTTTACTGGACTCTCATTAAAGTAAAAGATAACCATATCATATTATTATTATTAGCACAAACATTATCATCATCATTAACACTACCGATATCGGCATAAACTGAAAATAAGCACTTAACACGCATGGCTGAATAATATAGAAAATATCCCAAGTTTAAAAATATTAGAGGGCAGAGAGCTCAGTGGTTCTGGTGACGGACTCTAAGCGGTAAGACTATGGTTCGCTCCCGTCTGCTGACTCCTAGGTTCGGTTGAATTGGCCGCTTACCCTGTCATTGATCGGGCTAACGGTGACCCTTGGGGCATACTTACTCCCACATCGTGGGGAAATGAGCTTCCTCGCTGTTACTTTTTATGTATTATTAAGTTTTGGAAGAAACAAAGAATCATTAGTAAAATAAAATAATAGCAATAATGATTATAACTGGGGCCGTTTCTCCTCCTCCGTAGCACCCAAGATCACATGACGTAGGGAACCAACCGCTTTACGCGGGATTTGAACCACTACACTAAAGAGCAAGATTTAATAGCTGAAATCTGAAATCCGAGCCCCGACACCGCGACTCGAACCCAAAACATTCGTGAAATTGACAGCTTGGGGGTTCTACCACCAGTATACCAAGGCGGAGAGTAAAATGTAAACTAAAACAAGTGAGGAACTACATACAGAAATCAAATATTTATCATTAGTCATTAAAAATTGACCCACATGAATTTAATGACAATCATATTATTAGGGATGTACCGATATATCGGTATCGGTGATATCGGTAGATTTAACGGTATCGGCCGATATTTCAAAAGTATGATTTTTCCAAAATTATGAATAAAAGACTTATTTAGAAGATGAAATTTCCAATATTTTGTTTTATCACTTCACATAACGTTATTTTTTCATCATAGCCTAGGTCCTAAGAAATGTAGCACATAAGTTTGACCCAATTTTCTTTTCAAAAAGCCAATCAAACGAGTGTAAATCCTTTAAGAAATAGATATAAAGCCTAGAAAACCAAAAAACTATCTTGTAGTCATAGCTCAATATTAATCCAGCTAGCTGGTTAAAAACACATTTACTAAGCCCAACATAGGCCCGCAGTTCAATTGTATAACAAACAAAACTATGATATCTAATGCAGTGTTGCCATTTTTAATGAAAAGGATTATTGCTTCGTTGCCAAATAATTTTCAACACAGAAAATAAATTATGAATACGTTACAAAAATATGACAAACTAATAAACCCTAGCTGGATATCGGTATCGGTTATCGGCCGATACTATTTTTAATTATCGGTATCAGTTATCGGCTAAAAAGCGATATCAGTACATCCCTATATTATTACTGACCCTGATCTGTGGTGGACAAAGGGCGTTCAGTTGTTTATGTATGTATGTGGTCGCAAGACCATATACTGTACTTACCCACACCTAACGTGTGACTACCAAGACCACACACAGTCGGCGTCGACTGACATCTCGTTCGAATTATTATTATTATTATTATTATTATTATTAATATTAATTTTAGACGCACCTTTTTTCTTAGTGGTATCAAATTCAATGATGGTGAGGGAAATCTTAGTTTTGATTGGGAGACGGGATAGTTGCTTTCCTCTCCCTTCTTCCCCTCTTCGGGAAACGAAATCTTTCCCCTCCCCCGAAACACGACGTCCCCTATAATGAGGGGGACAGTTTATCCTATTACGATATTCGTCACACATTTCAAGTTCGTCCTTTCCAAACTTCGACTGTCCGCGCTCGTGCGTGCAGCATGACGCATCATTAACTGGGTTTACATAATCTCGGATTTTTTTTCGTGTAATGGAGCGAGCGTTCCGCTCTAACGGACAATTTTCCTCTTTACGTAACATACCAATCGTTACTGCCTAGAATACCTTTCGAAAGCTCGCCATTTGTAGCGTTTACACGAAGACCCAAAGACCGCAAATCGAACTAAACTGTTTAAAGTGGTTCTTTCAAATAACTGAAATAGACTCGTTGTAATGTTATTTAAAATAGAAGTTAAACTTTCAATTAAAATAAAGTTTACAAGTTTGTACTGCACTAAAAATTAGTTGTTAGTAAATTTTGCCTCTTAAAATTACAGGTACAGTATATCTTTTTTTTTTTTTTTTTTTTTTAGCTTGACACAACACGATAGGAAGACGAAGTGTTCACAATCATTCAATCTTAACATTTTCTTTAAAGCAATTCATGGCAAACTCTTTAATTAAAATTTTACGCCAGTGAGAATTTAAAATTTACTTTAAAAGTACGAGAATCACTCGAATTTTTAATCTAACTTCACAAATACGTACAGCTTCAGGCGAAACTTAAAATTTGTGTAACTGCGTTTGTATTATTCCAAATGTTAGCTCTCTTCTCGCACTCTTGGATTAAAAGTTTTTAAAACGGGACTGAATCATGCAAAGGCTATTAATAGGTAGACTGTTTAGTTTAGTCTCAGTCTTCCACCGACAACGTGGGTGAAGGTGTTTAAAAATCAGTGCTTCAAAGGATCATTTTTATTTTACACATCACTCGATGAAACTTATCTTAACAGAGACGCTAATTTCCTATGTTAATTATTTGTACTGGCGCTGAAGTTTCCAAATTCGAATAGAGGACAGCTGGATATATAAAGCACGCAACTGGTATCGTAAAATACACCTGTGCGTGAGCTAATAACCCAAACGTACGAATTACTTTACAATTATCAAAGGTTGTGGGACAAAATAACCTTGAAATATATTTTCACTACATCTCGTATGCAAATGCGTTAAATGTGAACTATTTACGTTCTTAAATTGTTAAACAAAGCCAATATACTGACAGATTTTTAAAACTGTATCTGGGTTTTAGATCCATATATACTATTACCGCACAAACTTTCTCCAATTCTGATCCTGATACACAATACAAAGTTTAAAGTTCTAATGCTCGAAAAAGTATCTATATGGTCCATATATACGAGAGCGCATAAATAATTAAAAGCGAATTGATAAACAATTTTTTTTAAGATATATGAAATCTATATACAGCACCGTAGATTGTATTAGATGCAACAGAAATTACTTTATTGCATATTCAATATGGCATTTCCCCGTCAATAAGCAGCAGCTGAAGAATGAATATCAACATAAAAAGCATGATGGGTGTAAAACCTAAGCCGTTATCTATTGGGATTTCGTTTTTCTATACTCACTATCCGTAAGCGAGTGCGAATTCTGAATACAAAATGGGAATCATCCGCTCGTTATACTTCACCGTAAACAAATAATTACGCAAATCGAGGAAGCGTCGTGACTGGTGTACATCAATAAGGAAAGACTGCGAGTTCTTCCACGTTTCTATTTATTTTTAAACAATAGACGAAAGAGGGGGGGGGGGGGAGGAATTATGAAGTCTACTACAGTACCTGGTGTAGCCGTCTATCCCGAGTCAAGCCCAACAGAATAGTTTTGCCGAGTTTGCCAAGGGTAGTTAATCCCAACAGATGACGGCTATATTTATCGAACGAGGAATGAAGATGGAGGAATATAAAGAAATATGGAACAAGGGTAAATGAAGCGCGTAGGAATCAGCATGCGAACTGAAGGATCGAAGGAATATAAAAGTGGAGAAAATGGAGAACGCGCGTCACACGATTTTTTCCTTTACAAAACCACTTCTTAACCACTTCTAATTGTTTTGACGAGAGAGTATTATATTATAAACGCGTATTAGGACGTACGCTATATTGCTCGATGACAGTTGGCTAAAATCAGTTTTACTAATTTAAGTGTTATCACGACTCTTTTTTCACTCTTATGAAACAGAAAACTAAAAGGGATTATGTATTTCTTAAAAAAATTAAATAAAACGAGTCATTATTATTTTATTATTATATTACAGTCTATTTATATAAATTGTGTATAATGTACTAAAATTTCAACACGCGAGGCAATTCATAGCGTTTCAAATTTGTCAGTTTCATACATATAGTAACTACTTCAAACTATATTTTCTACATTATATATATATATATAAAACGTTGCGCTGTTGTTCACATGTAACGTCACATTATTCAACGAGTTTCATCCAACATCGTTTTAATTCCAGTATTATATATCGATAAATTCCACAATTGACATAACTTTTTCGAACAAAAGACCTTTCCAATTAAATTGCGCTTCCATTATAAATTTTAAATGAAATCCGAGATAAACACCATCTTCACACGACCTCAAAGGGAACACTGACTGACCTCATTAACCTAAACAACACCTGTTCAGTCTTCAGTGGCTCTACTCTGTTGCCATGGAAACCGGCCAAACAATAAGGCACAGAACCTGGTCTCCAATTCGTCTCTTCATTACGGGGGACTTCGATCGCGTTTATCGGAATTCAATTTCGACAAAACTCGCAGGTTTTCCTTTCAGCAAAGGAACTTTGATTCGGCTTCAACGCGACATCATCAGTCTTTTAAAAGTGAAGTCAACTGGGTTTTTTGCTGTTGGTGCTGCGTGAAAGTTCTGTTCTTAGGGCGGGCATTTTCATAGTGGTAGTGTTGTCATCGTGTTTAGCCGTTCCGGATCTATACCCATTTGGTCAACAAGATAGAACATTGATACTAAAAACTAACCACCTAACCTAACTTTTTCCGTATTTCATCTACCCTGTGAGCAGTCCAACATACTCTCAAACATGCATTTTACATACTACACAATCTTTTCAAAATTTAAAAAACTGTCATCGACCTCAAGAGCCTCGGAGTCGCCGGAGGAGGGAACCATAAGCGTGTCCATTTCTGGCTCCCCCGCTACCGATACCGGAATGCAGACCCGGACAGCGGAACTGGTTCTGCTACTGCCCATTCTGTTCTGGGCCTCTGCCTGATTCACTTTTCATAAATTTCTGCAACATTCGTGGACTTTCCTCAAAATTTTCACTCTGTTCAACACCACCACCTCTAAACCTCACCTTCTCTTCCTCAGTGAAACTCGTGTGTCTGGGACAAATAACAGCAACCCCTTTTCTGTCCCCTCCTACTTTCTCTATACTCAATTTCACCCCAAAGGTGGATGTTGCGTACATGTATGTAATGACCAAACTTGCTCTCGTATTCCTGAAGTTGAATCCTCTGAATTCTGTACCCTCTGGCTACAGATTACATGCCAATCTCAAACTAAATACATTTGCGCTGTCTACTCTCACTTAGCTTATATTTCTGCCCGAAATCGCGCAAAATCTGTTCTTCGACTCGCCAAAAACTCCAATATCAGACAAAAAAATGTGAAAACCTATCTAATTCTTCTTGCTCTTTCTGGCATCTAGCCAAGAACCTCTCCAACAACTTTACTACTACTACTTCTTCTTTCCCTTCTCCTTTCCATTCCGACGGCTCAGTTGCCGTCTCTTCTCCTGACAAAGCTGAACTCTTCGCTAAAACTTTCACCTCCAACTCAACCCTGAACGATTTCGGTGCTGTTCCACCATCTCCTCCCTCTGACTTAATTATTTCTGAAATTAGAATCTCCTCCAAAGATGTTTTTTTCTGCTCTATCCCAGCTAAACTCCAGGAAAGCGTACGGTCCTGATGGTGTCCCTTCTGTTGTTCTCAAGAACTATGCTTCTGCGCTGACACCCTGCCGAGGAAAAACTCTTTTGTCTTTGTCTTTCATCTGGTACTTTTCATTCCCGTTGAAAGTTCACTTTCATTCAGCCTGTCCCCAAAACCCCCACTCTTTTCTTTTTATTTATCAATGATCTATTAAGTCGCACTTCCTGTCCTATCCATATCCATTCCTATGCTGATGATTCCACCCTTCACTTACTCCACCCGCTTCGTAAAGGGTCTCTTTCAACAGACACGCAATGCTTCGCGTGGGACGGCCATGATACCCCTAACCTCTGATCTGTCTACTATATCTGATTGGGGCAGAGAAAATTGTGGCTTTCAATGCCTCAAAAACTCAATTCCTTCATATGTACACTCGTCACAATATCCCACACGACTATCCCCCTTACCTTCAACAACAGCACACAACTCAATCCATCCTCTTCTCTTAACTTTCTTGGTGTTTCCTTTTCTCGTGGTTTCCTGGAAAGATCACACACATTCTCTTTCCAAAACAGCTTCTAAGAGGTTAGGTGTGCTGTACCGCCTCCGAAGTTTCTTCACCACAGCTCAGTTGCTGTGTCTGTACAGGGGTCTTGTCCGCCCCTGTATGGAGTACGCTTCTCATCTGTAAAGTGGCTCAACCCACACCTCTCCCTGACCGGGTGGAATCAAAGGCTTCTAGTTTCATCATTTCCCCACCTCTTACTGTCTGTCTTCAATCCCTCTCTCTTCGCCGTAATGTTGCCTCACTCTCTCTTTGAGCCGGTGGCGGACGTACCTTCAACTGAAGGGTGCGTCCAGGTACGGGTGGGTGACCCTCCTTCCACGTTGGAGGGGGCTCAGGCTCCTGCGGAAGTTGCCCCCCCGTTGGTGAGGGGTTCTTCAACTCCCGACAACCCTGGCTGTTCGGGAAACGGGTCGTGCTAGAGGGCGGTCAGAATAGGCTCACTCCGTGCAATGCTTTTTAATGCTAGGTCGATTAGGAATAACTTTTGCGAGCTACGGGCGCTCTTAGCGTCAGAATACCAGGATATCGTTGCTATCACCGAGTCCTGGATTCATACTGATCGTAGGGACTACGTTGGGGAGTTCGAAATTCCCGGGTATAGAATATTTCGCAAAGACCGCACCAGTGGGGAGGGGGGAGGGGTACTAATATACGTGAGGGACACGTTGAGTCCGGTTGACTGCCAGTTCCGGTCGGAACGGGAGCTGCTTGGCGTCGATCTGAACGTGGGAGGGACGAACTATAGGTTAATCTTGGTGTACAGACCTCCGCATCTCCTCCTCGAGGGGGATACAGCTCTGTACACCGAACTCCGTAGCCTGCTAGGGGATAGGGTGTGTGTAGTTTTAGGAGACTTCAACTGTCGTGGCATAACGTGGGAAGACAGGACTGCTGATGCTGAAGGGAGGAGGCTAGTTGACTTTGCTGATGAGAACTTCCTCACTCAGTGGGTCAATGAGCCTACACGAGGCGAAAGCGTTCTAGACTTAGTATTCACGACCGAAGACAACCTCGTCACTGGCCTCACCGTTGACGAATCGTTGGGAGGGAGTGATCACGTCTGATTAGGTTTCGTGCGTGCGTCCCTCGGGTGAAGCGTAGTAACTCGACAGGCAGTAAGCTCGATCTCCGGCGGGCGGACTTTGTTAGCCTCCGGGATAGCGTAGGCGAGATGGGGTTAGAGGTCGGCGGCGATGTTGAGGGAATGTGGAGTGCATTCCGGGAGTTTATGGTGCTGCAGTCTGCTGCCATACCCTCAAAACCGGTCACCCCTGCTTCAACGCAGCCTAAGTGGTTCAATCGTGACATCGCTTCGGCTATCCGAAATAGGAAAGTAGCGTATAGGAGGGCGAAGGCCAATCGTTCCCATGGGAACACTGAAGCGTATGTCCGCCTGTGTTGGGAAGTGAAGGCGAAGGTTAGGCTACCGAAACGTAACGAAGAACTACGGGTGGCAAACCTCTGCAAGGGGAATCCTAAGGAGTTCTTCAGTTATGTTAATAGTAGAAAGCCCATTAGAAGCGCATTAGAAGCGGCGTTCTGCGGACCTCCGACGCGGACATCGCCAATGTGCTTAATGAGTACTTTGCGGGAGTGTTCACCAGGGAGGACACCCGCATCATCCCCGAGCCAGGCGTCAGGCACGAAGGTGCTGGCCTGGATAGTGTTCGATGTACCGCGACAGTCGTTGCCGATAGAATAGACAAACTGAGCTCATTTAAGGCTCCTGGGCCAGACCAGTTTCTCCCCAGTGTTGCGGGAGGTGCGCGACCAGGTGGCTCCCCACCTGGCTACAGTCTTCAACAAATCGTTGGAGACGGGCCAGGTGCCTGGAGGGAAGCCAACGTGACCCCTATCTTTAAGAAAGGGGATCACGAAAGTCCAGGGAACTATCGTCCCATTAGTCTCACTTCAGTTGTAGGTAAATTATTAGAGGGGATAATAGCGGATAGGATCATTGACCATTTGGATTCCTACAAGCTGCTTGGGGACTCCCAACATGGGTTTAGACGGCATAGGTCGTGTCTCACCAACTTGCTCGAGTTTTTCCACGTCATGTTGAGTGAGTATGATAAGAGTAGGGCGATTGATATACTTTATCTCGACTTTCAGAAAGCCTTTGATAAGGTACCTCACCGCCGGCTAATGCCGAAAGTGCGCGCGCTGGGTATCGGTGGGGAAGTAGGTAGGTGGATTGAAAACTGGCTGAAGAATAGGCGGCAGAGGGTTGTAATTAAAGGTGCTAGTTCGGGTTGGGCCTCGGTCACTAGCGGGGTTCCTCAGGGTTCCGTTTTGGGGCCGCCGCTGTTTATCATTTCCATAAATGATATAGACGGTGGCATCGTCAGTCGGATCGCCAAATTCGCTGATGACACCAAGTTTGGGGCCAATGTTGGGACGCCGGAGGCGATCGAACAACTGCGTGCGGACCTAGGTAGGATAGGAGTGTGGTCCGAAAAATGGCAAATGCCGTTTAACTTGGGTAAATGCAAGGTGATGCACATTGGCTACGCCAATCCCAAGTCGGACTACTCGATGTTGGGGAGTAATATCGAGGCGACTGATTTGGAAAAGGACTTGGGTGTGCTAATTAGCAGCGACCTTAAGTTTACCAAACAGTGCCTAGAGGTGGAAAAGAAAGTCCAGAAGCTGTTGCGTTATAGGAGGCAATTTCAGTTTCGGAACAAGGAGATTGTGCTCTCTCTGTACAATTCCCTGGTTCGGCCGCACCTGGATTATGCTGTGCAGTTCTGGTCGCCCACCCTCAGGAAAGATATTGAGAGGCTGGAGCGAGTGCAGGCGAGGGCCACAAAGTTAATCCTTTCCGTTAGGCATATGGGCTACAATCGACGCTTACGCGCCCTGAACTTGTTTTCGCTGGAAACTCGGCGGCTGCGCGGTCAACTGATCGAGGTTTTCAAGTTCTTACGCGGGTTCAACGATGTCGATTTTAGAAGCATGTTTAGTTTAAATGATAACCCAACTCGCAACAATGGTTGGAAGTTGGATTTGAAACGGTTTAGGACTAGTGTGTGTGGGACTTACTTTACGTATAAGATGTGACACGTGGAACAGGTTACCTTCAGAAGTTGTGAACAGTTCCTCTGTGGATCACTTCAAGAAAAGGTTAGACCAAATCTTGCACACTATTTGAGGGTGTAGAAAATTTTCCCTGGCACCCGTTGCCATTGGTACCTCCTCGGTATGGGCCGCAAGGCCTTTTGAGGTACTTCTTTTCCTTGTAACTCCTTACTATCGCTATTATAACGGACACGGAAGGGGGTTGGGGCTCATTAACCCCCACTGAGTCATCTGAGCTCGAGCAATCACAAAGTAGCTGGCTAGCTCAACAACAACTACGGTGAAATTGAGAGTCGAGCCCGTGCCTTCGCAAATTGGGCCACGGGAAAAAATCCCTCACTGACGATGGACTTCATCAACGGTATTTAAGTGTGTCCAAATAGACCACCTCAAATACCAAGTGCTTTTTAATTACGGTAAAGCATTTTGAGTTTTTTCGTCTGAATAGGTACGTATGTGTACAATAACTAAAAAAAACTTTTCTGCACAGTTTACTTCACTATACCACACATTTTACGGTGCATTTTCTTTAAAATTAAACTTTGAACATTTAATGGCAATTGTTCAAAGTTTAAAGTTAAACTTTGAACAATTGCCATTAAATGAACATTTAAAATCTATACAAACTACTCAGTCAAAACTTAAGTACAGAATTAGTCAATTTTTAGGCCTATGGTCCAATGTGAGCAGCTTAACAATCTAGAAGCAAAGGCTATATCTAACATACGAAACGTGATATTTTCTTTATTATTAGGGCGTTATCCTGCTCCCTGAATACTCGCAACCTAGTGTATGGAGTGAGAACGAGACTTCGCGTAAAGGCAGACACGTGATTTGCGAGTTTACTAAATAATTTTTTTAAATTATCGAATTCATCCTTCAAAAAGTTACCAGCATACCTATTTTATTAATTAATGACTATATCCAAGTAAATACTTGACATTAAAGTTAAAACAACTTGACTCAGTGACTTTTTTTCGGGGATAATTTAATTCTCTTACCAAATACTAGATGGCAGATGAGAAGTAAGGCTAGCGTCCACGAATTTATTCGACAGATAGGAAGGAAGATGCTATATGGATCAAAATTATAACCCACTAAGAAGCGTACAAATCCTTACTGACTTGACTATGAAATTAAATTTTTATTACAATTATTTACATACCAATGACAACAGGAGAAAATGACATCGCCTCGTCCTTCTTAGAAGGGGTGCTAGGAGGACTCTCAAGCCCGAGGAACTTGTGTTTGTTGAGAAGGGAATTAGGAACTTTGGTCCCCATGCGAACTCCAAGCGATGACTATTGAAAGAGAGGGAATGTGCGGATTAACCGATTGTCAGTCATCTAAGATGTTACACAGAAAATTCCCTTCGTCAGGAGAGACGTAAATGGGTTGAGGGAGTTATAAATAATAATGTTTGGGTTGTTTCAACACCTTCGTAAATGCGAAGGTAATGTGGACGATGGAGACCTACAGGTTTACGTGGAAACTGAACCATATAAAGGTCGGTACATCACCTGAACGCAAAGGACAATCACCGATCCAACAACTAAGCAAACTCAACGTCATTTAATTTTAACTGGAAGCGGTGCTGCAACGTGGCAATGACGTAACCTTGGATGATAGTAAAATTCATAACACTTAAGGGGCAATCGTAGCAATATTTACAATAAAGAATAGGACTTAACTATTGATAATATTAAATGAATTTCAATCTTTTCCAAATTAATTTTACAATAACGTCAAACTCTTACTTACTCTGACTGGCGAGTGCAAAGAGCCGAATGAGGGACTTATCGAAGTAGACATGGTAGGATTCATCTGAATAAGGGGAGTCACTGGAGTCTCCGGAATCGATGGAATCATCGAAGTACTTGGAGTGGAATAAGTCACTGGCGTCAGGCGAAACGCAGCAGCAGCAGCACTCACTGGAGTTGTACCAGTGTCATGAATCATTTGAATGGCCATCGAGTCTTCTTCAGAGTCGTTAAGGCTTGCAAAACCTCTCGTCCGATGAGGGGAGGAGTCGCACAATGAAAATGATTCATCCACAAAACGTTTAAATTCCTCGCTGTCATTTGTGGAGAGGAAGGAAAGCGGGGGTAGCTCTGCCGCAGCCTTTTCTTGAGAGCTCGAAGGGGACGATGACGAGTGAGAGGAGTGAGAGGAGGAGGAGGAGAAAGAAGGGGTTTTGCGCCCCATCGAACCCGGGCTCTTCTTCCACCAGTTCCGGCAACCACGGAACCTCCTAAACCGGAAACTTCCTCCCGACTCAGAGTCACTCTTGTTTACTTCCTCCTCCTCCTCTTCTCTTGCTTCCCTCTCCCTCTCTCCTCCTGAAGAAGATATTCCTAAAGAGATGCTTTCCATGGATGTTTCCTTTCTTTCGCTACTGCATTTGGAAACCGGAAATGTCGCATCTACTTCCGACTCACAGACGGCGTCTGCATTTGAATTCCAAGTCCGATTTACTTCTGTTAAAGATAAAAATAAAAAAAAAGCGGGTTCAGGGGACAGTACTTATATTCACGTGGCTCGATATGTAGAAAAGTGATCAATCTGCGGTTAAACACGCCCAACATAAAGATCCAATCTAATCGATAAAGGACAAGGACTTTTGCAGTAAATAGGCCATGAAAGACGGTTAGGGTCAGCAATAAGTCTATAACTCGATATATATATATTATATATATATATATATATATATATATATATATATTTTTTTTTTTTTTTTTTTTTTTAGGAAGAACCGATTCGCCTCTATTTAAAGGGCATATCTCAGCGCAAAAACAAAGAAAAAGTGAGAGGAAAGACAGAGGAAAAAGAAAGGGTGGAGGGGACAGTCGAAGTGGAAAAGACCAGGATGACAAGGACTGCAGGGTCGAGCCCCATCATCCTTGGGTGCTAGGGCCGGGAGGGCGCACGTGAAACCTCCAGGAACAAGCACGTACAAACGAGCACAAAGAGCACTCAAGAGCACGAGCTTAGAACCCCCTTGCGGGGATATATATATATATATATATATTATATATATATATATAATATATATATTATACTCATAATAAAACCCTTCCTGCCCCAATTCTGACCCTAGTATGTGGCCAAAAAGCTAAATTATGCGAGACATTATAATCGCGGGAACTTGCGCTGCAAACGATACTACTATTAGTAATAATAATTTAGAAATTTCCAGGAAGCAGCAGCAACAGCAGCTGTCAATGACTCATTTTGGAGAGACGTCTCTTGAGAGGGAATTTGGGATTGACACTGACTCTTATATGGACAGCTTCTGGCGAAGTTGTGGGAATAACACAAATTTCTTCAACTCAGATTACACCACTAGACGTGATGGGCAACAGCAAAGATTTCTTTAGATTACAAATTACACCTTTAGACGTTGATGGCATTTGCTCCCGAATTTACACTCTAATTTTAATGACTATTTCTAAACTTTGAACAAGAATAAACGTTTGGAGTTACAACATCAAACTCTTAAACCTACCCTAACGGCACACCACACCACCACCACCACCACCACCGTCGCTGCCTAAGAATAAGTTATAATTTAAGTTAAATTTAAATGTTAAAATATGTTTAGGGTTTTAACCTCTTTCGTAACGGCAAACGTCGTGTGACTGAGGGGACCTACGGCTTTACGCGAGATACGAACCATCTAAGGGTCACTACTGAATCTCGCTAATCCAACGGGAAGCGGCGTTAGAACCTGGCCAGAACGTAACCCACTTAAATGTCAATTAATGAACAAATAAAGAAAATAAATTTAACGAAAACAATTAAGTCTATCGAGGTAAGGTAACATCCAACGTTCTAAGAGGAAGAGGAGGGTAGGGGCCCGAGCCAGGAATACCTTAGCCAGAGTCAAAGTGGGGTGGCCCGCCCACCGACTCGCCGCGACGTAAGATACAGAAAATACAACCGCCTAAATTCTGGGCATCACTGGGATTCGAACCCACGATTCAAAGGATTCTCAGCACTGCTTAGCGGCGCGCTAACTGATCGAGACACGGAACGCCGTAAGTTTATCAAGACAAGTAGTAAATAATTAACCTCCTCAATTCTCTCACCTTGAAGCTTCTTTCGGTGGTAAAAGTTCAACTCCTTAAATACGAAGAACACAAACTCGCACCTAAAACAAATAATGACAATAAAAAGAAAAGTTACACCATAAAAACGTAATAGTTCGGTTACACAGTGAACAAAAATCTATCCTTCCTTGATTTATGGTAGAATAACAACACGCTTCGAATAATTATAATCTATCGTCCCGTGAAACTCGTTGACCTTTTATTTGCAAAAGCAATCAAGAGGGCGCCGGCACGCGTTATTTTTAAGACGGAGAAAAGCATACTGAGTAATTCAGTTGAACTTTCACTTTCACCAAATCTTTACTCACTGCCATCTGTAGTAGTTGCCGAAAACGACAAGAGCAAAAAAGATCAATTGTTACGCATTAACGTACGTAACAGGCGCTTGTAGAAACCCCATAAGTGCAAGATTTATATATACAGGGTGTCCCATAAGTCTGGTCTCGCAGGAAAGTTTATTTTAAATTCAATTTATAAAAGTAATGCATTAAAACTAAAACAAAATGTTGAAAGTGACGTCTTGTTTTGGGATCCTTTTTTTTTTTGTTTCGGGTAGAGACCTTTTGCTCACGAGCTAACTCGATATTAGCCATTGGTGCTATTCTACCTACACACAAAAAAAAAAAGGGGGGGGGGGGGGGGGGGGGGTCCCAAAACAAGACATCAATTTCGACATTTGTTTTAGTTCTAATTCATTACTTTGGTAAATTTTTTTAAAATAAATTTTCTATAAGACCGGACTTATAGGACACCCTTGGGACACCATATATATATATATATATATTATATATATATATATACATACAGGGTGGGCCGTAAGTTTCCATACATAGGAAAATTTAAATTATGGTCTTCACGTGCGTCGGTATTTGGATCAGTCAGCAGTTTCCGGATGCTTGGATTGGTCGGCGTGGTCCTGTGGAGTGGCCTCCCAGATCCCCAGATCTCACACCCCCTTGATTTCTATCTTTGGGGGCACTTGAAGGCCATGGTGTATCAGGAAAAGATACGAGACATAAATCATCTAAAGGAACGTATCACCAACGCCATTACAAGCATAACGTCAACTGTGCTAATGCGTGTTCATCAACAGTGGGGAACACGTATTGAAATGTGTTTTCAAAACAATGGCAACCATGTAGAGCATATTATATAAATAAAAATGGTTGTCCATAAAAAAATGTTTATTTTTCCTATGTATGGAAACTTACGGCCCACCCTGTGTATAATATAATATATATATCTGTATATATATATATTTTTTTTTTTTAGTTCAGGAAGAACCGATTCGCCTCTATTTAAAGGGCATATCTCAGCGGAAAAACAAAGAAAAAGTGAGAGGAAATATTATATATATATATATATATATATATATATATATATATATATTAGGGTGGTCCAAATCCATAGGGGGAAATTTCAAAATTGTCTTAGATAGTCTCCACAAGTGTGGTTTTTGTCCATTTAGTGTCCGCATGGTCTGTGCAAAATTGCAGCGTGATTGGTGAATATTTAGAGGTCGCCCCACTCTGAATATATATATTATATAATGTACTTTTTCTTCCGTAGGTCCGATGGCTCAAACTCGATCAATTCCAAAAGTTTGGCTTCTAGGGATGGCAACTGGAACTTTATCCACGTCAAGGCTCCCTACATGCCTTGACGCCCTCCTCTTGGGGCAATACCACCACATCAATCAAAAGCAAACACCTCCGACAGTCTGAACCAGGCATGCCAGAGGGTGATTGAAGTCTGGACCCGAGCGCGGATCCCAACTCAACGGATCGACTCCTGTGTCCGTAAGCTTTCAAAGCTTTTAGACCGCTACAAAACACTCAAG